>CM031240.1:558880806-559400806 GCA_018340775.1 Taxus wallichiana var. yunnanensis
CCC
This sequence comes from Taxus wallichiana var. yunnanensis, assembly GCA_018340775.1. Classification (NCBI taxonomy): domain Eukaryota; kingdom Viridiplantae; phylum Streptophyta; class Pinopsida; order Cupressales; family Taxaceae; genus Taxus; species Taxus wallichiana. The sequence goes on from CM031240.1 coordinate 558,880,810, forward strand.
CGAGCCCCAACCACATCACAATGGGAAAAGATCTCAACTCATGGAAACTACTAGCTTCCACACTACTTAAAAAATCACTTCACATTCGTTCCATTTTTACACAAACATAGTAAAAACTCAACAATAAGAAAACAATCAAACAACAATATAACAAGTCTTATCAATCAAGCCAAAAGAGTAAGACCTATGGGGAGGCCACTTATGCCTCCCAATGGGAATGAGTGCCCACCTAAAATCCTCCAATACAAACAAAATTTCCCTATCAACTCTTATGCCTCCCTCAAGTACCCCTTATACCTCCATACACTCTTATGCCTCCCTCAAAAATCTTATGGCTCCCTCACAATAGGAACAAGAAGAAATGCAAGCATTCCTCATACTAGGTGGGGCACCCAACCCAAACTCCCTCCTAAAAAAAAATATCTCTTATGCCTCCCTACAAGAAAAACTCCCCATATTCTCCTCCCACTCCCAACTTAGGCATTCTACCCATACCCAACAAGCCTTCCAAAGAGACAACAACATTCAACACAACATATACACACATGCAATAAAACAAATAATAAAATATTAACTAAGGTGAAGCTCCTACCTCTCCATGGTAGAGATTGTTACAAGTATGAAGTTCTAAGCTTCTCTAAAGATCAAGCAAGCATCCACAAAGTTCTAAAAATCCACAACTCTCTCAAAATCCTCTCACTCTCCAAAAATTCAAGAGACTAAAAAAATGATCATCCAACCCCAAAAGTAGCCGCAATCTCATCATATCTATCCCCTTTGGACCCGAACCTATTCAATCTCTCTCCTGCGAAGGCCCAAGGTCCTACGCTCTATAATGTGTATGGGCTCCACCATCACCTGCCCTTGATCCTACACCTTCAATGCGGTCCAATCTAGCACATGAGAAGGATCAGAAATATATATCCTAAGTATAGAAATGTGAAACACATCATGGACACAAGACAAGCTAGGTGGCAATGCTAGATGGTAGGCCAAGGGACAGGGGCACTCCAAGATCTCAAAGGGACCCATAAACCTAGGAGAAGTCTTAGAGCCTTTTCCGTAATGGATAGGGCTCTTATGCGGTCTAACACAAAGAAACACCTTTGTGCCCACCTCAAAACTAGGATTTTTCCTTTATTGGTCTGCATACTTCTTTCGTCTATCATGTGCCTCTTGTAATCTCTGTCTGATCAAGGTAACTCTGTTGCTCCATAGCCTGTAATAATTTTGGCCCAATAGAAACCCAGTCCTCAATCTGTCCCAACTAAGAGGTGTCTCGCACTCTCGTCATATAATTCTGAAAAGGAGCCATGCCTATCAAACTCGGAAAATATTATTGTAGGAAAACTCCACCAAATATAGATACTCCTCCCATCTTAACTGGTGATCCATAATGTACATCCTAAGCATGTCCTCCAAGATTTGATTCACCCGCTTAGTCTGTCCATCTGTCTCAGGGTGATATGTTGTGTTGAAATTGATCCTTGTCCCAAGAGCATGTTACATGGTGGTCCAGAAATGGGAAGTGTACAAAGGATTGTGATCACAAATGATCTTCCGTGGAATCCCATGTAATCTAACAATCTCATCAAGATATACTTGTGCCACAAAGACTAGTTGTATAGGTGGTCTTCACCGGAGAAAAATGAGCTACTTTCATCAATTTATCCACCGTGACCATGATGGCGTCGTGGTGGTATCTCAACGTAGGTAACCCAACGATGAAGTCCATAGAAATGGTGTCCCACTTCCACTCCAGTATGGCGTGAGGATAGAGAAGGCCAGCTAGATGTTGATGCTCGACCTTCACCCTCTGGAACTCTAAACAACGTGACACAAACAAAACCATGTCTCTCTGAAGTCCTCTCCAAAAATACAACTATCACAAGGTGGCATGCATCTTCTTCACCCCGGGATGGGTTGAATAAGGTACACGATGGGCCTCTGACAAAATGTTCTATCTCAAGCCTCCATCTATAGGAACATATATCCAACCTCTGTGTCTAAGAAGACCATCTGCCTCTAATGAAAATCCATCAAATCTCCCCTCAAGGGTCTCTGAGACTCAATCTCTACTCGGGCTATAAGGTAGAAACTATCCCGAGGATGTTCTTTGCAAGATCCTACTCCATAAATATGTGCCCACTGAGGTGGTCATAGCCACGTGTCTCCATCTACTCAAGGATTTTGTAACCACATTCTCCTTCCCCTTCACATGCTCTATCTCCATGTCATACTCACAAAGTAACTCCATCCAATGCCATTGACAAGTGTTGAGATTGGGCTGTGTGAAGAGGTGGCGAAGAATCAAGTGATCAATCCTAAGTGTAAATCTCGGTTAAGAAGAAAAATTCTTCATCACACTAAGGCATGTACAACTACTACAAGATCAAGATCATGAGTTGAATAATTGAGCTCATAATATTTTTGTTTACGAGACTTAAACACAACTACTCTACCCTCCTGCATCAACACATCTCCAAGTCTTGCCAAAGAAGCATCTGTACAAACGTAGAACTCACCCTGAGGATCTAGCACTGCAAGAATAGGTGTTTTCATGAGGCATTCCTTCAGTGTCCTGAAGGCCTACTCACATATATCTGACCATAAAAAATTATTCCTTTTCCGTTGAAGGGAAGTGATGGGGTGCGTAATGCAAGAAAAGTCTTGAAAAAACCTCTGTAATATCCTGCTAAACCCATGAAGTTGCGCACCTTGGTCACACTAGTGGGTGTTGGCCAATCCATGATGGCTCAAATCTTTGAAGGATTGACTATGATACCTTCCCCAAAAATGATGTGGCCTAAATACTACACCTCTATCTGAAAGAACACACACTTCTCCAAGTTCCCGTAAAGGTGTTACTCACAAAGACACTTGAAGAACCTAGAGAAGGTGCTCCTCATGCATGCGTGAGTAAATCAGAATGTCATCAAGGAAGATGAGCATGAAGCGATCTAGAAAATTCTGAATACCCCATTCATCAAACTCATAAACACTACGGGGCATTCGTCAAAATGAAAGGCACCACTGTGAACTCATAGTGGCCATATCTCATACAGAACGTGGTCTTATGAATATCCGCCTCCGTAATCCTAAGCTGATGGTACCCTAACTTAAGATCTATCTTGGAGAAAACTATAGCCCCCTTCATTTGATCAAATAAATCATCAATGCATGGAAGGGGGTAATAATTCTTGATCATTACTTTATTCAAATTGACGGTAGTCAATACACAACGGAAGAGATCCATCCTTCTTCTTCAAGAAGATCATTTGGTGCACCCAAGGGGATACACTAGGATGGATTATGCCCTTCTCTAGAAGGCCCTTAAGCTGCAACTTGAGCTCACATAACTCGGAGTAGTCATCATATAAAGTTCTCGTGAGATAGGTTTTGTGCCTAGAACTAGATCTATATGGAAATCTATCTAACGTGGGGGAGGTAACCTTGGTAGCTCCCCTGGAAACACATCAGAAAACTCTCTCAAAATGGGATGGTCATCAAGGGATAGTCCACTAGACTCATCCTCTGATCTGTCACTAACCATAACAGCATACAACTGATAACCCCATCGCGCACACCGCTTAAGCTACATAGCAGAGATGGTGCGAATGGAAATAGGTCTCCTAACTCCCGATATCACCGACTCCACTCCAAAATAATCTATACAAGTATTAGTCTTATGGTAGCAGTCTACTCTAGCTCTATGAGCAGACAACTAGTCCATGCCCAATATGACACCATAAGATCCTAATGGAAGGATTCAAAGATCCGAAGTAGTGGTGAAGGGTCCCAAATCCACTACACATTTTTTAACTAAGGAGTCTACATAAATTTTGGATCCAGAAGCCATCTCAACATCCCAACTATGGCCCTACCTAGCTACCACTAGCCTGTAATGCTCTACTAAGAATGGTGTAATAAATGAATCAGAAGAACTGGAATCAAATAATATAGAGGTGGAAACAACACCAATACTACATGTCATCTCAATCACGGTACTCTGGTGCTCAGCCTGGCAGGTCTCAACCACTACGTAGATCCGATGAATCCATGCCATATCACCAACAATAGGCTCTGAGCTTTACGTCTTACCCTTGTTAGGGTTCTATGGGCAATCTCTCCAATGATGTCCAATAACACCACAACCATAATAGCTACCTAGTCCTCTCTAGTGGGAAGCAACTCCAGCCAGTACTCTAGATGTCTGAGCTATAGATCCTAATGATCCGGCTATGGACTACTGAGGTCTCTTCTAACAAGCTCCTACTGACTGAGCTCTTGACGCACCTGTGTCTTGATGGGACCCCTAGGAGGAGGACCCATACTACGTCCTCTCTCAAAGCATCAAATCTTTGAGGAGGTCTGAAAGGTGGGTGGGTTTGCTACTATTGCTACTACAATGTCCTAAATGAAGCCTACCCTACACTCTGTCTACCCCATGGAGTAAGAGTGACCCCCTCAATCTACTATCCTACATCTTCTTGATACAGCTCCTAACTCTGTCTCTAGCCTGCTGCATCTTCCCCATGTCTCCTCTACAATATAGGCCTTCTCCATGGCCTCTGCTAATGTCTGTGGGTAGTGAATGTGCACCGCACCACCCAAATCAAAGTTTAGGCCCCGAGATAACCTGTGAATCCGTACCTTCTCATCCTGCATATAGTCAATGTACTAGAGTAGGTCAAGAAATTGACTCTCATACTCGGCTACAGTCATCGATGCCTACAGAGGTCATGAAACTCATCTATCCGCTCACTTTGTATAAACCTCTGGTCAAATACCTACTCTGAAACACTCCACGAATAGCTCCTGGTGACTATCTCTGAATCAAGATGGAGCTTTTGCTCCTCGATCCTCCACCAAACTCCTACTCCATCCCTTAGAAGATGGATCACAACATGATATTTTGTGTTTCTAGTATAAGGACAGAGCTTGAAGCATCCGCTCAAGCTCACCAACCAGACCTCTTCCTGAAAACCACCCGTATCACCCGAATAGTGAGATGGTCGTAGCTTTTGGATCTCCTTGATATGGTCTGTAGCTGATGTCTGACAACCCCTAGGTCTATCTGTATGCTCCTCCCTCTATCTAGGGCTCTGAGACTTGTCCATATGTCCTGAGATCCTTTTCCCATGTCCTCTCTATGGTGACTCTACCCTAACTGACTCTACGTGGAAGTTCTCTGCCCTGTGTTCCTTGCTATGTTGAGGGGATATCTGGGCATCTGACTGACTCCATACCATGTCTAGCAAATCATCCTCCCAAGGGCTCTCTGCGTATAGCGGCATTGACATCCTGAAGTGTCTGTAAGATCTGAGGTAGAATGGCCGCTACAACCTACTCTGGCGGTGGTATATCTAGGTCTATATGAAAAGACCCCTTACCTAATCCACACCTCTTGCATAGATTAAGGTGAGAGTTAGTTCATTGTTCTAGGTCTTGTTCAAGTTTTCTAAGTTTGTTGTTTCATATAATTATCAAACATTGTGGTTTTCTAGATTTAAAATAATCAACTTGCACTAGGTTAAATGTTCATGTTTCATGTTTTTTAGGTGTGCCCAAGGGTCCAAGATTTGAACCCATGGCTCTGATACCAAGTGTAACTCATGCTAAAATGCTCGCACGGGACCAAGAACAACCTAGGTTTATTTAGAAAAAATTATGGAATAATTTTTTTTTAAAAGGCATGCCCAAAACATTTTCAAAAGTGACAATAACCAAAATCAGGTCTCTAAGGCGATGACCCAAATGAAAATGATATTCCATGATAACACATTATTTAAAAATCTACATTAAACTTTAATACACTAATTTGATTAGGCAGGTTAAATCTCCCTAAGGATTATTTAAATAATAAACTAATTCCTACTAAAGTTGAAAACTCCCCCATGGGGTGTCAAGGGTAAAAGTGGTCAATGAAATTAAATACTAAGGTTATTTAATTTCTACCATGTTGAAATAATTAGCAAGGTCCTATATTAAAAGTTGGGTTTGGAATAATAAACCCTTCATTACCCCATAAAGTGTCCCCTAAAAAAGTCAACCCATATTTTGAAATTAAAACTTTTAAATTAAAAGGGTAATTTCCATTCACCCACTCCCCACCTAATTTTTGTAGGGATGAATCCCATCCCTTTAATGGATTCAATTTGGTCCCTTTATGTGGAAAAGGGGTAACCAACCCTAATACATCCTTAATAAGTTTCCTTTCTCATTTCATTTGTCTCATTGTTTCTATTTTGTTTTGCAGGTTAGAGGAGAAGGGAAGCTATTAGAGGCCATCCCAAGCTTTTGGAAGAGGCTTCCAAGTTCCATCCTTTGTCTATTTTTTTGATACCCTCATTAGGGTTTGAAAGGATGTATTTATTCAATTTATTTAGTTCATTTTCTTGTATTTGCCCAAATAGGCAAATGGTTTTTTTTTCTCATTTTCATCAAAGTTAAGGTTTGGATTCATCTTTTCATTTAGAGAATATATATATACACGTGTGTGTGTGTGTGTCTATATATATATATATATATATATATATATATATATATATATATATATATATATATATATATATATATATATACTTGTGTATATAAATATTTATTTTAAGTAATCGTTTATTATATATATACATTTGCTCTTATATATGGGGAAAAGCAAAACTCTCGCGCGGCCACTACACGATCCCGAATAAAAAAATATGCGCAGGTTTTATGTGAATGCTAGTCGCCTAAGGCATTGGGGAAAATTTTAATTTATTTAAACAAAGGACTATGGGGTGGGGTAGTTAACCCCACCCCCACCATACCTACTTAACCCTCTCGCCAAGGGTCATGCAACTTAGGTCCCTTTCCCCCATGGCTTACCTTAAACCTTTTTTTGTTTTTAATTTTTACCAAAAAAATTCTTAAGAAATTACCTTACCATACGTGGATAGATAGTTTGTTTTATATAATACTTTTTTTTTTTTTTTTTTGTTTTTTTATTACTCTTTTATATATATACTTTTCTTTTACACTTTTCCCTTTTTCTTTTTAAAAGTAATACTTATAAACTTAAATATATGAATTATTAGTATTAAGATTAATTATTATTGTTATATATATATATATATATATATATATATATATATATTATAACAATATAAATAATATTAATCTTAATACTATTGTCATTAAATATTAGTATTTGCATTACTAATATGACCATCTAACTAAAATCTTATATTATAAATTATTGTTATTATTATTATTTTAAAGTTTGGTAGTAATGATTTGTGGAGTAAAACTAATCTTGTTTCGTCTTATAATTTATAATAATTTGATCATCACTTTATACAATCAAAAGAGGCTAAGGTTCAAAGGTAACCATTTTTATTTTATTTATTTATTTCCATTTGTTTAATGAAGGAAAATTAGAAAGGAAATTCCATTTATTGACAAGGTAACAAGGAAATGATTTTTTTTTGGTTTGTTTTTGTTTTCTTTTAAAACTCTTCCATAATTACATGTGAAATTTAAACCTTCTTTCAACAATGTAAGGAATTGAACAAAATAGTCTAACTTTTCCAATACATACTTTCCAAGTAACACAATGATATGTAACATTTCATAATACAAATTTCCTAACAATCCACAAGAGATTTTACAACAACATTTCCATTAATATATTCTAAAACAAGAGCACTTTAACAACACACTAAATGAAGGTTTTCATTCCACTAAAATATTAACAAACTATTTTCCAATTCACCCTTTTATTATCAAGGAATAAGCAAGAGGTTTAATAACTATAAAATGTAAGTATAATATGAAAAAGAATCTTTCTTTTCTATTTGCAAACTAACTTTACAATAACATTCTTTCTTCTTTCTTTTCTTATTTGTTTCTTTCCTCATGCAATGCAATACCAATAACAACTATTTGAATACAACTTCCCTTTCAATATATACTACCCTTCCATAGGCACAAAGGAATACAATATGTTTCTTCACAATATCAATACAAGAATGAAGTACATTATTACAATTTCTTCCACTCTAGGTGGGTAAAAATAAAAGAAGTTTCACATGGCCATCAACAAGACTCCAAAGCTCTAAACACCAACAAGGTAGCTCCTCCAAAAGTTTACTTGATTCACAACAAAATGGGGGAGAGGTAACGCTCTCCACCCAAACAAGATACCTAATGGAGAAGAGAATCCATCCTCTCCATTGACCCCGAGCCCCAACCACATCACAATGGGAAAAGATCTCAACTCATGGAAACTACTAGCTTCCACACTACTTAAAAATTACTTCACATTCGTTCCATTTTTACACAAACATAGTAAAAACTCAACAATAAGAAAACAATCAAACAACAATATAACAAGTCTTATCAATCAAGCCAAAAGAGTAATACCTATGGGAGGCCACTTATGCCTCCCAATGGGAATGAGTGCCCACCTAAAATTCTCCAATACAAATAAAATCTCCCTATCAACTCTTATGCCTCCCAAGTACCCCATATACCTTCATACACTCTTATGCCTCCCTCAAAAACTCTTATGGCTCCCTCATAATAGGAACAAGAAGAAATGCAAGCATTCCTCATACTAGGTGGGGCACCCAACCCAAACTCCCTCCTAAAAAAATATCTCTTATGCCTCCCTACAAGAAAAACTCCCCATAGTCTCCTCCCACTCCCAACTTAGGCATTCTACCCATACCCAACAAGCATTCCAAAGAGACAACAACATTCAACACAACATATACACACATGCAATAAAATAAATAATAAAATTTTAACTAAGGTGAAGCTCCTACCTCTCCATGGTAGAGCTTGTTACAAGTATGAAGTTCCAAGCTTCTCTAAAGATCAAGCAAACATCCACAAAGTTCCAAAAATCCACAACTCTCTCAAAATCCTCTCACTCTCCAAAAATTTAAGAGACTAAAAAAATTATTATCCAACCCCAAAACAAGCAATAAGAATTCAATAAATAGAGAAAAGAGAGGGAGGGATGATGTGGCTCCAAGTAGGATTCCACCTCATTTCCTCTTCACTCCACATCAGTTGGTCAACCTCATATTCCAATGCACAATAATAAGTGGTTGGAGGAATGACAAGAACCTTACACACTCCATCTAAGCCCACTCCCCCAAAGGACAAAATTAAATATTTGAAAAAAAATTAAATTAACATTTCACCTTTTAACTTCCCAAAACACCTAAAAGAGCCTAAATTTGACCCCCAACCCATAGTTAGGGTTGGCATGGGCATTTAAGAGGTGTGGGACAAGTTTTGACTTGTCCCACAAGCTTCCAAATTTGGCCTCTAAGGCCAAATTCGAGTTTCCCATGAAGGGTAGAGTGTACGCACTCAAAATTCAAAAACACTTCACTCAACACAAAATCCAAGACTAAATCAATTTTAATAAATTAAATCCTTTTAGTCACATATTTAATTAGTTTAGGAAAAATTTAAATTATCTTAATTAAGACACTACAACCCATCAGTAATAAAGGGGTAAACACCAATCTAAAATATAAATACTAACATGATAGAAAACAAGTAAAATTTCACTTACTAAGAGAAAACACATACTAACATAATAGAAAGGGAAAATTAAAACAAAACAACACATGACCCCTAGGTCACAATTTTCTCCTAACAAAAAATTCTAACACACACACAATTACATGTTGCCATGGTGGCCCTAGTTGGATTCTTCTCAAATTCCAATGTGGTTGGTCTCCACTCCCCGATGTTGTTGTCAATATAATATACCTGTAAAACAGAGGATACCTCCTTTGGCCTCGTGGCCACATTAAAACATTCATGCCAAAATATGTGATATAAATCTAAAATCAACTATATATGAATTAATATCATCTATGCAAATACGATATCACTTACAATTTCTAGCACATTTCTATTCCACATTTCATTCATGTCAAAACAATCATCACATTAATCCAATTATCAAGATCTACTCAATATGACTAAATATATCACATGTCAGAATTATAGATAAATAACCATGTCAAAAGTATATCAATATCAACATCAAATGTCTCCAGTAGTCCATATGCATCATATAAGAATCAAATCAATAACAGTTCAGTATCTCTGATATCTACTAACATGCTATATCAAAAATATAATATATCCATAAATGCAGTCTTTAGTATCAAAACAATAATAAAAAGGTTTCGAAGTGAAGTGGGCACTACAACACGATACGTCATTAGAAATCAGAAATGAATATGAGACCTGTAAAACCCCAAGATAAGCATCAAACCCCTAAAACATAAATATGCATATGAAGGAGTCAAACTATCATTAGTGGCCACAATGGTGGACTTACTAGGTGAGCGGTAGACTACATCTCATACCCAATGTAGTTCTATATGCTTGTGTGTGCAATCATGCCCTAGGTTCTCTTATGTCAGTCACACTTTGTGAAAGTAGCGAGCAATAACTATGTGTATAAATGTAATAGAATGGTTGATGGAATATAATAAACTTTCCACCTATGTAGTGTTATGTAAATGAACCATCCATGTTCCTTGTGATGGAGTTATATGGATGTAAATGGGTCCTTTGATGGATGTAACCTTAGGTGATGATATTAGTCCTTAGTTCTTGGTCTCTCATTATGGTTTTACAACTTTATATTTATATGGTTCTCTTGTTCTAATTTCATAATTAACCACGAAGAGGCCAACCACCAAAAATATAGAATGCTCAAATGGCTAGAAAGTTCTCAAAAAGTGGTGGGAAAGTGTAAAAAGAATCAGGTCACCTTGGTGGGACCAAGGTGCTTGTGGGTGCCCTATTTCTATCCCAGTGCCACAGTCATGGCTAGAATGATGTAAGATGATAAAAATAGACTAGGCATGTATGTGGAGGAATTTAGTAGTGACGATAGAAAACAAATTAAAATGGTAAAAAGATGGGTGTTAGTTAGTACTATCTTCACTCAAAAACTATATGAATAGTAGTATGGGACCGGGACTAAATAATGTGTAAAGTTCTTGATTTTTTATCTACAATGATATATGCCACTATGTATGGTACAGATTTCATGTAATCCTAAAGAGCACCTATTATGGATACACACAATCTTTGATGAATTTTGAGAGGAGGGCATTAAATGGAAATACATGAAAACATAAACAATTTCCAAGTAGTGTCGCAACTATTACATTGGTATCCAAAATGGTGGAGAGAAATTCTTATATATTATCACACATGTCTCGTTAAGTGGGATAGGATGATACTAAAGTAACAATGAAACTATTACCTGCATGTTATAGTTATGCTTACATCCTTAAAAGTGTAACGAGGGCCTTTCATTGTTGAACCTTCCTCAAATATCACAGTAAAACCTCAACAAAATATGGCAAGAATATTTCTCCCATGTTTCAATCACAACTAGATAATGCTTCAAGTGAAAACAAAAATCACATGTTTTTTGCATTTGCATCCATGCTAGATGGAAACCACACTGCTAGATGGAAACCACAAGATCGTGGGTATCAGAAAACCAAATATGTTTAAATTCCATGTCATCAACAACATTCCCGTCATGGAGTAAAAAAATTATTCATGTATGCCTTATGGTCCCAACCAATTGAGATCTAGAAAACAGTTGATAGGAAACCTTTCTTTCTTGAAAGGGATCGTCCATTAGCACCCTTCAAAGAACTAAAAGAGATGGCACACCTATACAGAGGCATTTAGAAATACATCACATTGGGAAAATAATTCAACAGATGGTGGAGAATAATTTTGGGTTCGAAGATTACATATTGGAAAAAATAATGCATGCCCTAAAGAATCCCTTTGTCGATTGTAGCATGATGAGGAGAGCTTGTTTTGGCAGAAAAAAAATCAATATAGCGCAATGTATGATCAGATACTAGGTTCACCACATCTTGACATGGATAGATACTATAGTAAAAATTTCTGTCGAGATAAGGAAATATATGTTGGGCCTATTTTTGATAGACCTCAAGATGAATTCAACCTAGTAGTGGATGTGAATGATGGGCATATGATACTAGTGAGACTAGCTGAGGATAACATACCTATATGCGTGGGAAAGGTAAAATAAATTCTAATACATGATGTTCACATAAATGCTCAAAAGATAAGGATATATTGGTGGGAACCCACAAGAAAAGAAAATACCGAAAAATAAAGGTGTCAAGAATGCTTAAATAAAAAATAATGGTGGAAAAAATCAAGGGACGCATCAAATATTGATATTCAAAACATCATTTGGGTATGGAGAATAATAAAAATATGGAAAGGAGATCAAATTAAAATATTGAATCGAGGACATTATGGTATCCATGCATACCTTGCACAAATTCAAGAACAATAATTAATGCATTGTAGTTAAAATTGGTTGGACTAGATACCCTTGAGAGGGATCAATCCTTATGTAATTTTCAATATAATTATCCCAAAGGAATTGATTTCCTATGGAAATAAATTTTCAAATCCATTTTTTCAAAACAACGTGTTTAACGTAATTCTTAACTCTTTATTGTTCTTTATGATATACGAATGGAAAAGCATAAAATTAGTTCACATTATCTAGATTTTCTTCTATTTTGAAATTCCTAGCAACCGATAAATTTTGTTACAATGATTTCCATTTTACAAATTGATCAAATAAATGTCTAAAACGTATCCTAAGGCCTGATATTATTATGTTTCTTTGTGGCAACGAGGCTTATGTAACTTAGTGACCACTAGGCTTATGTGTCTTAAGCAGCATCGAGGCTTATGTAACTTAGCGACCGCTAGGCTTATGTAACTTAGTGGCTTCTAGGATTATGTAACTTAGTGAAAGCTACGCTTATGTAGCTTAACGGTTCTTTAGGTTTATGTAACTTAGCATCCACTAGGCTTATTTATATTTCGGTCATTATGTTGATGTAACTTTGTAGCGGGTAGGTTTATATAACTTAGCAGTTTTTAGGCTTATATAGCTTAGCATTGGGTAGGCTTATGTAACTTGCTACCTCTAGGATGGTGTAACTTTGTAGCTGGTAGGATTATTTCACCTAACGGAAGCTATTCTTATATAAGGTAATGACCACTAGCCTTCTATAAGTCAAGTAACTATTAGGCTTATGTAAGTTAGCATCTATTAGGATTATGTGGGGAATCTAAAAATAACAAAATAGTAATCCTAAAATAGCAAAATTGAAATCCAAAAATCAGAATTTAGAAATTGGATTCCAATAGTGGTGAAATTGGAATCCAATAATAGTGATATTGGAATCCAATATTAGCGAAATCGAGAATCTAATAATAGTGATATTAGAATCCAATAATAGCCAAATTGGAACCTAATAATAGCCAATTTGGAATCCAATAATAGCTAAATTGGAACTAAAATAAGTCCAATAATTATAATATTAGAATCCATTATTCACTTAGTGGAATCCAATAATAATGTAATCCGGTATAGGCGAAATGGAATCAATATATTTAAAAATGGAGATAGATTTCTTCCAAAACTTCTAATATACTACATTCCAAATTCATGGAATATGTCCATATTTAATGAAATAAGCATTATTTTTAAATGTCAAAATTACAAAAAAATGAAAATATTAAAATTTAATTTTCTCTAAATTTATATAAAAAAAAGCTGAAATTTTAAATCGTTGAAATTTTGAAAAAAAAACAATTCAACTTTTGAAAAAGTAAAATTGTAAATTTTGAAAATATAAAGTTTTCAAAATATTGTAAATATAAATATATTTATAAGAAATTGATATTTAAATAATATATAATTTTAAAAATAGTTTAAATTTCAACTAAATTGTTTTTAAAGTTTTACTTTTAAAACACTTAAATTTTGAAATTTGAAAAAATTAATTTTTAAAAGGATGAATTTTGAGAAATTTAAAATTTAAAAAAGAAAATGAAAAATTGAAATTTCAAAAACTTGAAGTTTTGAAAAAATTGAAATTTTGAAATTTTGAAATTTTGGACATTATGAAATTTTGAAAAAATTGAAAGTTTGACATTGAAAAAATTGAATTTTGAAAAAATTAAAATTTTGGAAAAAATGGAATTTTGAAAATACTAAAGTTTGGGAAATTTTGAAATTTTGAAAAATTATATAAATTTAAAAGTTGTAATTTAAAAAAAAATTAAAATCTTGAAAATCTTGAAACTTATAAAAAGTTGTGATTTGAAAAATGTTGAATGTTTGAAAAAATCAAAAATTTAAAAAAAAAAAAAAAAAAAAAAAAGAAATTTTGAAAAAGTTGAAATTGGAAAATTTAAATTTGTAAAAAAGTTACAATTTTGCAAAAAGTTGGACTTTTGAAAAATTGAAGTATTAAAAATATTTAAATTTGAAACACAATTAAATTTTAAACTTTGAAACAACCAATGGAAATTTTAAAAAGTAAACATTTTCAACATGTAAAAATTTGAAACACAATGAAAATTTGAAAAGTTTAAATTTAAAATTTTAATTTTTTTAAATTGTGTAAAATTTTAATTGATATAAAAAAACTTCAAAATTTTGAAAATCATTTTGAAGAACTTGAAATTGAAAAATGTTAAAATTATTTCTTTTATATTTGAAATTATTAAAAGCATAATATTAATAACCAATTTAAATTTTCAAATATTTTTAAAAATTGTATTTTCCAAACATTAGTTTTTAAAACTTTGGAATTTCCAAACAATAATTTGTGTAAAAACTTGAACTTTCATAAAAAGCTTATATCATAAAAATGATTTAAATTTGGAAAATGTTTAAATTTTTAGAATATTAAAAATTTTAATTTAAATTTTGAACAAATTGAAATTTTGAAAACCTTGTAATCATGAAACATTGTAATTTTGAAAGAATTGAAATTTTGAAGAAAAAAAGAACTTTGATAGAATTGAAATTTAGAAAGAATTGAAATATAAAAAGAATTGAAATTTTTAAACAACTGAAATTTTGAAAGAATTGAAATTTTGAAAATAATGAAATATTGAAAAAAAAATTTGAAAAAATTGAAGTTTTGAAAATTGAAAAAAATTTAAACTTGTAATTTAAAAAAGTTGATAACTCAATAAAAACCGTAAAATTTTGTAAAACTTCAAACTTATAAAAGCTGCAATTTGAAAAATGTTGAATGTTTTTCAAAGTCAAAAATAAAAATAAAAAAATTTAAAAAAAAAAAAAAAAGAGGAAATTTTGAAAAAAATGAAATTGGAAAATTTAAATTTGTAAAAAAATGTTAAAATTTAGAAAAAGTTGGACTTTTGAAAAAGTTGAAATTTAAAAAAAAATTAAGTATTAAAAATTTTTAAATTTGACACAAATGAAATTTTAAATACGGTTAAATTTCAAAATTTTGAAACAATCAATGGAAATTCAAAAAAGTTAACATTTTCAAAATACTAAAATTTTGAAACATAATGAAAATTTGAAAATTTTAAATTTTAAATTTCTTTAAATAGCATAAAGTTTTAAATAATATAAAAAACTTTAAATTTTGAAAAAAATCATTTCAAAGAACTTGATATTTGAAAAATGTTAAAATTATTTATTTTTACATATTTGAAATTATTAAAAGCATAATATTAATAAAAAAATGTAGATTTTAAATATTTGATATTTTAGAAATATATATTTTCCAAACAATAATTTTAAAAAATTGGAATTTCTAAACAATAATTTCTGTAAAAACTTGAACTTTCATTAAAAAAATTGTACTTTAGAAATGGTTTAAATTTGGAAAATGTTTAAATTTTTAGAATTTTGAAAATTTAAATTTTGAATAAATTAAAATTTTGAAAAAACTTGAAAAGTTAATATTTTGAAAGCCTTACAATTGTGAAATAATTGTAATTTTGAAAAGTTTTAATTGTGCAACAATTGTACTTTTAGAAAAAGTTATAATTTCAAAAAAGTCACAAATTAAAAAAAAATAGAAAAATTTAATGCCTAAAATTTTGAAAACCATAAAAATTTAGAATACAAGATTTCCAAAAAAAAGTTTAATTTTAAATTTTTATAAAGTAATATTTTTAAATATTGAAATTTGAAAAAGTTTAAATTTTGAAAAACTTGATATTTCAATCAACATGTGATTTAAAAATTTGGAATACATTTGAAATGTCGAAAAACTTAAAATCTTTAAAATTTTAAATTTTAAAAAATTTAAAATTACAAAATAATTGAAATTGTAAAAAAGTTAAAATTTGAAAATTTAATATTTATTAAAAAATTAAGTTTAAAAAATCCTGGTTTTGGAATTAAAAAATTGGCCTTTTGAAAAAGTTTAATTTTTTAAAATATTAAAGTATTGAAATTTGAAACAAATTAAATTTTAAAAAAATTGAAATAATTAGTGAAAATTAAAAATCATCCAAAAAAATTAAAATGTCTAAATTCTGAAACACAATAAAATATAGAAAATTTGAACATTTTCAAATATTTAAAAACTTAAATTTAAATTTAAAAACACTCTTTTTGAAAAACTTTTTATTTTTATAAAGTTGAGAAATATTTATAAAATTGAAATTTTTACAAGGTGAAAAATTGAAAAAAATTGTTTTGATATATCTAAAATTTTGAAAAGCATATTTTTATAAAAATTTAATATTTTTGAAAAAAATAGTTTTTAATAAACTTGAAAAAAAAAAATTAAAATAAAATTAATTGTAAAACAATTATAATTCTAAAAGATTTGAAATTTTTTTATACCTAAAATTTTTAAATTGTTAAAATTTTGAAAACCTTAAATCTTTTAAAAATTGAAAATTTTAATTTTGTAAAATTCAAATGATTTTATTGAATTTTGAAAAGGTTCAAATTTTGAACTTGATATAAAAATTATAATTTTGAAATTTTGAAATTTCAAAATAAAATTAAGATATTGAAAAAGTTGTAATTTGAAATGTTGAAAAAGGTGATATCTAAATTTTGAAAAAGGTTGAATTTTTAAAAATTGAAATTTTGAAAAAGATTAATTTTATTTTTTTAAATTGAAAAACTTGAAACTTGGAAAAAGTCAAAATTTAAAAAATATTACAATTTAGAATAATTTAAATTACCAAAAAAATGAAATTTCAATAAAAATTGAAATGTTGAAAATATTGAAATATTGAAAAACTAAAATTTTAAAAAGTTATAATTTCAAAATAATTTGAAACTTTAAGAAAAATGAAACTTAAAAAAGTTAATATTTTGAATATGTTTATAATTAAAAATTAAATTTCAAAAAGGTTGAAACTTTGAAATGAGTTGAATTTTTTTAAAGTTATAATTTAAAAATTCTAAAGTGTTGTAAATGTTAAAATTTGAAACACAACGAAAAATTCAAAAAGGTTGAAATTTTGAAAGCGATAAGTTAAAATTTTGAAATTTTGAAAATGTATAAATTTTAACCACTTAAGGGAGAGGAGCTAGTGGTTGTGCACCCTAAGTTAAGGGTTGTACAACACCCACATAAATACAATAAAATTTTAAAAAATATACCCTTTGATAGATTTTTGTACTTTTAAATGTATATATTTTCTTTTGAGCATTTATATTGTATGGAAAGTGGTTTTAAAGTATTTAAATCAAATAGTTTTCCATACAAAAATTTAAGGTGGACCATTTATTGGGCATTATGTCATGCATATTATTTCTCATATGTGGCATAATTTTAGTGGGTGATTGTTTGATGTTATTTAATGTGACTCATTTTATTGGCTACTTTTTTTCAAATTTTAAGTGATAATTGATAAATTTGAAATACCTCCAAAACACAAATAAAAACTTTGCAAATAAAAACCAAGAGTTTAAAAATAGATTTCTTCTCATTTTGTAATCCACACTAATATTTTACATCATTACAATCCACCTTTAATTTCACGTCTACTCTAAAAACCCTAAAATGCCAAAAAACCGTAAATTGCCAAAAAAAAAAACCTAAAATGCCGAAATTACCTACTACCAAAACAACTTGGTGGGCCCCAAAAATTGTGTGCCAAATATGCCTTAATTTTTAAGGCCGATGTGAAATTTTGACTTATTCTAACAAGCACAACAAAAGTTATTAAAGTTCTAATACCTAGTTAAAAGTTAAAAAAACATTCAGAGCCAATTTTAAGCCATTAGATGAAGGAATCTGGGCCCGAAAATATGCCAAAATGGCTAAAACTTTGCAATAAATTTAACCCTTGCATAATATTAATGTATATCTACCACCCAATGAAATTTCAAGATGATCTAACGGTTGGATCAAAAGTTATGGTCTCCACAAGTTATGTTGCCACATCATTCTCCCTTGGTTGAAAAGAATTCAGATCCTGCAAATTCAGTTGACGGAATTCATCTAATTTTGCACTATCAATCTTCTTCAACTCCCACTGAAGAATCCAAGTATTTTTTTGTTGTTGTAAACCTTCACATTGTACCAAATATTTGTTGTAGCTCTCATGTCTAGTAGTGATTGTCTTTTGGTCCAAGACACATATTACCCTTTCCTTTTTCTTCTTCGACATCTACTACTCCCAGTTTATTTCTTCCTCCTCCACAAAAAAATTTATCATAACACGGAAACTTATATAAGTCGAAACATTAAAAACTTGTGAGATAGCAAATTTTTCAGGTAGCTCCACCTTGTAGGCATTATCACTCATTTTCTTCAGAATCCTACACGGCCCAATCTTCTTATACTTGAGTTTATTACATCCCTTTTAGAAACCTCCCCTTTCTAATATGAACCATCATCATATCTCCTTCTTTGAATACACTTACTCTCCTACTGGTATCTACAGTTGCTTTATATTGTGCATTACTCACTATCAAATTTTCCCTCACTTCATGATGTCACTATAGAATGTGTTACGAAAATGTACGCATCATCACTAGTTTTATCTTCACCGGGTAGCACAATCGGATCTTATACTCCTTGGGATTCCTACCATATAAAAAGGATACATCCATGTTGACCTATTTACTAAGATATATTATAGGAAAACTTAGCTTGAGGTAAAGCTAAGTCCCATTGTTTTGGCTTTTCTCCAAATATGCAACGTAGGAGATTTCTCAAGATTATGTTCACTACTTTCATCTTCCCATCAGTCTAGGGATGATATGCACTACTGAACTGTAGTTTTGTCCCCGAGTTTCCTCTACAGAGTCTTCTGAAAGTGACTCAAAAATTCGTGTCGTGATTTGAAGTGATTGTTCTTGGAACTCCATGCAATCTAACCACTTCGAAAAAACAAATCTACAACTCTGGGAGCATCATTAGTTGTTTTACAAAAAATGAAATGTGTCATCTTATAGAATCTATCAACCATATAAAATATAGAATCATTCCCTCATTGTGTGTTAGGAAGTCCTAACACAAAATCCATACTCAAATCAACCCATGGCCCTATAAGGATAGGTAATGGCATTTACAACCCAGTATTTTGTGCATGGCCCTTAGCCATTTGGAACATTCTACATCTTGCTACAATCCTACTTATGTCTCTCTTTACCTTTGGCCAATAATACTTTTTTAAAACAAGAGAAATTTTCTTACTTATACCAAAGTGTCCATTCAACCCCCCACTATGTAATTCTCTTATAATATTTTCTCTCATTGAACTAGCAAGGGATGCACAATTGTTTCCCCCTAAATAAATAACCATCCTACATCAAATAATCAGAAGAACCACTACCTACTATAGGGTCCTTAAGTTGTCTCACAACATCACCAAAATTTGGATCACCTTCATATAATTCCTTAACTACCTCAAACCCTACTACTTCATTTTCCATTGTTGTCAAAAGTGCTACATGCCTACTCAAGGCATCAGCAACTTGATTCTGCTTACCCAACTTATGCTTTAAGACAAAAGTATATTCTTGAAAAAATGAAACCCATTTTGCATGCCTACTATTTAGTTTCTTTTGTTTGTTTACATACCTCAAGGCTTCATGGTTAGTGAAGAGTACAAATTATTTTTCTACCAAGTAATGTCTCCAGTTCCTTAATGCCTGAACAATAGCATAAAATTCCACATCATAAGTATAATATTTCCTCCTGAATTCATTTATATTTTCACTGAATAATGCCATAGGTCATCCTTCTTGACTTAGTACAGCTCCAATCTCAACATGTGAGGCATCACAATCAACCTCGAAGACCTTGCTAAAATCTGGAAATACCAAAATAGGTGCTTCTAACACTTTCTTCTTCAACAATTCAAAACTATTTGTTGTTTCCTTAGTCCATACAAACTCCCTCCCTTTTGTACACTTTGTTATGGGTGCAACAATGCTACTGAAATTCCTGATGAAATTCCTATAAAAAGTTTCCAATCCATGAAAACTATGAACCTCTGTCACATTCCTTGGAATAGGCCATTCTAAAATTGCCTTTAATTTTTCCTCATCCATCCTCTGATATGAAAAACCTGAAAAAACAATACTCTCCTAAGGAAATCTATACTTCTTTATGTTTTCATATAGACTCTCTTTACGTAACAAGTCTAACACCAATTTCATATGTAAAAGTGTTCTTCCACTATCTTACTAAATATCATAATATCATCAAAATAGAAAACAACAAACTTATCATTGTATTCTTGGAGTACTTTGTTCATAAGCCTCATGAATATACTGGGTACATTAGATAGCCCAAATGGTATCACCATCCACTCATACAATCCTTATTTTATTTTGAAATTCATTTTCATTCATCCCCTTCATGGATCTAGATATGGTAGTACTCACTCTGCAAGTCAATCTTGCTAAAATATCAGGCTCCCGCATTAGCACATCCATCATATCATCCAATCTTTGAATTGGGAACCGATACTTAATTGTGATCTTATTTATGGCCCTACTATCTACACACATTCTCCAGTCTCCATCTTTTTGGGATTCAATAATTTTGGAGTTGTACATGGACTCGTGCTTTCTCTCACTAACCCTTTCTGTATTAGATTTTTCACTTTTTTGTTCAACTCTTCACTCTATGTCAAACTCATCGATAGGCTACTTGGTTTTGAAGGGCCGATACTATGATCAAATAAATATGGTGTTGAATATGTAATGCCCCCAAACTTCCTTGCCTCGGTCAGCTTCGTCTCCTTCTTGGCATGGAGGGTGGAGCTATTAATGTTGATGTGACAGAACCCTTGCTGGTGGCCGCACCCACTATTTTCCCTGTCTGGCAAATCCTTTGTTTTCCTTTTTTTACCTGCTCACGCAAGAGAATTTGGTGCCGCACATGCTCATTCATTAAAAACGTTGACTTCACCTGCTGTTCACGTGGCCTCCTGTTGTTTTTTCCCCAAAACCACGAATGCTTGTCGCGCTCCATCAAATGCTGAAACAGATGAATTGCTACAGCGTGTTCTGGATAGTGGTTCATTAATGGTGAAATGGAAGTCTGTCCATCATAGACGAGAAAGGGCAAAGCACATGGAGTAGTAAGGATTTATCTGGTTCGCCAATGGACCTGATGTTACTGGATACAGGTAATTTGGTCCTCAATACAAGCCAGGGCCAGCGCCAGAATTTCGCTTGGCAGAGCTTTAATGAATTTCCAACGTTTACCCTTCTTCCAACACAGAAATTCAGCGGTAATGACTCCTTGCAGTCGAGATCCACCAATGCTACTTATGGCACTGGTAACTATTATTCTCTTTCTATAGACACACAGTCCAAAATTACTCTGTATTACAATGAACAGGAAGGCCTAGCACATAAATTGTACTGTACAACCCACGGGTCTTGTGGAGAGAACGCTGTGTGTAAGGTTGATCAGAACTAGGAACCACAGTGCCAATGTCCGCCTGGTTTCGATCCCGGGTCTAGCGACAATAAAACCTGCAGGTGGATCGATGAAATCAAGGGCACCGATGTGAGATTTGTGGAGCTGGACTATGTCAATTTCGACAGATTAAATGTTACCGACGCGACGGTCACCAAATTACAGGACTGCAAAGATTCTTGTGAAAATAATGTGAGCTGTATGGGTTTCGTGCTCAAACTGGAAAGCGCTAGCGTGCACTGTGTGTATCAGTACGGGAAATTGCAGAACGGATACTGGTCTCCAAAAGTGCAAACGCGCATGTATGTGAAGGTCTCTGCAAGCGGGAAAGAAGCCCCAAATTCCTTCATCGGACTATCGTTTGTAGTGGAAATATGTCTGTCCGATTACTTTAAAGCTAGAGGTTCCTCCCAAGAATTCCAACCACACAACGCGGGATCTGATCATAATTTCATTGTTGTTCGGGTTGGAGCTTTTCTGCGGAGTTTTTGCCTCTGGGCGTTTCTGAGAAAATATTCCAGATTCAGAGATATAGGAGTGGATCTGTTTCATTTTAGTATATTCATGAAGCACGATTTGCTTGCTATTATATGAACTCCTTCATCGAGTCACTAAGTAGGCAGGCTCTCATGGCGAGGGGTGAAAGGAAAGAGAGGGTGCAGGAAGGAGATCAAGGAAGGATAGAGGAATTAAAAAGAAACTCGGATTTAGTTGGTTTAAAGCCAATAAAATGGCGCATGATTTTTGTGTTGGTGACAGATCACACCCGCAGGCACAGAAGACCTATGTAGTGTTGAAGAAAACATCTTGGGAGATGAAGGTAGCAGGATATTTTTTTAGATCCAGAGCATGCACTGAGTTATATCTTCATAATCGACTATGTGACAGTGAGAATGCTTCCAGCAGACTTGATGAAATTTATTTACCAAGACTCCCTACTGAGACCTTGCTTGTTCTACGATGTAACCCATGGGAGAGGACCTCATTGAGGCGGATCTGTTTCATATCAAAGTTGCACACAGAAAGGAATGGCACCCAAATCTCGGCTTGCAACATATAAGGTATCTTTGGATGGTGGTTCTTTATCATTCTGACATTCTTCCTGCGTTTGATACTGCTGTTGAAGATGGTGTGGATGTGATTTCTCTATTCTGTGGGTGGGGATGCTGTGCCATATTATCTAGATGGTATTGCAATGGGTGACAACAGATGGGGCGAGGACCTTAGACAGGGATTTCCCTGCAAACATTATTTTTGGGTAATGGGAAAATCATCAGGGGAGTGTCCTTGTTCAGTGGAAAGGCGTTGGGGTATGTTTTAGTGCCCTTGATCTATGTTGGCAGGCATAAAGGTTATATTGGAATTATCACACCTTGCAAGCTACAGCTGAAATGTTTTCACCGAGAGTTTGATCTTTGTCCTCGAGATCGATGAAGGAAAAAGGTTTATTTATCATTATGGTTGATGCCTTGAGCCGGGAGCGTGATGTAATCTCTTTTCTTGCGTCAAGCAATGGAAGAGGCGGGAGGGGTGATGATCGAATCGGGAGGACAGGCATGAGCTGCTCTTTCCCCTTTTTCCAGTATTTTCTCTATATTGAATGCATGATTATTGCTTGTTCTCCTAGTAGTTGTGTCTTTGTGTTTGTTTGAGATAAGCTCTATGTGAGAATTTTTTCATTTGTAATGCTGTGTGGCTTTTGCATGCCTTCCCTGCCAAGAGTGTATCTGCTTGCTTTTGCTACTTGTGTGAGGGGTCTTTTAGATACGTCTGTGTTATGCTTGTAGGAGTAGTTTTGTCCTTTTCGACCTGGTATTGGATCATCTTCAGCGTGGCAATGAGTTATTGGTTGCTTAAGTGTTGTCCTATTTTTAAAAAAATAAAATAAAATAAAATATATATAATAATAAATGAATAAAAATATTTACCTCATGAGAAGTTGTGTATTTATTGCCTTTTTGATGTTATCAGATCTGGTACTAATTTTGTCTTGGAAATGGTACTAGAGAGACCCTTGCTCATTCTTTCCTTTTTAGCAATCTAATTTTGGTATAATCTCAGCCCAATTTCATCCCTGGGAGGTCGACTACAAGGTTGGAACATTGTAAATTTCGATTTCCTTTTAGAAGCTTTAACGAACTGTGTATTATGCTTGTCGGATGTGACTGGCTATGACTAGATAGTGGGTTTTCGACGCCGTCTTATGCAAACATGTTTTGGCCAAATCTAACTTGCTTACCTAGCTTATGATGACCTTAAAAATTTTAGTACCCTGGCCAAGGGATATCCTCGTCAGTCCTACATTTGTATTATCTCTCTAAGCGGTCTTACGAAAGGTCCACCGACTTCTTTGTGATGGAAAATTTGAGGGTTCGATAAAGAAAAGCCTTTCCTTGTCGGACGCCCCCATGGTAGTGAGTGCAGGAACAGTGTTTTACCCCTTCCGAGCAACAAACAATGAAGTATATGTCGGATGTGGTGAACATGGAATTAAGTCTGAGGCTTGAGATGCTTTCGGGGACCCGTGAAAGGTAAATTACATTTACCCCCCCAAGCAACAATGTTTTATGAGACCCTTCTTCGTCATATCGGTAAGTAAGTTAGTAGTGTATAACATTGAAATATTTTATTATGTTGGGAATGAAGGGGTTTTCGTTGAGGGATGTGCGGAGTTGGCACTAGCGGCTTAAGAGAGCTTTCAAAGTTTCAACTTATCATTCGTGGACGTTGTTAATCTTGAATATATAATTAAACACTTGGGCATAGTAATCAAAAACGTCAGTTACATTTTCTTAAGGTGTACGCAAATGCAATGCATTCCTTTTTACATGATCTTTGAATTGGGTCCTTGAGTGGCCATAACCCCCCTCATAGGCTGTATGAGTTTTAGTGGACTTGTGTGGCATTCTTGCTCTGAGTAGGGATGTTCGGAATAATAAATCTTGTTACTTTTGTTTTGACATTATCAGGAGAATTTATTATTTCTATATCGGGTGGTTGTAGTACGATTCCTTTATTCTGTTTTGTGAATGTGATGTTGTTATCGCTATCTTACTTAAGGAAAATAAAAAGGTGTATTATGTGGGAAATTTGTTATAATTTAGAATGTAGGGTGTAAGGGTAACCTTGGATAGTAAATGCACAATTTTGGCTTTCATATGTTCTGCAGTGTGCCTTTTGTTAACTAGATATCTATTTTGTTTACCTTCATACAAATCACTTTTGCTTATGCCTTGGGATGGAAATCGTGCACTAGTCATTCAATTAATATGATGAAATATCTAGGAAAAGGGAATGCATGCTCATGCCAGTTCTTTTGAACTGACAAAAGCTAACATGTTTTTGCAGGTTGTTTTTCCGAGCTCAAGTATGAAAGAAGTGGCCGTTGTAGTTGCATAGATGATATCCACTTTGGTGCTTGTACGTTGTCTTTTATGGTTAAACTATTGATAACATCTAGTGGGAAAATTTTAGAAGATGGGTCAGTGCCTTAGTAAATGCATTGTAGAATATTGATGTTGTAACTGTCAAACTTTGTTCTTGAGTTAAAATGTTGAGTTGTAAATCCTACTAAGGCATAGTAGCAATGAGTTTGTAAGCCCTATAAAGTGGACTGGATATTCCTTATAAAAGTTAAACGAAAATTTATGTATATGAGCATATTAATGTAGATGTGATCCACTTGAAACCTTTGAGACCTGGAACAATCAAGAGGAAACTATCTTTGTAACGAAATATGATTACTTATTTCTTTCCCGAGCTAACCAATAAACATTATCCTTTTTCAGTGAAACCTTAAATGATCTCATGGTGAAAGTAATGGTTAGATTTTAGAAGATGATAGGATTTAATCAGTAGGAGGGAAATCGATTAATTGAATCCTTAAATCTCTCTCTATCGTTTGAAATGTTCTCCTTTTCAAACTTAATGAAGTAAATTCTAGATAGTACATTTAACCAATCTTGATAAACTCTTAACCTCAATAAAAGACTGATAGTAAGCAATGTGACCCTGAAGCTAAATTCTGTTTGTCCTGTTCTGTTAACCCTTGCCTTGATTCATGGTGATATTTCTTAAGCAAGGTCAAAATTTAATCCTTAAACAAGAAGGCTATTGTTATGAACCCTAAGCAGTACTTTTCTCTCAATCGGAACTTATGCTTTCACCTGTGCAATAGAGGTATGAAACAGGAGTTAGTGGCTTGAGTGAGATTAATTAACCTTGTAAGAAATGGAAAATGTTCTAAAATCAAATGAATAAAAAGTTTTGGACATCAAATTGATGATCCCAGTTTAGAAAGCTTGGCCTTAAGTTATTTAGTCAAACCGTTGAAAAGAAAGTTCTCCCTTGTGAAAAGAATTGTGTGAATCGTTACATGAAAATTTATAAGAACGTAAGTTAAGAATTAAGAAACACTTTAGTAAACAAGAAAATTTAACAAGAAATTCCTCCTGGGATGCCCTAGCTGTAAGTGTGTTTTGTGGCTAGACTTGATGTTGTTCTATAAAAAAAAAAGAGTATGTATTGTCCTTGATAGGTGTGAGCGTTTCCATGCTTTGACCTTGTGGTCTCCCCATAATAAGTGGTTCCTAGTGTTGATTGTAACCTTGTGACGACATGTTGTGTCGTGTTGTGTCAAAGCAAGTCAAAAAAAAAAATTATCCTGTATTTCACTGTGTTGTTCTTGTGTTGGTACTTTTGGTGCGTTACACTTTGGTATCAGAGCGTAGGTTCATGCTCTCGAACCTATGGGCTGGATTGGTGTTGTATGGTGATGTTGCATGGTGGTGGTGGTGTTACATGATGATACTGCATGATGATGATGATGTTGCATGATGATGATTTATATTGGAAGAGTAATGTGCTTTAAGCGTGATGTGATTATTGTCGTAATTGTGATATTGTGAATGCACGTGATGTGTATGTCACTCAGTGCGTATTTGTCATCATGTTGATGTGTTGGGGATGAGAGTATTCTCTCTCCTTCTTGTGGATTCTAGGAAGAATTCACGTGTAAATTATTGTTTGTGATGTGTGAAAAGAATTCTAATGTGGATGACGTAGTGTTGGAGCATTGTGGCATATTGTGATATGTGGGTGTATCAATGTGTTGTATGACTAGTTGATGTTAAAAGAAATGAGTTGTATCATGATGTTTTTACCATGTTCTGAAGAAATGTGTGTACTACCTTGTTATGAAGCAATTATTGTTATGTTGTGATGTTATTATGTTCATCGTATATATGAGTTGTGTAATATGTAATGCCTCATGTCGTGATTTTGGGTCATACGGTGAGTGTATGAACCCTATCGTATTGTGATTGCACCATGGGTGCAGAATGTGGTAAAGTGATGTATTGCGCCCTGTGAATGTATGATTGTGATATACCCCGTATACCTACCATACGTGAGACGTTATGGTAGCTATGTGTGTACCACCATGGTGTTAGTGATGTAGTTACATGTTATGTTGTGAGCCTTACACTAACCGACCCTGAGGGAGATCGGTAAAGTGTATGTTGAGAGTGAGGAATGGTGTACCATGGGTCGATAACTCAAGTCAAAACTCGGTTTAGTAGATTACATGTGACTCTTCCTCTCTCCCTATGTGGTTGTATGTATGCAACCTTAGTGTATCTATGACTATGTTTAGCCTTGTCGAAGGGTGGCGGGATTGATATATATATTTTACAGTGAGGCTCGATGTTCCGAAAGTGCCCGGCTGCAACTCGTTGAGTACCCCTTTGGTGGCAGATAAGGCCACACAGTTATCGTAATGTGACATTATTA
Source organism: Taxus wallichiana var. yunnanensis (assembly GCA_018340775.1). NCBI lineage: Eukaryota > Viridiplantae > Streptophyta > Pinopsida > Cupressales > Taxaceae > Taxus > Taxus wallichiana. Next base: position 558,908,385 of record CM031240.1, read on the forward strand.
TAAGTTGATTTTATTCGTAAATTGAGCTTTTTATTTTATTTTGCAAGGACCAGCATCTTTTCTTGATTGCAATGCTTTACAATTTTGGGCATTTCCGTGGTTTGTGGCACTAACATGGGGATTTGATACTAACTTTGGCCATTTGGTCATTTATTTTAGCTTGATTTGGGGTCTTCTTTTAAATTGGGAATTTTTACCGCCTTGCCCAAGGCTTGTACTTTGCCACTTGGCACTTTGACTGGATTGTTGTGCTGGTTCTAATGTCGTGATGTGTGGAATAGGGTCATGGGATGCACCATGGATTGGTTGGACCTATGGACCCGCTTCGTTGTATGGGGGTACGCCCCAAGGGGTACATATGACTAGCGGGTTATGAGAACCACGCGTTATTATGTCACTTGGGTTAGGAGTGTCCAAACTCGATGTGCCTTGGGCACGAGAGAGACAACCGGCCTCTTGAGGGAGGCAAAAGAGAGGAGGCATAAGAGTTTGAGGGAGGCATAAGAGACTTGAGGGAGGCATAAGAGTTTGAGGGAGGCATAAGAGACTTGAGGGAGGCATAAGAGTTTGAGGAGGCATATGATATTTATCCGTATGGTTGATGTTTCGGGATATATGTTGAGTTATTGTGATGTTTGGTAGTGGACTTTTGATGTATGTGTTACTCATGTCAGATGGTTATGTGTTGTGATGTTGTGGACATGTCATTGATTCCCTTGTGGACACTATGTACCTGTAGCATGGTTTGTTGTTATGTGAGTCTTTCATTGATGCAAATTGAGGAAATGTCTGGTGGATTGTAGTACTCTTTTGGTTGAGTATTTGGTATGTCAGTCATTGATGTGTGATGAGTACCTATGTTATGGGAAGTGTGCCTATTCTTTTCCGTAATTGTGTAACCTTTTGTGGTGTAATACAATCTTGAAGTATATACTTGTGTGCTTGTGAATCTGTAGTGTCTTGTGAACCTGATAGGGCGTTGTGGTAGTAGTTCATGTTGGGCACCCACAATAAAGAATGAACAAAAACTCTTTAATGATGAAATTTAAAAAAAAACAATTAAACTAAGAATAATGCTAATGGAAAGAGACTAATGAAATGATGAACAAGAAAGAACTGCCAATCTTCACAGAACATTGAAAGTTAAAAATTCTACCAAATGTTCCTAAGGCTACCTTGTGACCATGCTTTAATCAACTAAAATTTTAACCTTGGGGTGTGCTTTCTTCCTTATCTGTACCTTGATGCGTACCATTCCTCTTCCTCTGTGTAATGTCGCATCGAGGACGATGCTTTCTTAAGGGGAGGAGAATGTAATGCCCCCAAACTTCCTTGCCTCGGTCAGCTTCGTCTCCTTCTTGGCATGGAGGGTGGAGCTATTAATGTTGATGTGACAGAACCCTTGCTGGTGGCCGCACCCACTGTTTTCCCTGTCTGGCAAATCTTTTGTTTTCTTTTTTTACTGCTCACGCAAGAGAATTTGGTGCTGCACATGCTCATTCATTAAAAAACGTTGACTTCTCCTGCTGTTCACGTGGCCTCCTGTTGTTTTTTTCCCAAAACCACGAATGCTTGTCGCGCTCCATCAAATCTTTGAAATAGATGAATGCTACACGTGTTACGGATAGTGGTTCATTATTGGTGAAATGGAAATCATGTCCATCATAGGCGAGAAAGGGCAAAGCACATGGAGTAGTAAGGAGTTATATTCGGTTGTTTGATGGACTGATGTTATTGGATAGAAGTAATTTGGTCCTCAATCTAAAGCGGGGCGGCGCGAATTTCGCAGCGAGCTTAATGAATTGAATTTCCAACGTTTACCCTTCTTCCTCCACGAAATTCAGCGGTAATGACTCCTTGCGGTCGAGATCCACCAATGCTACTTATGGCAAAGGTAACTATTATTCTCTTTCTATAGACACACGGTCAAAATTACTCGTATTCTGACAATGAGCAGGAAGGCCTAAGCACATTTTTTATGATAAAATCTGTACAACCCACGGGTCTTGTGGTGGAGAACATTTGTGTGTAAGCTTGATCGAACTAGGAACCACGGTGCCAATGTCCACTGGTTTCGATCCGGGTCTATGCTTTTTGCAATAAAACCTGGTGGATCGATGAAATCAAGGGCACCGATGTGAGATTTGTGGAGTTTGGACTATGTCAATTTCAGACCATTAAATGTTACTGCGATCGACGGTCACCAAATTACAATTCTGCAAAGATTCATGTGAAAATAATGTCTGTATGGGTTTCGTGCTCAAATGGAAAGCGCTAGCGTTCCTCCTGTGTGTGTCAAGACGGAAATTGCAGGCGGATCTTGGTCTCCAGAAGTGCAAACGCGCATGTATGTGAAGGTCTCTGCAAGCGGGAAAGAAGCCCCAAATTCCTTCATCGGACTATCGTTTGTAGTGGAAAATGTCTGTCTGATTACTTTAAAGCTAGAGGTTCCTCCCAAGAATTCTGACCACACAACGCGGGATCTGATCATAATTTCATTGTTGTTCGGGTTGGAGCTTTTCTGCGGAGTTTTTGCCTCAGGCGTTTCGAGAAAATATTCAGATCGGGAGATATAGGCGTGGATCTGTTTCATTTTAGTATATTCATGAAGCACGATTTGCTTGCTATTATATGAACTCCTTCATCGAGTCACTAAGTAGGCGAGCTCTCATGGCGAGGGTGAAAGGAAAGAGAGGGTGCGGGGAAGGAGATCAAGGAAGGATAGAGGAATTAAAAAGAAACTCGGATTTAGTTGGTTTAAAGCCAATAAAATGGCGCATGATGATTTTTGTGTTGGTGACAGATCACACCCGCAGGCCACGAGAAGACCTATGTAGTGTTGAAGAAAACATCTTGGGAGATGAAGGTAGCAGGATATTTTTTAGATCCGAGCATACCTTGAGTTATATCTTCATAATCGACTATGTGATGGTGAGAATGCTTAGGTGTGGACTTGATGAAATTTATTTACCAAGACTCCCTACCGAGACCTTGCTTGTTCTACGATGTAACCCATGGGAGAGGACCTCATTGAGGCGGATCATTTCATATCAAAGTTGCACAAAAAGGAATGGCACCCAAATCTCGGCTTGCAACATATAAGGTATGCTGGATGACTGGTTGCTATCATTCTGACATTCTTCCTGCGTTTGATACTGCTGTTGAAGATGGTGTGGATGTGATTTCTCTATTCTGTGGGCGGGGATGCTGTGCCATATTATCTAGATGGTATTGCAATGGGTGACAACAGATGGGGCGAGGACCTTAGGCGGGGATTTCCTGCCCGATCATTATTTTTGGGTAATGGGAAAATCATCAGGGGAGTGTCCTTGTTCAGTGGAAAGGCGTTGGGGTATGTTTTAGTGCCCTTGATCTATGTTGGCAGGCATAAAGGTTATATTGGAATTATCACACCTTGCAAGCTACAGCTGAAATGTTTGCACCGAGAGTTTGATGCGTTGTCCTCAGATCTGATGAAGGAAAAGGTTTATTTATCATTATGGTAGATGCCTTCAGAGCCAGGAGCGTGATGTAATCTCTTTGTCTTGCGTCCAAGCAATGGAAGAGGCAGGAGGGGTGATGATCGAATCAGGAGGAACAGGCATGAGCTGCTCTTTCCCCTTTTTCCAGCTATTTTCTCTATATTGAATGCATGATTATTGCTTGTTCTCCTGGTAGTTGTGTGCTGTGTTTGTTTGAGATAAGCTCTGCGTGAGAATTTTTCATTTGTAATGCTGTGTGGCTTTTGCATGCCTTCCCCGCCAAGAGTGTATCTGCTTGCTTTTGCTAGTTGTGTGAGGGGTCTTTTAGATACGTCTGTGTTATGCTTGTAGGAGTAGTTTTGTCCTTTTTCGACCTGGTATTGGATCATCTTCAGCGTGGCAATGAGTTATTGGTTGCTTAAGTGTTGTCCTATTTTAAAAAAAAAAAATAAAATAAAATAAAATATATATAATAATAAATGAATAAAAATATTTACCTCATGAGAAGTTGTGTATTTATTGCCTTTTTGATGTTATCAGATCTGGTACTAATTTTGTCTTGGAAATGGTACTAGAGAGACCCTTGCTCATTCTTTCCTTTTAGCAATCTAATTTTGGTATAATCTCAGCCCAATTTCATCCCTAGGAGGTCGACTACAAGGTTGGAACATTGTAAATTTCGATTTCCTTTTAGAAGCTTTAACGAACTGTGTATTATGCTTGTCGGATGTGACTGGCTATGACTAGATAGTGGGTTTTCGACGCCGTCTTATGCAAACATGTTTTGGCCAAATCTAACTTGCTTACCTAGCTTATGATGACCTTAAAAATTTTAGTACCCTGGCCAAGGGATATCCTCGTCAGTCCTACATTTGTATTATCTCTCTAACTGGTCTTACGAAAGGTCCACCGACTTCTTTGTGATGGAAAATTTGAGGGTTCGATATAAGAAAAGCCCTTCCTTGTCGAGACGCCCCCATGGTTGTGAGTGCATGAACAGTGTTTTACCCCTTCCGAGCAACAAACAATGAAGTATATGTCGGATGTGGTGAACATGGAATTAAGTCTGAGGCTTGAGATGCTTTCGGGGACCCGTGAAAGGTAAATTACATTTACCCCCCAAGCAACAATGTTTTATGAGACCTTCTTCGTCATATCGGTAAGTAAGTTAGTAGTGTATAACATTGAAATATTTTATTATGTTGGGAATAAAGGGGTTTTCGTTGAGGGATGTGCGGAGTTGGCACTAGCGGCTTAAGGGAGCCTTCAAAGTTTCAACTTATCATTCGTGGACGTTGTTAATCTTGAATATATAATTAAACATTGGGCATAGTAATCAAAAACGTCAGTTACATTTTCTTAAGGTGTACGCAAATGCAATGCATTCCTTTTTACATGATCTTTGAATTGGGTCCTTGAGTGGCCATAACCCCCTCATAGGCTGTATGAGTTTTAGTGGACTTGTGTGGCATTCTTGCTCTGAGTAGGGATGTTCGGAATAATAAATCTTGTTACTTTTGTTTTGACATTATCAGGAGAATTTATTATTTCTATATCGGGTGGTTGTAGTACGATTCCTTTATTCTGTTTTGGGAATGTGATCTTTGTTATCACTATCTTACTTAGGGAAAATAAAAGGTGTATTATGTGGGAAATTTGTTATAATTTAGAATGTAGGGTGTAAGGGTAACCTTGGATAGTAAATGCACAATTTTGGCTTTCATATATCTTTGCAGTGTGCCTTTTGTTAACTAGATATCTATTTTGTTTACCTTCATACAAATCACTTTTGCTTATGCCTTGGGATGGAAATCGTGCACTAGTCATTCAATTAATATGATGAAATATCTAGGAAAAGGGAATGCATGCTCATGCCAATTCTTTTGAACTGACAAAAGCTAACATGTTTTTGCAGGTTGTTTTTCCGAGCTCAAGTATGAAAGAAGTGGCCGTTGTAGTTGCATAGATGATATCCACTTTGGTGCTTGTACGTTGTCTTTTATGGTTAAACTATTGATAACATCTAGTGGGAAAATTTTAGAAGATGGAGTCAGTGCCTTAGTAAATGCATTGTAGAATATTGTTGTTGTAACTGTCAAAATTTGTTCTTGAGTTAAAATGTTGAGTTGTAAATCCTACTAAGGCATAGTAGCAATGAGTTTGTAAGCCCTATAAAGTGGACTGGATATTCCTTATAAAAGTTAAACGAAAATTTATGTATATGAGCATATTAATGTAGATGTGATCCACTTGAAACCTTTGAGACTGAAACAATCAAGAGGAAACTATCTTTGTAATGAAATATGATTACTTATTTCTTTCCCGAGCTAACCAATAAACATTATCCTTTTTCAGTGAAACCTTAAATGATCTCATGGTGAAAGTAATGGTTAGATTTTAGAAGATGATAGGATTTAATCAGTAGGAGGGAAATCGATTAATTGAATCCTTAAATCTCTCTCTATCGTTTGAAATGTTCTCCTTTGTCAAACTTAATGAAGTAAATTCTAGATAGTACATTTAACCAATCTTGATAAACTCTTAACCTCAATAAAAGACTGATAGTAAGCAATGTGACCCTGAAGCTAAATTCTGTTTGTCTTTCTGTTAACCCTTGCCTTGATTCATGGTGATATTTCTTAAGCAAGGTCAAAATTTAATCCTTAAACAAGAAGGCTATTGTTATGAACCCTAAGCGAGTACTTTTCTCTCAATCGGAACTTATGCTTTCACCATGCTGCAATAGAGGTATGAAACAGGAGTTAGTGGCTTGAGTGAGATTAATTAACCTTGTAAGAAATGGAAAATGTTCTAAAATCAAATGAATAAAAAGTTTTGGACATCAAATTGATGATCCCAGTTTAGAAAGCTTGGCCTTAAGTTATTTAGTCAAACCGTTGAAAAGAAAGTTCTCCCTTGTGAAAAGAATTGTGTGAATCGTTACATGAAAATTTATAAGAACGTAAGTTAAGAATTAAGAAACACTTTAGTAAACAAGAAAATTTAACAAGAAATTCCTCCTGGGATGCCCTAACTGTAAGTGTGTTTTGTGGCTGGACTTCAATGTTGTTCTATAAAAAAAAAGAGTATGTATTGTCCTTGATAGGTGTGAACGTTTCCGTGCTGACCTTGTGGTCTCCCCCATAACAAGTGGTTCCTAGTGTTGATTGTAACCTTGTGACGACATGTTGTGTCGTGTTGTGTCAAAGCAAGTCAAAAAAAAAAATTATCCTGTATTTCACTGTGTTGTTCTTGTGTTGGTACTTTTGGTGCGTTACAGAATATCTCACTTTGGAGGTAACCCATCTAGTATCTCATCTGGTATGACATCTTTGTATTTTTTTAGTACCTTTTCTGCAGCAACAAGTATATTAAAATCTCTATTTCCACCTTCTTTGACATCAATGCATAAAACCACCAACTTATTCCATTTTTGTAACAAACTCTTTTGTAGCCAATAAGCCCTCACTCTTTTCTTCTTCCTTAAAGGGTAACAAGACCACATTTACACCATCCTTCCAAAAATTATATGTATTTTCCCTCCATCATGTGTAACCTTTCTATCATATTGCCAAGGCCTCCCTAGTAATATATGGCATGCATCCATTGGGATAACATCACACCACACCTCATCCTTATAGGTATTCCCAATCGAAAACTTTATAAGGCATCTTTTATCTATGGTTACCTCATTCCCTTTCTTGAACCATGATATATGATAGGGATATGGGTGCTTCTCACATTTCAGATTGAGTTTATCAACCATCACAGTTGAAACCATATTTTCACAACTACCACCATCAATAATAATTTTACATACCTTTCCTCCAGAGGTGCATCTTGTTCAAAATATATTTGTTCGAAACCATAAATCAGCACCAAAAACATCCTATTTTTTCTCCTTCCTTGGGGCAATCATCGTCCTCCTTATCATGAGGGTTTCACTCAAATCTGCAGCAACCTCCATTTTTTCTTCCTCTTCATCTTCAACCAAATTTACTCGTGGTTGTTCTCCTTTCCATCTATCTTGTGTAGGATAGTGCGGACACTCAAAATCTATATGCCCCTCTTCACCACATCTGTAATATGTATATTTCCTTTGGGGGATATTCCATCCTCATCCTCCATTATAACATATTCCCCCTACGAAACCCCTACCTCTTTAGTAGTTACCACAACTTTGACTAGAATCTTCATGCTTTTCTTCATTAGAGGATTCACCTTTTTTAGATTCAAATCTACCCCCGCCTCTCATTGGAGATGATGATGGCCCTCCCACCTCTTCTAAAATTATTCCTCTTGTTCTTTTCTTCTACCTTTAATGTGAATTGATAAGCATCATCCGGGCTATGGATCCACAACTTACTAAGCTCATCTTATATGGTGTAACTCAACCCATTTATATATTGTGTAGCCTTTTGTTCTTCAAACTCTCACTGTTCCACCACGATTGAAAACTTGTAAAATTTATTGGTATACTCCTCAGTATTGAGATCCTTTTATCTTAAGTTTTGGAACCTTTTAAATAGTTTCTAAGAATAATCTACTGAGGAAGAAACTTTTCTTTCATATTCTTTACCATTTTATTCCAATTTCAGATCTTTCCCTTTCCATTCCTTTGTCTTTCATTTTTTAGGTGATCTCACCAGATCAATGCATATCTGGCCAAATTAGTGCATGCAAACTTAACCTTCTTCTTCTTTGAAATGTTTTTCCACTCAAAGAATATTTTCATGTGATTTAACGATCAATCAACTCCTCTAGTCGTAACCCTCCACCATAACTAGTAACATTAATCTTGATGTCATCATTCTTTCCCTTTAAATCCTAGATCAATCTCTCCTCAAATGGTCTCTCATTCACGGTTTCTTCATCTGTTTCATTTTCTTCTTTATCTCCTCATTCATTCATTAATGGAGGTACTTCTTGATACACACTATCTAGGTCGTATCCCTATTCTCATGTCTCCTTCTAAGGCGGGTAGCTTCTCATATGATCTCTCTGCAACTTATCTTTGTAGCTCTGCGCATATGCCTATTCATCTAGGCATAACCTCCTCTCTTGTTTCTATTCATGATTATATAAAATAGAGGAAAAAATTACACCAAAAATTTTAATATGTTAACTTAACTATTTCTACAAGATCTAAATCGGCTCGATACCAATTGATGTGAATCCAACTGCAAGAGGTTGAAATACATCCAAAACACACATAAACAACTTTGTAAATAAAAACCAGGAGTTTCAAAATAGATTTATTATCATTCTATAATCCACACTAATATTTTACATCATTACAATCCACCTTTTATTTCATGTCTACTCTAAAAACCCTAAAATGCCCAAAAAAACCCTAAATTGCCAAAAAACCCTAAAATGCCAAAAATTACCTACTAGCAAAACAACTTGGATGGGCCCCAAAATTTTTGTTCCAAATATGCCTTCATAAATTAAGGCTCACACAAAATTTTGACTTATTCTAACAAGCACAACAAAAGTTATTAAAGTTCTAAGACCTAGTCAAAAGTGAAAAAAACATTCGGAGCCAATTTTAGGCCACTAGATGAAGGAATTCGGGCCTGAAAATGTGATGAAATGGCCATGTATTTACAAGAAAATTTTACCTTAACATAGTAATAATGTATATCTACCACCCTATAAAATTTCAAGATGATCCAACAGTCGTATCAAAAGTTATGGTCTTTGTAAGTTATGCTCCTGCATCACTTTCCATAAGTGGCCATGGGGAAACCTTAAGGTAGGGGTCAAACTTATCCATTTGGACCAAGCGAGAACATAGTGGGGCACTCCAAATGTGGATCTCTTGGCAAACATTAAGGACCCAATGCCACCCCCATGTCCCACATAGAGAAAATGCTCCTCCGCCACTCCAATTCATAACTCTATTAAAATAAAAGTGTTTACCATCCAAAGTTCTTTCGATGGGGTCTAGGTGGAGTGGTTAAGATAGATGGTTGTATCCTCCTCCACCTAGGTTCAAATCCGACTTAGTCATGATCCCCATTTGGGGTTGAAATGTACGAGGTGGCACGACTAGTAGGTTGATTTAACGAGGTGGATTCTGGTTTGAGAGATTACTGCGCTAGAAGTGTGTTCAAGTGTGGTTATTCTTGTTCACTTATTGTTAATCTTAAATGTTATATCTTAGTTAAATGTACTCTGGTTCATAGCTCCAGTCAAAAGTGTTTATTTTGAAAAAAAAAAAATTACAAAATTTGTAATTTCAAAATAATGTAAATTTTGAAACAATTAGTGAAAATTTGAAAAAAATGTTGAAAATGTGACAATTTGAAACATGGTGAAATTTCAAAAAGTTTAAATTTTGAAACAATTAATGAAAATTCGAAAAAAATTGAAATTTTAAAAACTTATAAATTTGAAACACTTAGTGAAATTTCAAACAAATGGTAAAATGTTAACATTTTTGAATTTTTCATTTTTAATATATATATATATAGTTCAATTTAATATCTAAAAATTCAAAATTTGGATAAATTTCTAATTTTAATAAAGTTGAGTTTTTACAAATATAAGTAAATATATATTTTATATATATATATATATATATATATATACATTTGAAAAAAGTATATTTTGAAATAGTTTAAATTCAAAACATGTTTAAATTTTTAAAAAAATTAAATTTTGATAAACTAGAAATATTTAAAAATGTTAATATTTATAAAAAATCATATTTTGAAAAATTATTAATATTGAAATAATTTTAATTTCAAAAAAATTTAATTGAGAAACAATTGTAATTATGAAAAATTAATATTTTCAAAAAGTCAACATTTCAAAAACTTGAATTTTGAAAAACTTGAAATTTTTAAAATATACTATTTGTTAATTTTAAATATTTCAAAAACTTGATATTTAATAAAATTATAGTTTTAAAATTTTGGAAATCTAAGAAAAATAAAACGTCAAAAATTTGAAATATTTAAAAACTTAAATTTTAAAGGGTGAAAAGTTTAAATTTTAACATTTAAAATAGTTTAAATTTTGAAACAATTGAAATCTTTAAAATTTTGAAATCTGCAAAAAATTTGAAATCTTGAAAAACTTGATATTTTAAAGAACTAGATATTTCAAAAACTGTTAAATTTTAAGAAAATTGAAATGTCGAAAAAGTTGAAATTCTAAATAAAAACTGAAATTTAAATGTTGAAAAAATGTATATTTGAAAAATTTAAATTTTGAAAAGGTTAAATTTTGAAAAAGTTGATATTTTAACAATGTTCAAGTTTTTAAAAAGTTGAAATTTTGAAAAAGAAGAAATTGTAAAAGAAATTAAATTATGAAAAAATTAAGTTCGAATATTTTAAAAAGTTAACATTTTGGAAATATTAGTTATTTTTTTAAAAGATAGACTATTGAAAATTTTTAAATTTAAAAATAATAATAAAGTATTGAAATTGTTGGAATTGTAACTTTTTGAAACTTTCAAGCTTTTCAAAATTTAAATTTTCAAAATTTTAACTTTTTTAAGCTGTAACTTTTTCTTAATTACAACTTTTTAAAAATTGTAACTTTAACAAAATTGTAAAAATATTAAAATTTCAATTGAAGTTTTAAAAATATAACTTTCTCAAAAATGCAAACTTTTTCAAAAAAATAAAATTTAATCTTTTTCAAAATTAATTAAATTTTGAACATTACAACTTTTAAAAAATTGTAACTTTTCCAAATTTGCAACTTTTTGAAAAATGTAGATTTTTTAAATTATAACTTTTCAAAATTGTAACAATTTTAGAAATTGTAACTTTTCAAAAATTACAACTTTTGAAAATTGTAACTTTTTCAAAAATTGTAACCTTTTCAAAAATTGCAACTTTTTCAAAAATTGTAAATTTTTCAAAATTTTAACTATATCAAAATTTAAAAATTTTCAAAAAAAGATATTTTTTTAAATTTTAACTTTTGAAATTACAAACTTTTCAAAATTGTAACTTTTCAAAATTGCAACTTTTTTAAAATTACAAATTTTTAAAATTTGATACTTTTCAAAATTTTAACTTTTTCAAAATTGTAACTTTTTCAAAATTGCAACTTTTTCAAAATTGCATCTATTTCAAAATTACAAAATTTTCAATATTGGAACTTTTTCAAAATTTTCTCTTTTTCCAAATTGTAACTTTGTCAAAATTGTATGTTTTTCAACAATTTTACTTTTTCAAAATTGTAACTTTTTCAAAATTGCCAATTTTTCAAAATTATAGCTTTTTTAAAATTGTATCTTTTTAAAAATTGTAACTTTTTCAAATTTTCAATTTTTCAAAAAATAAAATTTATTTATTAGTAAAAGGTATTTTGGGAGGGACCTTACCCTAGAACAAAGAGGGTCAAAACCCAGATATAACAAAAGAGAACATAGAAGAGAGGTATAAAAACCTAGATGTTCAACAAAGCACCATAAATAAAAATAGCAAACAATGAAGCGTAGCTAAAACCCAACAAAGTCTCTACAACACAAAAATAACCAATAAGACAACAGTTTCCCAATAGCAACACAGCATGACAACAACCCAGATGTAGCAATGAGAACAAACAACAAGACAAGATTCAAACCTTACTCAAGACAATGGGGGATTTGGGTTCGGCGTATCCTTTATTCTTCCTATCCACCACTGTCCAAACTTTGTTTCCATCTTCCACTTAAATCGGAAGAACAACTTGAAATGACTTGATAGGGATGTGACCCTCGAGAAGAGGGATCGAAAAACAATCCAACGCTGAAACAACCCCTTGGGAACAAGAATCTATAGGTATCTTCTCAATAGTGTTTGGAGGACCTTCCATGGTGGGTGTGTCCACTTACGAGGCAGCATTACATTCCATAATCAGGTCTGTATGTGTAATGCCCCGCTGGGCATGGGCTTCCTTTTCTGCGACCTGCCTGGCGTGAGGGAGAAGCTGTTCCGTGGGATGTTGTTGTTCTATCCTTTTGGCAAGTGGTGTGTGGTTGGGTGCCTCCACCAACTATCTTCATTGTTCAACATACCAACTGTCACCAACCTACCATAATTTATAACCCTGTCACCTCATTTTGACCTGCTCCTTCTTGGCGTGTTCTAATGTTGCAACAGATGAATTGCATTGGTGCGTTCTGGACAATGGATTCATTGATGGTGAAATGAAGGTCTACCGCCTTGATGTTGTGTGGGTGGGTGTGGGTCTCAAAAATCGTGTTTTGCTGAGGTAGTTTCAGTGGAGCATAGAACCAAAATTCTCCTAGGAAAGTGTCGTGAGGAAGTGCTTGGCTTTATGCAGTAGCTACAGGGTAGAGAAGTAAACTTATCCCAGAAAATCAGTGGCCCCAGAGAGAGCTAAGTGCGACAGCTGCTGCAGGGCGATCCCAAGGAACCGTTGGTGCTGAACCTGATGTTCTGGTTGCACGCGACCACAGTCGTGATCAGTGGTTGCAAAACCTTGCAGCTGTAGTAGAAGGACGAGATAAAGTTTTAGTTGAGCTGTCTTGCCTTTTCATTTTGGAAAGTCACTTCTGTCCAGGTGGTGAATTTAACAAGGAAGAAGCTCGATCAAATCTTGAGGCTGGGTAATGCTTCTGCGCCTCTTCTCAGTTCACCCATTTTCTACAGTTGGGTTTCTTGTTTGCTTCTGGGTATCCTCTGATTCGAGATTGGGATCCACAAGACAACTACTGCAACGATAAATAGCCGGGCAAGCGGCATGCTACTGATTTGGTAGAAGCCTTCGTGAGCGCATCAACAGCAGTGTGCCCAACTAGGTTGTTTTTGCATTCGTATCAACGCATCCTCAAATTCGGGATTCTCCCGCTTACTGATTGGAGGAGCCTTTCTCCTCGGAAGCTTTGTCATCTGTTTTGTATCTGGCCATTACCAGTCTTTATTAGCTCGTTTTACTTCCACACAGACACAATGGATGGTTTTACAGAGAGTGGTTGTTCTGTATCTTCCACGGGAGTGAGTGGAATCATTAGGATTTCTGAAGGGTGCGAGGGCACGTCAGTGGTTCTCTCGCCAGTTCATGCTGCCAGAGTGGATGGTGGATATTCCTCCCCGCCTCAAGCATGAATGGTATGTGTTGCCAAGACCTGCAGGCAAACGATGCCTTGTGGTTTCTTCTCATGGTACAACAATAAGCAGGCTTCGCAATGGACGGGTTTTACATTGCTTCCCATCAGCTTTGCCAAATGGTGCAAGAACAAAAAAATGTTTCTGGCCCCAGTCACATGTTTTGTATTCTTGATTGTATTTTTTCATGAGTCAGATCAAATTTACTACATAATTGACATTATTTGTTGGCGGGGATACTCATTATATGACTGTAGTGCTGAGTTCAGATTCTTCTGGCTGAACTCAAAACTTGCAGAAACAGGGGCTTGCCATGCTCCTTCTACATACCATCGGTATCAGTTCCATGTCGTTCCTATCTATGATTGTGATCGGGCAGGGTTGCAGGCTGCTTACAGTGGTCCATTGCCTTATGTCAGAGACGGGCTTTTATTTAATAATAGACTAGGGCTGCTCCTATTATGAGAGCACCAAGGTTAGGAGGTCCAAATCATAAACAATCAGATGCATATGGGAGATCTTGGTGGTGGTGTTGTTTCAGTCAAAGCTGAGATATATGAAGACCATGGCCGAGAGGAATATGCGACCCGACCGAACTATGGGCAGAGATGCACATTGCGGACTATACAATTGATTTTATGAAGACAAGAGCATGGCTGGCACGTGAGTTTGGACCTTCAAGAGCCGAGTGAGGAAGAGAAGTTATTTGGTTGGGTTGTCGTTGCGAGCCCTGGTCCATCTTGTTATCATTGCATGGGAGCTTAATCGAGCACGATATTCTCTATACCATTATTCTTATGTTGTTATTTAACCTGAATCATTAAATAACTCTACTCTTCATATAAATGTCTCGTGTGATGGTATGTTGTTTGGTTTCCACTTCCCTTGCTCGTTTGTATTCTTTTTTTGGCGTTAGAAATGATTATTTATTTGGTTGAAGCCTTATATTGTTTTCTGGGTTTTAATAAATATTAGTTGGGTGAACTTTGTTCTTAAGACTAATAAAACAAAAGAGGTGGGGTTCTTGTAATGAAAATTCCCGAGTTCTTTGTGTTGGTCTCACGATTTGAATGTTTTATCAAACATTTTCGTGGGACTCAACTTTATAGTTCCTGTTTTGTTCTTATTCTTGTTTCGGTTCGAGATCTGTAGTTCTGGTTTATGTTGGGTATTTGCGAATTGGTGATTGAGTACTGCGAGTGCATTGTGTATAGGTGAATGATGCTATTCCTGTCTCTATCCTTTTCTTTCAGTTGTTTTAGGTTCTAGTAACCCTTCCCGGTTGGCTTGGTGTGTGCTTAGCTTGACTGATTTTTGAATTGAGCCAAGTTGATATTACTTTCAACTAGGTTAGTTGCTTTTGTTATTTGTTATGAATCGCTCGAAGAAATACTTTTATTCTTCGAGTGTCATGGTTGATCGTCAGAATTTGATATCAATTCATGTTCACCGTTTGGAGATTGTTGTCTTTGGAATCACCTTCTCTCCCTTGGTAACTGTTGTATGTTTTGAGGAATGTAGCTAATCCTATGGAATGTCTTCTTTTGACGATACTCACATTTCTTTTGGATAACTTAAAATGTCAGAGGAAATACTCTTTTCTTACCTTGATTTTGTTTCACACATGTTGGAGGATACAAGATCTACTTGATCATTAGTGAGGAATTTTTCAAATCTTAAAATTGGGATATTGGTTTTATGCGTAAGAAATTACTCTACGTTTTGCTCCGTAAAGATGCTTAAATTTCATTCTTCTGTGACTTAGAGGTTGGTGTGTTTGGAAACTCATTGGTTGACTGGTTTTTGTGATGATCGTTGTGATACGACCTCCTTGCTGTCATTGTAGTAGAATGGTTATGTATTGACCAGAAAGGTTTAAGTCAACTTGTTGTTGACGACAGATCCTTTGGAAGCTATGTATCCTGTGTTGTGTTCTTGTGAATGATTGAGTAACCCTCCTGTAAGATTTATAATGGTTATGTTTGGTCTTGCCAAGTTTGTCCTTTTTCTTAAGACACTCTCTTGATTAGAAGAAAGTTTAATAGAAGGATTGTTAGGATAGGATGTGACCCATACGAGGTCATTTGTGCGTTTCATCCCTTTTCTTTCCAATTTATTTATTCGGTACTGACATAAAATTAACTGTTATAGGCACATCATCTTAATATTAATAAGTCATGTTGGTTTAGATATTCTCATGTCGATTGATTGTTTGGGATCTTCCAGTGGCATAGTGGATCCTTGGCTTGGTGAACTAACTTAAACAAATAGGGACAGATCACGTTTGAAATTAATTCTCTTCTTGTAATTGTTTTCGTTTCGAAATGTTATCTTGTTAAAATGACGATCATTATTGTGATATGGGTGAAATTCACTATGATGTTTATTAACTGCTCCTATGAGAAAATGATAATTAAATAGAGTTAGTGCCGTCCCTTTTATTTAGACATTTTATGCTTTTGGACAACTCTTTAATTGCTCTTGTTTAGACTCTTAGATTATTTTTCATAATCAACGGTGTCTTTTTCTTCCTTGAAACAGTTAGATAACAACATATTGTCTTAATGTTATAGCTTTTATCGTGCTCAGTTCTTGTGAACTGACATGTGCTAACAAATGTGTAGGAGGATTTCCTGAGTAGAAAAGAAAAAAAAAAGAGAGAGAGAGAAAAAGAAACACGTGTAGAAAGTGGATTCCAGCCTTCTTAGGAACTGCTGTTGTACGAATGTTTTTCTTTTGCTTTACAGCATTGGTATGGAAATTGTGGAGACTATCTAGAAGGCATTGCGTTATAATTTTGTATTGTTCTCATGTAGGTTGTTGTTATCGTTTGAAAGTCAATTTGAGAAATACTATTGTCAATAAGATTAAATGAACTTGTTTTGACATGCGTATCCTTTGTTGAATTTTCACTTTTCAGAATATGATTTATCCTTGAATTGTCAACCTAATTATAATTATCTAAACTTGAATCAACTTACATCACTTTGGTTACCTTTGGTCATGTGTCGTTTGGTAGAGGACTATGTTTTGAACCTAGAAAAGAAAACAAGAGAAACAAATATACCTGGTGATCCCACTTAAACTAATCAACAATCTCTTATTGTGGTAAATCCTTAGAACGGTCTTAAGGTGAAATCAATGATTGAATTCTTGGAAGATAATAATATTATAATAAATAGAAGGAACTTGACTAAGAAAATCTTCGATCTATCTTACCCGTTGAAAAAGTAAACAGTATACTTATGTCTATCTCTTCAAGTGAAGCCCGAGTCAAACCTATAATATTTCTGGTTAGACTCTTGACCCCAATGTAATCCTTTTTAACCACTAATAAGATCTTAATGATGAATCCAAGTTTTAGACAGTCATGTACTGTAAAAATAAAATAAAATAAAAATATGACCGCTTAAAAAGGGTAAAACATACATGTTTAAAAGCACAACGCTGAAAACAGTTTGATGAAGTTAAGAGCCTTGAGAAACTAACTACCTCCTAACCAATGAATAAGTTAATCAAGTAAATGAAGTAACCTCTTGCCATCCAATAATTGGTTTACACTGTATATTAACATTAACAAGGTAGGAGAAAATTCTTCAAAGGAGACATGAACTTCAGATTCTCCTATCATGATTTCTCTGGGGAAAGTAAAGAATGTAAAAGCACTTACAGCTAAAACATGATTCTAAAGAAACCTTCTGTGGGAAGACCTTGTTTGTAAAATTGCATACTTTAGATGAACCAGTGTGTCCTTAGTGTGTGCCTCATGTTTATCTGTAACCAGTGTGGGTCCGTGTTGTGGAAGCATGTCTTTAGTTGGTTGTATTCCCTAGAGAACTTGTGTAGTGTCATATTATCTTCAAGCAAGTCAAAAAAAAAAATCCTATCTTTTACAGTGTTGTTCGTGTATGTGTTGGTATTTTTGGGTAATTACAGTATGGGGTGTATTTTTAGATGTTTTGGGAATCCTTCCACCAAGTAGGTTTGGTCTTGTATTTAAAATGTTCACAATCCTCTATAATATGACCAGTTTGGAAGCAACGCCTACATCTAAAAGCAAGACCTTCATAGTCTATCCTTTGCACCCAAATCCTTTCACCAATTTACAAATTGATTTCCGTTGGTAAGTATTGAAAAGTATCAAGATCTACGAGGATATGGGCATAAGTAATATGGGTCTAAAAAAGGTTTTATCATCAACTTTCACACATGATCCTAGAGTATCACCTATAGCAATCAAGCAAGATCTATTCCAGAGATGAAGTGGGAGTCCTAGAAAGTGAACCCAAATAGGGTAGGTATTAAAGGAGTCTTTTAAAGGATCAAAAGATGGATACCATGGCTTGAACATCAACCCGTGTTCACCTCAAACCCAATATTGGTTAAAAATCAAATCCCTATCTTCAGGGGTTTCAAAGACAAAAATGAAATAAGCTTTAGCATAAGGATAAAGCTCAATCTTACCTTGTATCTTTTCTCTCCATCTTTGAGCAATCCAGTCATGAAGCTGAGAAAGTTTAGAGAAAAAATTGTGAAACCTACATATGAGACCCAGTTGGGAAAGACTTTCCTCCTCCTTTAGGACCTTTTAAAGCAGATCCTCCTCTATTTTCAGCATCGGGGTCTCCTGAGAGGGTTTCAAGAACTCATTTGGTATTCTCCTTGTTTGATCTGCGGCAACATAAGATCTATCTTGTTTTCCCTGGTTCTGACCGACCCCTATTTATTTCTCACCATCACTAGATCCACATATAATAGTTTTTGTAGGAGGGTAAGAATATCTATTAGTGTTTACAGGAAGCTCACAACCACCGGTATTCTCACGCCCAACATATAACAAATCTGGTCCGCCTTGGCCAACCCCATTAGAGGAGATCCCTATTTTGATAGGAACACAATATTGAAAGGGTTCTTTATATCCTTTAAAGGCCATACCAATCTAGGAGATTGGATCCTCATTTTCCTTATCTTCCTCTTTTCCTCCTACATATTTCATGTTTACTCCTAGGGATTTCATTTTTGCAGGCCGCTACTTATTTTACCCCGATGCTGCTGCAAATTTTCCTTGCGCTTCATTTTTGTGGCCACTACCGGTCAAGCCCTCACGAGCCTCTGCGGGTAGCGGCTAGGGTTTTCCATAGCAAAAATGTAACTTTGTAAAATTGAAAATTTTCAAGAATTGTAACTTTTTCAAAAATTCTATTTTTTTAAATTGTAACTTTTGTAAAATTTTAACTTTTTCAAAATTTTGACTTTTTAAAAATTTAACTTTTTCAAAAGTTTGACTTTTTAAATTTAAAATTTTAAAAACTTGACTTTTCAAAAGTAAAAAAATTCCATAATTGTAAATTTTTGAATTGCAACTTTTAAAAAATTGATATTTTTCAAAAATTGTAACTTTTTAAAATTATGATTTTTAAAATTGTGAATTTTTCAAAATTTCAACTTTTCATAATTGAAACTTTTTCAAAATTTGAAAACTTTAAAAATTTTAACTTTTTCAAAATTGTAACTTTTTCAAAGTTGTAACTTTTTCAAAATTGTAACTTTTTCAAAATTTTAAATTTTTCAAAATTGTAACTTTTTCCAAATTGTAAATTTGTCAAAATTGTAACATTCTCAAACTTTTAACTTTTTTAAAATTGTAACTTAAAAAATTGTAAATTTTTCAAAATTGCAACATTTTAAAAAATGTAACCTTTTCAAAAATCCAAATTTTTCAAATTCATAAAAAATTAAACTTTAATCTTTTTCAAAATTGTAAATTTTGAAAAATTACTAAATTTTTAAAATTACAAAATTTTCAAAGTTACAAAATTTTGAACATTGCAACTTTTTCAAAATCATAATTTTTCAAAATTCTTAATTTTTCAAAATTGTAACTTTTTCGAAACTATAACTTTTCAAAATTGTAGATTTTTAAAAATTGTAACTTTTCAAAATTCTAACAATTTCAAAAATTGTATCCTTTTTCAAAAATTGAAAAATTCTAACCTTTTCAAAATTTCAACATTTTAAAAAAATTACTTTTTCAAAATTTAAAATTTTTCATAATATTGAATATTTCCAAATTTTAATTTTTCCAAATATTTTTATTTTTAAAAATTTAACTTTTCAAAAATTACAAAATTTTCAAATTTGTAACTTTTCAAAATTACAACTTTTGAAAATTAATACTTTTCAAAATTATAACTTTTCAAAATTTTAAATTTTAAAAAAATCAATATTGGAACTTTTTAAAAAAATCTATTTTTCCAAATTACTTTTTCAAATTTTCAACTTTTTCAAAATTTTAACATTTTCAAAAATATAACTTTTTTAAAAATTGCAAATTTTTCAAACTTCTATCTTTTTCATGATGATGTTTGAGATTTGTTAGGCGGCATTCATCTTCATCAAAGATGAAGTCTACGAGGACACGTTGAGAGATGGGATTTGAAATTTGAGGGGTAGAACCGCCTCAGAGCTATAGACTAAAGAAAAGGGCGTAGCACCTGTAGGAGTATAGATGTTAGTTCGATAGTCCCATAGGGAAAATGATATTTAGTGATGTTAATTATTTCCTACTTTTTCAATGGTTTTCATGAGGATTTTGTTGATTATTTTGTTAGAATCTTTTACTTGTCCATTTTCTTGTGGATAATAAGGAGATGAAAAGCTTAGTTTGATGTTGAAAGTGTCACATAATTTCTTAACTTCCTTTTTTTTTAACACTTTTCCATTATCGGTGATCATTTTTTAAGGATGCCGAAGTGACATATGATGTGTTGATAGATGAAGTCGAAATTTTTTTACATTAGTACAAACCATGGGAATAGCCTCTACCCATTTAGTAAAATATTCAATAGTTGTGATGATAGAGTGGTGTCATTGTAATGAATGAGGGTTGATGAGAACAATGAGGTCAATTTCCCATTGTGAGAACGGCCATATGTCTTGAGCAGGATGTAGAGATTGACTGGGAATGTGAGTGAGATTATAATGTTGTTGACATTTAATGCATTTATTGACATATTTGCAACAATCTATGTTGAGAGTAGGCCAATAATAGTGCATCTGTAGGATGTGTTTAGTAATGTTCATACCATTAAAGTTCCCATGACATATATCGTCATGGAATTCTTGGATAGCTTTAGTGGATTCATGGGATTTGAGACATCGTAGCAAGAGGTCATCAAATCCGTGTTTGTAGAGAACACCACCTATGATGACATATCGAGTAGCGTGTTGAAGAAAATATCATTTAGCATTTTTAGATAAGTCGGAGGGAATTTTAGATTTTGAGAGATAATCATAAGTTTGAGTGTACCAGAGGTCTATTTGATTATCTTCAATGAGATTAATAGAAGGGAGTTCATTTTTGTGGGGTGTTTGATCAATTTTATGTAGAACAATAAATAGTTTGGAATCATCGATTGATAGGGGATGAGTGATGCAAGAGAAGCCATGGTGTCTACGAACTTATTAGAAGATTGTGGAACTATTTAGATGGTGTAATGATCAAAGGCTTCTAAGAGGAATTCAACAATGGTTTTATATTTTTATAGAATTTCATTTTTGCATTGATAAATTCATTTGATTTGGTTGATGACGATTTGAGAGTCTCCATAGATATCTAATATTTGAACACTCAAGCATGATAGCGGTTTGGAGGCCCATGATGAGAGCTTCATATTTGGCCATGTTGTTAGTGCATTTGAAGTTTAATTTGAAGGATATATGGATAGGATTCCCCAAGGAGGTATGATAATGATACCGACACCTCCTCCCATTTGACACTTAGATCTGTTAAATAAAATTGTCATCTTGATAGGAGTGTATTCTTTATCAATGTTTTTGATGGATTTGTCAAGGAATTGTTCATGAGGTAATTGATTATGAGGAAGGGAGCTTCACCGAGTTGGTTAGCGATGAATTTCCACTTAATAGATTTTTATGGGATGAATTATAGATCAAACTCGGTCGTGAGTGTGATGCCTACTAAAACAACCCACTTGAGACCCAAGAACAACCTAGGATTAGTTAGGAAAAATTATGGAATAATTTTTTTGTTTAAAAGAGTCTACAACCAAGTTACAAAACAACAGTTATCACTAATAGTTCCAGATCAATTCTAATCCACTAGAATATACTTTTATTTTATTAACAATTATTAGAGGTCACAAGGTCCCAAAATTTAGGGTTAGATGGTAATTCCTCACCATACCCACTCTCTAACAAGATTTAAAGATTCAACTTGATTTTTTTCAAAATTGATGCATTAAAAATTCCCTAAATCATTCCCATTGGATGGGAAATTTCCTCACCTTTCCAGTGATATAAATAAGTCCTCCTAACTCCTCATATTCCTCAAGTTATGGGCCGGCGGGCCTTGGGGTGAAAATTTTCCCCAAGAGCGGGCCTGGGGAGAAAATTTGCCCTAGGGGCAGGTCGGCGGGCAGCGGAGCAAAATATTTCCCCATGGCGGGTCTGTGGGCCATGGAGAGAAATTTTCCTAGGGAAGGAGTCGGGTCGGCGGGGCCACGGGAGACATTTTGGAAATGTCCGCAGCAGTGCAAAAAGCCACCCCTGGCTCCCACGAGTCTGCAATCCACAAGGGACACATGGTGCCTCTTAAGCTAGTGTGGAGAAAATGGGGTAGTAGGGATAAAATATTTTTAGTGCCCCAAAGGGAAAAAGGGTAAAATTCACTGCGCCTCCACCGATGCCTCGTGATGCCACCTGCAACTCCTAATTGACTACGGGCCCAACGGTCAAGAGAACTTTAGAAAATTTTCCCAAAAATTTTCTGAAAATGCAAAAGGAAAAAAATGAACCCACTCCTCTACCGATTCCTCATGACGCCATGTGGCACCTCCTGATTGGCTGCAGCCCGGGTGGTGGGGGAAAGTTTAGAAATTTTTCCCAAAAAAATTTTGAAGTGCTAAGAAAAATGTGATCCGCACCTCCGCCAACGCCTCGTAGTGCCACATGGGATTCTCGATTTGATGCAGGTCGGTGGGGTGGTGGGGAAAATTAGGAAAATTTTCCCAAAAATTTTTGAAGTGCTAAGGAAAAATTCGGACTGCGGGTCCTTTAAGGGAACTTCTCCCAAAAAAAGTTTATGCCAAGTGAAGAAAAACTTCAGAAGGCCATAACTTTTGATAGAGAGCTCAGTTTTGGGAAAACAAGGACTTTCTGGAAATATCTCGATGTCTTATTTTCATAGAATTCATTAATTGTTAATTTTGATAAGTTTATGGAGTCAATTTCATGAAAATGATCTACAGGATTTTATAGTGCTGAACTGGTAAATTTCAACTTATAAAATTTGTTCAAATTTGTCATTCTTTCTCCTTCAACATGTCAAATAGACATGGAGGTTTCCATTAGGAAGGTGATAGGATAGATTGAAAGTGTAAAATTTTTGTTTGATCTGCATTTCGAAATTACAAGTTTCTTTTTACAGCAAAAAGCCTGCAGATTTTCCTTGGCTCAATTGGAAGATTTTCAAGACATTTCCTTAAGTGTTTTTAGTTTGGTTTGGGATCATTTTTTCCTCATTAAGTCCAATTGATTATTTCATTTGCCTCTTATCTATTTGCAAGGTTATTTGAACATTTGATAAAGGAATTTTACAAAGTATACAGTGAATTGAAAGAAGTGTATACATTTCTGAATATAAATTAACTATCTCTTTTTCCATGAAATAAAACATTGAATTCATTCCATGTTGGTCATAAATAGTTTTATTTCTTTCAATAAAATATTAAAACAAGAATGTAGTTTGTATTATTTCCAAAATCATATATTATAAACAAGGAAAAATAATACATTTTCTCCTCACGTGTTTCACTTTTCCACTTTCCAAACAGGATTTCATAGTGCATGTTAAACACAGATTTCCAATGGAAATAATATCATATGAAAAATTAAAACACTTCCATTAATTCAAATTAAACTCTTAAATCTTCCTTTCCATTTGATTTCAAAATACAACATACAAAATACATATCATTCTTTCACATTCTTTACAAAAATTGAATACATAGTCTAACTCTTTTACATTTCAAATTTCAACTTTCATTGTCAATACAGAATATTATTCCATTACAATTAATATACAGATCATCCAATTCAAAGTGGGAAAGGGCTACAATAAGATTTCATTTCACAAGGGATCTGTCGAACTATCTTTTTCTCGGCTCCGAGAATAGTAATATGTGTATTTCTCATTCTTCCAAATTGTGATCATAACAAGATTAGGGGAAAGGCAATGCTCTCCACCTAACCAAGACATCCAATGAAGAGGAGAAGCCATCCTTCTTCATCGGCCCCCAAGCCCCAACCACAATGCAATAAAATATGTGATCCAACTTATGGAAACAACAGGCTTCCACAAACACACAAGCAGCATTTCACAACAAAAACACACTCCAAAATAGAATGTATTTTACAACTATATTAAAGCATGAAAAACATTACGAGGCTTCATCAACAAGCCAAAGGAGCATAAAACTATGGAGGGTGCTTCTTCCGCCTCCCAAAAGGGGAAATGGGTATCACCACCTAAATTACAAACCGCCAAAATATAGTATATCAAAACCCTGACATTCCTTATGCCTCCCAAGTACCCCTTATTCCTCACATTTCCTTATGCCTCCCAACCTCTTATGGCACCCCCATAACAAGTAAAGAAATGTAAGCTATTTCTTTGTAAGGTGGAACCCAAATCCCAACTCCCTCCTCCCTTCTACCTCCCGTTGGTATCCAAATTTGTTCTCCTTTTCAGTCTGAGCAGCACCATAGATATGTCATGGAGCTTAAAGACATATTAGACCATGTTGTATGTCATTGGTAGCCGGGGATATGGTTTAGCTAGCACTCAAGTTTGTGGAGAAATGGATAGCACTCCAATAGGACTTGATCTTGTCCTAGTTGTTTTAGGTTGTGCCTTGCAACCAAGGTAAGAGGACCTATTTTGTAACCTTGTAATGGTGAAGGAGATGAATATGTCCTTCTCTTTGCTTGAAATTCTATGATGGAGACCTTGATGAAAACATGATCAACACCCCAGATCTAAACTCTCACAAGTTGTCACTTCTCAAAACATGGGTATGTTCTCAAAACAAGGCAAAGAGTACTAGAGACATTGGAAATCTTGATCTATTATGCATACTTTTGTAAATGGATTTTGATCTTTTGTGGGTATACAAATGCAAATTAGGGATAGTACATGATAGGATCTTTGTTGTTTAGATGATTTTTGGTGGGGATTGACAAGACAAACTAGGATAGATCATATCTTTGACAATCTCTACAATACTTGAACAACTATCAGATGAAATGCCTCAAATAATCAGGATGTTCTTTCAACCAAAAGAGGCACAAATGGAAGCCCAAGTTACACTCTTCACACAATATTTGAGAACTCACCACAAAATCTTGAAGTAAAGAACTCAATTAAACACAAAAATCCTTGATCAAACCATGCCTAAGGTACCCCTAAAGGCTTACAAGAAATCTCTGCAGTCAAGGAAGGTAAAGTGATTTTAAATTTGTTTATCTCCTTATCAGATGAAGGCTCTTCTGAATATGAGATTGCAAATGCCACTAAACTATCAACTAGAAATGGAGATCCTGTGTGATTTCTAAAGACTTTCAATGCAAGATTGCAACAAGAACAATAAAAACTATTTGCAAGCATTTAGAAATGATAACAGACACCATATTGTCCAAAGAAAACACAAATTTAATTCAAAACTTGTCGGATTCAATAGCAGGGGAGAGTTACATGAACAATCTCAGAGCTATGTGATGGCTATACACTTTTAACCAACTCACGTACATGAATTTCCAACACATGAGACATTAACCTGGTTCTTTGGTGGATTTCTCAGAAAATGAGCTTTCTCTCAAAAATTTTGCTCGTGAATCTCAATCTCCTCCCCCTTTACAATTTCTCCAAAATGCATTATATACCTCATGTCACATTGGAGCCTTCTTTCCCAAGAAAAGAATATACCATGGGATCAAGTTTGTTACAACAATTCTCATGATTCAATGAAAATGACATCAAACAAAAAAACACTCGCAGGTTGCTAGGTGTGCCCAAAATATTAAATCATTACAAATATTTGGATCATTATCCATCCTGGAGGCATGTTTTTCATCATTGAGGCATGCAAACACCTTTTACTCATCATTTTTATCTTTTCACCTTTTAAAACTAACTCTGTAACTTTTTATTTTGACATTTCACATGTTTGCTCAGTGGGAAAAAATTACTTCAAAAACACCTCAGATCAAATAATTAAGCCATGAAAGTGATGTCAATGATCCTAGGAGGCCGAGACAACACAAAATCACTATAAATTTGATGAATTTTGATGCAAAAATCATGATTCCAAGCTTCCTAGAGCTCTCATGGTGGTCAAAACAAATGGATGCACATCAACCATCGATCTTATCCATCTCTGTCCTTTAAACTAGGCCCTCCACGTGTCAAAAAACAATTGGGACCAAAATTGGGATCATTTTTACTTTTCCACATTTTTTGGAAAAATGGAAAATTTTGACTTTTTTCTCCGGCCCTCCGCCCTTGAAATTTGGAGCTGACACGTGGCATATGGTGGGCCCCATTGAAATCACACTTCAATTTTACACATTTTGACCTTTTTAGAAAATTGGAAAAATTTCACCTTTTTCCCCGTGGGCCCGCACCTTCGATTTCTCCCTTGCCACGTGTCTCCTTGTGTGATTAGCGGGCCAATGCTTAAAATTTTTATTTTGAACTCTTTTGTGAAAAAGGGAAAAAATCCCCTTTTACCTCCACCGACCCGCCTTGTCCTCTACCACGTGTCCATCTCCTATTCACTATGGGTCCAACTCTCCCTTTCTTCCTTTAAACCTTCCTTACAAATTTTTGAAAATTCAAAATTTCCACCGCTAGCCCATGCTCCCTTTTTACCTTTTATGAAATGTGTCCTCTCCTAGATTTTTATGGAGTTTCGGGCCAAAATTTTCCTTTTAAACCATTCAAATTTTAAAAACTTCAAAATCACCAAAATCATCCTGCCCGCCGACCCACTCACAAATTGTGGACATGTGTCCTCTTCTAATTCATTGCGTAGTTTGTGCCAAAATTTTCCTTTTAAACCATTCAAATTTTAAAACTTCAAAATCACCAAAACCTCTACCACTGCCGACCCACTCGTAAATTATGGACACATGTCCTCTTCGATTCATTTTGGAGTTTGGGCCAAAATTTGCCTTTTATCCATTTTTCCAAAAAGGGGAAAAATTCCCCATTTCACTCCATGGCCCGCACTTCCCTCTGACCCTTCATGGACACATGTCCACTTGTGATTGGCCAAGGGATTTTGGGCCAAAAATTTACTTTAACACCTTGAGCCAAAAACCACAAAATCCTTCACCACCCGCATCCCCTCAGCCAATGAAAACCCACCACATTGCCAATACCTTCTGAGGGTGAATTTGATGGGAAAATGATGCCCGTCTAACCGTCAAAACGTAAAAAATTCTAGGGATGCCCTAGAATTCAATTTTTTCACCAAGGATGGCAGATTTTTCGATTCTAAATCAACTGAAGCATGATTTTACAACATTTTCGACCTTGGGATTGGATTTTCAAATACAAACAAGTATGAATTGGTCAAATTCGATTTTTCCATGATCTGGCAAAGGGAAAAACAACATAGCCCATGAAATTGGAAAAACTAGGGCACAAAAAAGGCAAACTTGGATTATTCTTTCAAATTAGGGAAAAACAACAAGTTTGTGAGCATTTTAAAGCATCCAACTAAAGGGAAGAATTTCAGACCATCAATTCAAAGGGTAAAACATTTTTTGAGCACATATAGATTTGAAAAATTAGGGCAACAAGGTGCAAGCTCAAAAATGGCACCAACACCTCCCTAAAATACACTTGTGACTCCCACAAAATAAACCCTATAGTATTCTCCTACACCATTCCTAGGCCATCTACCCAATATCCCACAAACATGCCAAAACATTCACACATTAAAATTTTCGTAAAAAAAAAACAAGAATTTCAAGAGCCAAGCTCCTACCTCTCCATGATGGAGTTGTTCCAAGTTCCAAAGTAGCAGTTATTTCTAAGAAAACAATCCCAAAAATCCACCAAATAACAAGCATGCAACATTATTCAAGTTTCTCCAAAAGCAAGAGCTCCCAAAACAGTAAGGAATTCACCCAAGAATGAAGTCTCCAAAGTTAAGCAAACCCAAAACAAGGCAAGGAATTTAAATTTTATAGAAGAGGGAAGAGAATAGGATGAGGTGGATCCATGTACGATGTCACATCACACATCCTCAAAAAGCAATTAAAACTTACATGTACGATGCCAAAGGACTGAAATTAAATCATGTAAGAAAAGTGCAATTAAAACTTACAATATACCTTCTCAAAAAGCATTATAAAAGTCTAATCTCAACTCTCCAACCGTAGGTATGGTTGGTAATTAAATTTAAGAGGTATGGGATAAGTTTAACTTGTCCCACAAGCCTCCAAAATCAGCCCCCAAGGAAAAGTTTGAATTTTCAAGAAGGTGGATTGTTTCACACTCAGAAGTTTACTTACACATCTCTTAAAACACTTTAATTCAAGGCCAACAGCTCTATTAATTACTTTCTTATGACATATTTTATTTAATTAATATTAACAACATGCTTACCCACAATATTAATACAACATTTAATAAATAAAGAAAGGGGCAAATGCATCACAAAATAAACACATGCAACATTAAACAAAAGGGTCAAATAAATAAAAACACATAACCCCTTGGTCACATTTAAAGGTGATCCCCCCATGGGAATCCCTAACACACACAAACATGCACAAACAAATACTAGTTGCCATGGTGACCTTGTTGAATTCATCTAGAATTCCAATGTGGTTGGTCTCCAATCCCCCATGTTTGTTGTGATATTTTAACCTACAAAACACAAATACCTCCTTCGGCCTCATGGCCATATCAGAAAATCTAATAATATAAATGAAATTCCAAGATCATCAAGATACATGAATCACGACAACATCTAAGCAACCAACAAGATCATTTGTAATTTTACTCAACAACTATA
The DNA here is from genome assembly GCA_018340775.1 of Taxus wallichiana var. yunnanensis. Classification (NCBI taxonomy): domain Eukaryota; kingdom Viridiplantae; phylum Streptophyta; class Pinopsida; order Cupressales; family Taxaceae; genus Taxus; species Taxus wallichiana. The sequence goes on from CM031240.1 coordinate 558,937,053, forward strand.
TCATCATCAAATAATTTCCATTTCTAGGTCTACTCACAATATCCAAATATCACATGTCCGAACAACATCCATAATATAACCATGTTAAACAATATATCAACATCAATATCCAAAATGTCTCTAATAATCATCATGCATCATAACTAAATCAAGTCAACAATAATCCATGATCTAACATCTAACATCATACTATAATAAATTCCATAATCATGTCCATAATATAATCAGCAGTATCATGATCGAAGTATCAAAAGGTTTCAAAGGGAAGTCGGCACTACATCCCCTCCTCGTAGACTCGACTTCCTCCTGTAAGTCACTGGAACAAATGTGGAAACTGAACTCATAGAAAAGTAGCATCCTCCCATGTAACTGCAGTCTCATCATATTTGTCCCGCTACACCCGGACATGATCAACATCTCTACCTTGAAGGCCTAGGGTCTGCGATATATATGACAAAACGGGATCCACCATCACCTACCCATGATCTTGCACCTACAATGAGGTCCAATATAACACATGAGAAGGATATACAATATATCTCCTAAGAACTGAAACATGAAACACATCATGTATGTGAGACAAGCTAGGTGGTAACACTAGACGGTAGGCCAAAAATCCAATATGCTCCAAGATCTCAAAAGGACCCACAAATCTAGCATATGGGGCTCTTATGTGGCCTGACACAAAGGAACACCTTCATTCCCACATCAAAACTACAGTCGGTCATATGTTGATCTCGCGTACTTCTTACGCCTCGTCCCGTGCCTCCTATAATCTCTCTGTCGATCAAAACCAACCGCTGCTCCATGTCCTACAACAAAGCTAGTCCAAGAGAAACCTTTTCCTATAACTTGTCCTAACTAAGAGGTTTCATGCACTCTCTTCCATACAAAGCATGAAAAGGAGCCATTCTATAGAACTCTAAAAACTATTATTTTAGGCGAACTCCACCAAGTACAGGTACTCCTCCCATCTAGACTGTTGATCCATCACATACATCCTGAGCATATCCTCTAAAATCTAATTCACCCACTCAGTCTGTCCATCTATCTTGGGGTGATATGTTGTGCTGAAGTTGATTCTCATCCCGAGGGCATGCTGTATGGTAATCCAGAAATGAGAAGTGTACAAAGGATTGCGGTCACTAATGATCTTCTGTAGAATCCCATGCAACCTGACAATCTCATCAAGATATACCCATGCCATTGCACTAACCGTATAAGTGGTCTTTACAGAGAAAAGTGAGCCACTTTTGTCAATTTATCAACCGTGACCATGATGGCATCATAATGATATCTCGACATCAGTATTCCAACAATGAAGTCCATAGAAATGGTGTCCCACTTCCATTCCAGTATAGCATGAGGAAATATAAGGCCAACTGGATGCTGATGCTTGACCTTCACTTTTTAGCACTCTAAATAGCGTGACACAAATTGAGCCACGTCTCTGTGAAGTCCTCTCCAGTGATACAACTGTCTCAAAGTAGCATGCATCTTCTTCACCCCAAGATGGGCTGAATAGGGTGCACGATGTGCCTCTGTCAATATGTCCTACCTCAATCCTCCATCTCTAGGAACATAAATCTGACCTCTGTGCTTGAGAAGGCCATTTTCCTCTAGTGAGAAACCATAAAAATTCCCCTCGAGGGGTCTCTGAGACTCGATCTTTGTTCAAACTGTAATGTAGAAGTTTTCAAGAGGAAGCTATCGAAGAATCATGCTCGTAAATCATGTGCCACCGAGGTGGCCATAGCCACATGTCTTCATCTATTGAGAGTGTCTGCCACTACATTCTCCTTTCCTTTCACATGTTCTATCTCCATATCATACTCACAAAGCAACTCCATCCAATGTCGTTGACGAGTGTTGAGATTGGGCTGCGTGAAGAGGTGCCAAAGACTCAAATGATCAGTCCTGAGTGTGAATATCCAACCAAGAAGAAAGTGACTCAATCAAACCAAATCATGCACAACTACCGCAAGCTCAAGATCATGATTCGGATAATTAAGCTCATAATCCTTGAGTTTACGAGACTCAAAATCCACTACTCTGGCCTCCTACATCAACACACCTCCAAGTCCTGCTAAAGAATCATCCGTGTAAATGAAAAACTCACCCTATGGATCCGGAACTACAAGAATATATGATATAGTGAAACACTCCTTTAGTTTCCTGAAGGCTTGCTCACACCTATCTGACCAAACAAACTTCTTCCCTTTCCACTGAAGGGAAGTGATGGGGTGCGTAATGCGAGAGAAGTCCTGAACAAATCTCCTATAGTAACTGTTAATCCCATGAAGTTGCACACCTCAGTCATAGTAGTGGGTGTTGGCCAATCCATGATAGCTCTAATCTTGGAAGGATTGACGATGATACCTTCCCCAAAAATGATATGACCCAAATACTGCACCTCCGTCTAAAATAATGCACACTTCTCCAAGTTCCCGTAAATTTGTTGCTCTCGAAGACCTTTGAAAAACCTAGCGAAGGTTCCCCTCGTGATCCTCATGCATACGTGAGAAAATCAAAATGTCATCAAGGAAGATGAGCACGAAGTGATCTAAAAAAGTCCTGAATACCCCATTCATCAAACTCATAAATATTGTGGGGGCATTAGTCAAACCAAAAGGCACCATTGTGAACTCATAGTGGCCATATCTCATATGAAAGGTGGTCTTATGAATATCCGTCTCCGTAATCCTCAACTGATGGTAGCCTGACTTAAGGTCTATCTTAGAGAAAGTTGTGGCTCCCTTCATTTGATCAAACAAATCATCAATGCATGGAAGGGGATAATGATTCTTGATCGTTACCTTATTCAACTAGCAGTAATCAATACACAACTGCAAGGATCCATCCTTCTTCTTCACAAAGATCATTGGTGCACCCCAAGGGGATACACTAGGATGGATAAGGCCTTTCTCTAGGAGGCCCTCCAGCTGCAACTTGAGCTTGCAGAGCTCTGGGGTGGTCATCCGATAAGGTGCTCATGAGATAATCTCTACTCTTGGAACCAAATCTATATGAAAATCAATCTCATGTGGGGGTGGTAACCCGGTAGCTCCTCCGGAAATACATCTGTAAACTCTCTCAAAATGGGATGATCATATAGCGATGGTCCACTAGACCCATCCTCGATCATCACCGATCGTAACAGCATACATCTAACAACTTCGCACACACACCTTTGCTTAAGCCGCATAGTAGAGATGGTGCAAAGAGAAACGGGTTTCGTGACCCCTGAAATCATTAACTCAACTCCCAAATCATTTGTACAAGATTTAATCTTGTGGTAACAATCCACTCTAGCCCTATGTGCGTAGAAAACCAATCCATACCCAAGATGACTCCATATGAGCCCAAAGGAAGGATACGGAGATCCAAGGTAGTGGTGAAAGGTCCCAAATCCACCACACACTCCTTAACTAAGGAGTCTATAGAGATCTTGGCTCTAAAAGCCATCTCAACATCCCAACTATGACCCTACCTAACTGCCACTAGCCTACATCACTCTACTAAAGATGGTGCAATAAAAGAATCAGAAGAACCAGAATCAAATAGAATGGAGGTAGGAATACCACCAATGTTACCTGCAGTCTCAATAACTGTACTCTGATGCTCTACCTGGTGGTTCTCAACCGTTGCATACATCCTATGACTACGCCCCATATCACCAATAGTAGGATCTAAGTTTTGTGTCTTACCCTTTTTATTAGGGTTCTGTGGGAAATATCTCTAAAAATTTCTAGTAACACCACAACCAAAACAACCACCTAATCCACTCCCCGAGTAGCAGTCCCGTCGCACTCTGCGAAGGTTTGTGGTGTGGATCTTGGTGATCCGGCTACGGCTCACCGAGATCTCTCTTGGTGAGCTCCCGCCGAGTGAGCTCTCTAGGAACCCTGTGTCTGGATGGGACCCCTAGGAGGAGGCCCCATACTCGACCTCTCTCAGTGCATCAAACCTCAGCGTGGAGGTCTATGAGGTGGGCGTGACTACTATTACTGCATCGCTATTGTCTAAAAGATGACTGTGATGAACCTTATCCACCACAAGGAATAGGTACTAACCCCCTTGATCTATTGTCTTGCATTTTTGTATGCGGCTCGGACTCAGTCTCTAGCCTGCTAGGTCTTTCCCCGAGTCTCCTCTGTTATATAGGCCTTCTCGATGGCCTCAGCTAATGTCTATGGACAATGGATCTACACTACACCTCCAATGTCCAAATTCATGCCCTGGATGAACCTGTGGATCCGCACTTGCTCATCCTACATGTAATCAACATACTAGAGTAGATCCAAAAATCTACTCTCATACTCAGCCACTGTAAGAGATGCCTGTCGGAGGTCATGGAACTCATCTATTCACTATTGTATGAACCTCTATGATATTATTTACTCCTGAAATTCTCCTCAAAGAGCTCCCCTGGTAACTTTCTCGGAATTAACATGGAGCTTATGCTCCTCTGTCTCGCCATCAAACACTAGATTCATCCTCAAGTATATGGATCGCAACAAGAGCTTTTGTGTTACTAGAACAAGGACAGAGCTTGAAGCATCCACTCAAGCTCACCAACCAAGCCTCTACCTGAAATCCACCTATTTCACCAAAATAATGTGATGGCTGAAGCTTCAGGATCTCCCGATGTGATCTGCAGCTATGGTTTGACACCTATAGGCCTCTCTATATGTTCATCCCTAAGCCTAGGGCTCGAGACCTATCTCTCGTGTCCTCAAACCCGGTCACCCTATCCCCTCGTGGTGACTCTACTCTGGCTGACTTTGCATGGAATTTCTATCCTCCATACTCCTCACTGGGTTGAGGAGATACATGACCCTCAATGGAAGTTACTATATCGTGTCTAGCTACATGCCCTCCTACTGATCCTCCACGTAGAGCGACATTAACATCCTAAAGAGTCTGCAAGATCTATGGTAGGATAGCTACTACAACATGCTCTGGAGGTGGTATGCCTAGGTCTATGTGAAAAGGCTCGTCATCTTATCGTGCCTCCTACACAGAGCAAGACGAGAGTTAGTTCCTTATTCTAGGTTTTACTTAGTTTCCATGTTTACTAAAATATGTAATTTCTAAACTAAGTTGTCTTCTAGATTTAAAAGTGTGCTAGGTTTAAGGTTCATGTCTCAAGTTTTCTAGTGTGCCCAATGGCCCAATATTTTGAACCACTACTCTGATACCAAGTGTGATGCCCACTAAAACAACCCACTTGAGACCCAAGAACAACCTAGGATTAGTTAGGAAAAATTATGGAATAATTTTTTTTTGTTTAAAAGAGTCTACAACTAGGTTACAAAAAAATAGTTGTCACTAATAGTTCCAGATCAATTCTAATCCACTATAATATACTTTTCTTTTATTAACAATTATTAGAGGTCACAAGGTCCCAAAATTTAGGGTTAGAAAGTTCAATTAGGGTCAGAGGGTAATTCCTCACCATACCCACTCTCTAACATGCTTTAAAGATTCAACTTGAATTTTCTCAAAATTGATGCATTAAAATTTTCTCTAAATCATTCCCATTGGATGGGAAATTTCCTCACCTTTATATTTATATAAATAAGTCCTCCTAACTCCTCATATTCCTCAAGTTATGGGCCGGCGGGCCTTGGGGTGAAAATTTTCCCCAAGAGCGGTCATGTGGGCCTGGGGAGAAAATTTTCCCTAGGGGTGGGTCGGCGGGCCACAGAGAAAATTATTTCCCCATGGCAGTTCGTAGGCTATGGGGAGAATTTTCCCAGGAAAAGAGTTGAGTTGGCGGGGCCACGGGAGACATTTTGGAAATTTCCCACAGGGGGGCGAAATGCCACCCTTACACCCATGCTCTCACAAGTCTCGCAAGCCGCAAGGGACACATGGTGCCTCTTAAGCTAGTGCAAAGAAAATGGGGTAGTGCAGATAAAAGAGTTTTAGTGCCCTAAAGGGAAAAAGGGTAAAATTCACCCACACCTCCGCCGACACCTCGCGATGCCACGTGGCAGCTCTTGATTGGGCTGCAGCCGACGGCCAGGCAAGGAACTTCGAGAAAATTTTCCCAAAAAAATTCTCGATTAGCTATGGGCAGCCGAGTGGTAGGGAAAATTTTCTGAAATTTTTGTTTGAAGCACTAAGAAAAAGTCATCCGCCTCCGCCAACGCCTCGTGGTGCCACGTGATGTGACCTCCGATTAGTTGCGGAGTTAGCGGGGTGGCGGGAAAATTAGGATAATTTTTTGAAAAAATTTCCAAAGTGCTAAGGGAAAAATTTGGACCCGCTGATCCGCCAAGGAATTTTTCCCAAAAAAAATATTTTAACGCCAAGTGAAGAAAAACTTCATAAGGCCATAACTTTTGATAGAGAGCTCGGTTTTGGGAAAACAAGGACTTTTGGAAAGATATCGATGTCCTATTTACACAAGATTCTTTAATTTTGATAGAGTTTAAGGGTTCAATTTCACAGAAAATATCTCGTAAGCTTTTACGGTGCGAATCGACAAATTTTAACTTATAAAATTTGTTCAAATTTGTCATTCTTTCTCCTTCAACATGTCAAATAGACATGGAGGTTTCCATTAGGAAAGTGTTAGGATATATTGCAAGTGTAAAATTGTTGGTTTGATCTGCATTTCAAAATTACAAGTTTCCTTTTTTTTTACAACAAAAAGCCTCTGATTTGCCTTGGCTCGATTGGAAGATTTTCAAGACATTTCCTTAAGTGTTTTTAGTTTGGTTTGGGATCATTTTTTCCTCATTAATTCCAATTGATTATTTCATTTGCCTCTTATCTATTTACTAGGGTTATTTGAACATTTGATAAAGGAATTTTACAAAGTATATAGTGAATTAAAAGAAGTGTATACATTTACAGAACAAAAATTAACTATCTCTTTTGCCATGAAATAAAACATTGAATTCATTCCATGCTGGTCATAAATAGTTTTCTTTCTTTCAATCAAATATTAAAACAAGAATGCAATTTCTATTCTTTCCAAAATCATATATTATAAACAAGGTAAAATAATACATTTTCTCCTCACGTGTTTCACTTTTCCACTTTCCAAATAGGGATTTCATAGTGCATGTTAAACATAGATTTCCAATGGAAATAATATCATATGAACAAGGAAAACACTTCCATTAATTCAAATGAAACTCTTACAACTTCCTTTCCATTTGATTTCAAAATACAACATACAAAATATGTATCATTCTTTCACATTCTTTCCAAAAAAAAGAATACAGAGTATAACTCTTTTACATTTCAAATTTCAACTTTCATTGTCAATACAAAGTATCTTTCCATTAAAATTAATATACAGATCATCCACTTCAAAGTGGGAAAGGGATACAATAAGATTTCATTTCACAAGGGACTGTTAAACTATATTTTTCTCAGCTCCGAATAGTAACATGCATATTACTCATTCTTCCAAATTGTGATCACAACAAGAGTAGGGGAAAGTGTTGCGCCCTTAACCTATTGCTTGTATTAGGATATGAGTAGCCGACTTGTGGCTTACCATATCATTTTATTATATCATTTATACTTTCTCATGCTCAATAGGTCAGCCTTGGTGATGGCCATAGCATATGAATAGTATATATAGGGGATTATAGGTAGTATTTCATTATCATTTGAGCATTTGAGTCTTATTATATGGTTTGGAGGTTGCCCCCTCGAAGTGGCAAAGCTATTCTAATTACATATCGAGATAATTATTCTAAAATATTGTGTTAATTGGTATTCTATTGTTTCTCTTAATCTTAATTATACAAGTAATTTCATTACAAGTGGTATCGAGCTACGATCGGGCCAAAATTAGGGTAAAACCCTAATTTTTGTTTCCACCACATATTTCGAACCAGAGTGAATTGGTGGAATATATTTTTACCAAAGTTATAAACCATTTCAAGTAAGATTCCCTGAAAATTTTAGACTTTTTTAATTTATTTTGCAAAAGTTATTACAAATTTAGGTTTTTTCATAAAACCGCTGCCTAGGAGTGCAAATTGTGGAAAATTTTCAATTTCTTTACATTTTCAAAAATATCTCAAAAAATAGTATTATTATCTTCTCTCGTTTTTTTTTTCTGTTCACCGAAATTGTATCAAAACCCTAAACACTAAGGTTTGACATCATGGTGGGGCCTTCCACAAGAGCAAAAAAGAATCCAGGTTTTCTGGGTAAAACCCCGGATAAAGATGGGGGTAGTGACAGAAGATATGGAGTCATGAGGGGTAAATATAGATTCCTCAAGTACTAGGGTTTACCTCATTTGATCATAAGGTGAGCCAACTTGAGTATGAGTTGTGAAATGTATAATCCGAGATGGCCTCTAAAGGAGACATAGCCCAAATCAATCATCGGTTGGATGATATCATGCAAAATGTAAAGGGTAACCAAGATGGCCCAAACTCAACCCATATCAACCAAGGAGGAATTCAATTCAAAATCATGGACAAACTAACCATATTGGATCACTTTTCTAGTCCAATCAGAATCCAACTTATTCGCAACCACGGAACATGATGTTGAAAGTGGATATGCACAAATTTGATGGTAAGGATCCCGAATTGGATAAATCAAATGGATAAATTCTTCGAGTTACATCAAACACCATCAAGAAAAAAGGTGACATTAGCATCCCTATATCTTGAACCCAACCAATTTGTTTGGTATCGATGGTTATGTGCTTAGAGGCAGAAGAATGGTTTAGGTGTCACTTGGATAGTTTTTTATCAAGGAGTTGCAATTGCACTATAGTTCCAGTGTTTTAGAGAACTACTTTAGTCAATTAGCAAAGTTACAGAAAATAGGATTAGTCAAAGATTATGTGCATCAATTCCAAAACCTATCCTTAAGGGTGGACAATTTTCCAGAAGAGAATTTGAATGACTGTTTCTTGGAGGTCTTAAGGACCACATCGAGCATGAGGTACGTATGTTTGATCCACTCAAGCTTTCGATTCTATTATCATGGCACGTCATGCAAATTAAAAAGTTCTTTGTAGTAGGAGGCCACCTTTTATTAACACCAGAGACCGTAGTATCTCTTCCCCTTCATTTGCTAGGCCAATTAGACTGACTCCTCAACAAATGGAAGAAAAGAGAGCAAAAGGATTATGTTTTAACTGTGATAGCAAATATGGACCGGGACATAGATGTGCTAAGAATAAATTGTTCTATATTGATGGAGGTAATGAGGATGATGAGGAAGCTGAAATTATAGGAGAGGCTGAGGAACTAGTAGAAGATGAAGTAGAGGATCACCAACCTAAAATTTCTTGCCATGCATTGTCAGGTATTAGTACTCCTCAAACACTCAAGGTTATTGGCTATCTCAAAAACAAAAGGTGGTGGTGTTGATTGAGTCGGGAGTACTCATAACTTCATAAATTGTAAGTTAGATTCTGCCTCAATTATTTTATTTACCCAGCTCCAGAAATGCAAGTTATGATTACGGATGGTGGGACAATCAAGTGCATAGGAAATTGCCATAGTATCAAGCTTTCCATGGGAGACTACATGTTAGACTCACCTATGTTTGCTATTTCTATGGGAGGGGTAGATATTGTTTTGGGTGTCCAATGGCTCACAACCTTAGGTACTATAGAGATGAATTTCCAAGAATTTTTCATGTGATTTCATTCAGATGGAAGGATAATACAATTGAATGGGATGGTAGCTAAGTCTCCACAGATTATTAGCTCTCATCAAATGTAGAAGGTTCTTAGAAAAGGAGTGGATGGCTTTATAGCAAAGCTATTTTCCATAGAAGTACAAAATACAGAGTCTTCAATGCCACCCGATCTTTAGAAGATTTTGGATGCTCACTCATCTGTTTTTGATGCAATTCCAAAGGGACTACCACTAGTTAGGGATCATGATCAAGCCATTCAGTTGATTACAGGATCCAAACACCTAACATCAGACCATACATATACCCATATTCCTAGAAAAGTGAGATTGAGAAAATGGTGGAGGAAATGTTGAAGGCAGGTATCATCAGGCATAGCCATAGTGTATATTCTTCACCAGTGGTCATGGTACATAAGAAGGATGAAACATGGAGGATGTGTCCAGATTATCGAGAACTCAACAAATACACCATCAAAGATAATTTTCCTATTCCAAAGTAATTGATTATTTACTTGATGAATTACATGGTCTTGTTTATTTCACAAAATTAGATCTTCGTGGGGTACCATCAAATTAGGATAAAAGAGGAAGATGTTCATAAAACGGCTTTCAGGACTCATGAGGGCCATTATGAGTTTTTGGTAATGCCTTTTGGTCTTACAAATGCACCCTCAACCTTTCAAAGCTTGATGAACACTATTTTTATGTCGTTTTTAAGGAAATTTGTATTAGTTTTCTTTGATGACATATTTATTTACAATTAGACATGGGAAGAACACTTACAACATGTAAATAAAGTGTTGAAAGTTTTGGAGAAACATACTCTATATGTAAATCCATCCAAATGTTCTTTTGGTGTACAAGAGGTATAATACTTGGGTCATATTATATCCCATGAAGGCGTCAAATTTGATCCTCAAAAGATCAAAGCTATGGTGGAATGGCCAAGGCCCAAAAATCTCAAAAATCTTCGTGGGTTCCTAGGACTAACAGGGTACTACAGAAGATTTGTGCGGGGATATGGTAGAATAGCAACCCCACTCCTTTGCATTGCTAAAGAAGGATGTCTTCCATTGGATAAGACCTAGCCATTAAATCCTTTGAGCAGTTGAAGGAAGCCATGTGTAGCACCCCAGTTTTGGCTACTCCCAACTTCTCAAAAACCTTCATTGTTGAATGTGACACTTCAAGATCAAGATTGGGAGTAGTTATAATGTAGGAAGGAAGACCAATTACATTTGAGAGTCACCAATTCAAAGGAAAATATCTGCTCAAACCTATCTATGAGAAAGAAATGATGACTATTCTTCATGCGATCAAGTAATGGAGGCCCTATCTCATGGGTAGACACTTCAAGGTAAAAACTGATCATGATAGTCTCAAATATTTTTTGGAGCAAAGGTTATCATCTGAGGAACAAAAAAGTGGGTAACAAAAATTTTGGGTTATGATTTTGAAATCATATGCAAAAAGGGTAAAGAAAATGTAGTAGTTAATGTGTTGTCTAGAAGGGATACAGTGCAGATGCCTTACTATGTGGAATGTCCATGTTGAAGGCCGATTGGGTGGATGAAGCAAGATTGGAATGGAATCAAGATAAGGATACACAATCTCTAATACAGAATATCAAGCAAGGATCTATGTCATCTAACAAATTTGAGTGGAAAGGTAATGTCCTATGGTACAAGGATAGGTTATACTTGAGTAAATATTCTGAGTTGAAGCATAAGATTCTTGCAGAGCTACATGCCTCACCTATTGGAGGACACTCTAGGTTTTTTAAGACATATCATAGAATAAAAAGAGAATTCTTTTGGGAAGGACTCAAGGGGATGTACAAAATTTTGTATCAGAGTGTTTAGTGTGCCAACATAACAAAGGGGAAACAATTAAGACACCATGTCTATTGCAACCCTTACCAATTCCTAGCCAGATATGGGAGGAGGTCTCCATGGATTTCATCACCAGATTTCCTCATTCATAGGGTAAGAATGTTATTTTCATGATTTTGGATATGCTCACAAAATATGCCCATTTTTGTGCCCTATCACATCCATTTGTAGATAAGATAGTCCCCCAAATTTATTTTTTTGGAGACAGTTCAAAGGCTACATAGAACCCCAAAGATAATTGTAAGTGATCATGATCCTATTTTCACAAGTAATTTTTGGACGGAATTATTTTCATGTTTGGGTACTCAGCTAGCTCACAGTTCATCTTATCATCCTCAAACTAATGGGAAAATAGAAGTGGTCAATAAATGCTTAGAGGGGTATCTATGTTGTTTTGTATCAGATAAGCAGGAAAGGTGGGTTAAATGGCTACCATCGGCATAATGGTGGTATAGCACATATTTTCATACCTTTTCTCAAATGACCCCATTTTTAGCATAATATGGTTACCATCCACCTTCTACCACTTCCTCCTTGAGGGTGCAACTAAGGTCGAGAGATGTTGAGGAACACATTCAACATCAACAATAGGTTTTGGCTAGTTTGAAGGAAAATTTAGCATTAGCACAAAACAGGATGAAACAACAAGTAGATCAACACTGTAGTGAAAGACATTTTGAAATTAGTGACTGGGTTTTTGTATGTCTCTAGCCTTACAAACAGATGTCCCTAAAGTAATATAAAAAGGAAAAAAAACTTGCTCCTAAATATTATGGCCCTTATCAGGTTCTACAAAAATTGGTAGTGTTGCTTATAAACTAGAGTTGCCTCCATCTTCACACATACACCCAGTATTCCATGTTTCATGCCCGAAGAAGGTTATTAGATAGAAATTTGAATCCCAGACAGAGTTACCAGAACTTGAAGAGGAAGGAAGAATCCTTTTGGAGCCAGAGAAGATTCTACAAACATGTACTAGGAGGCTGAGAACCAGAGACATTAAGGAATATATGATCAAGTGGAAGAATCTAGGCATAGAAGATGCCACTTGGGAGGATGAAGGTTTTTGCAGCAACATCTAGGATTATTCAATGTTAAGGACAACATTTGTTTGAAGGGGAAGGGCATGCTACGCCCTTAACCTATTGCTTGTATTAGGATATGAGTAGCCGACTTGTGGCTTACCATATCATTTTATTATATCATTTATACTTTTTCATGCTTAATAGGTCGGCCTTGGTGATGGCCATAGCATATGAATAGTATATATAGGGTATTATAGGTAGTATTTCATTATCATTTGAGCATTTGAGTCTTATTATATGGTTTGGAGGTTGCCCCCTCGAAGTGACGAAGCTATTCTAATTACATATTGAGATCATTATTTTGAAATATTGTGTTATTTGGTGTTCTATTATTGCTCTTAATCTGAATTATACAAGTAATTTCATTACAGTAAAGGCAACGCTCTCCACCCAACTAAGACATCCAATGAAGAGGAGAATTCATCTTTCTTCATTGGCCCCCAAGCCCCAACCACAATGCGATAAAATATGTGATCCAATTCATGGCAACAAAAGCCTTCCACAAACACACAAGCAGCATTTCACAACAAAAAACACCGGTCCAAAAGCAGAATGTATTTTACAACTACATTAAAGCATGACAAACATTACTGAAGCTTCATCAACAAGCCAAAGGAGAAAGAAATTATGGGGGATGATTCTTATGCCTCTAAAAGGGAAAGTGGTATCACCACCTAAATAACAAACTGCCAAAATATAGTATATCAAAACCTTGACATTCCTTATGCCTCCCCAAGTACCTCTTATTCCTCACATTTCCTTACGCCTCCCCAACCTCTTATGGCACCCCATAACAAGTAAATAAATGAAAGTTATTTCTTTGTAAGGTGGAACCCAAATTCCAACTCCATCCTCCCTTATACCTCCCTAAAACACACTTGTGCCTTCCACAAATTAAACCTCATAGTCTTCTCCTATTCCATTCCTAGGCCATCTACCCAACAGCACAAAAACATGCCAAAACAATCACCATTAAAATTTCATAAACAAAAAAAAGTATTTCAAGAGCCAAGCCCCTACCTCTCATGATGGAGTTGTTCTAAGTTCCAAAACAGCAGTTGTTTCTAAGCAAACAATCCCAAAACTCCACCAAACAAAAAGCATGCAACATTATCCAAGCTTCTCCAAAAGAAAGAGCTCCCAAAATAGTAAGGAATTCTCCCAAGAATGAATTCTCTAAAGTTAAGCAACCCCAAAACACAGCAAGGAATTCAAATTTTATAGAAGAGGGAAGAGAATAGGATGAGGTGGATCCATGTACAATGCCACATCACACATCCTCAACCCCAACCCAAAATTCAAATTCATTCTCTAACACATAATAAATATGTGGGTGAATAATATGATAGTTTACTTACACACTCAAATCCAACCCACACCCCAAAGGACTGAAATTAAATCATGTAAGAAAAGTGCAATTAAAACTTACAATCTACCTTCTCAAAAATCATTATAAAAGTCTAATCTCAACTCTCCAACCATAGGTATGGTTGGTAATTAAATTTAAGAGGTATGGGACAAGTTTAACTTGTCCCACAAGCCTCCAAAATCATCCTCCAAGGAAAATTTCAAATTTCCAAGAAGGTGGAGTGTTTCACACTCAAAAGTTAACTTACACATCTCTTACAACACTTTAATTCAAGGCCAACAACTCTATTAATTACTTTCTTATGACATATTTTATTTAATTAATATTAACAACATGCTTACCCACAATATTAATACAACATTTAATAAATAAATAAAGGGGCAAATGCATCACAAAATAAACACATGCAACATTAAACAAAAGGGTCAAATAAATAAAAAACACATAACCCCTTGGTCACATTTAAAGGTGATCCCCATGGGAATCCATAACACACACAAACACGCACAAACAAATACTAGTTGCCATGGTGACCTTGTTGAATTCATCTAGAATTCCAATGTGGTTGGTCTCTAATCCCCGATGTTTGTTGTGATATTTTAACTTGCAAAACACAAATACCTCCTTTGGCCTCGTGGCCATATCAGAACATCCAAAATAATATAAATAAAATTCCAAGATCATCTAGATATATGAATCACAACAACATCCAAGCAACCAACAAGATCATTTGCAATTTTACTCAACAACTATATCATCATCAAATAATTTCTATTTCTAGGTCTACTCACAATATCCAAATATCACATGTCCGAACAACATCCATAATATAACCATGTTAAATAGTATATCAACATCAATATCCAAAATGTCTCTAATAATCATCATGCATCATAACTGAATCAAGTCAACAATAATCCATGATCTAACATCTAACATCATACTATAATAAATTCCATAATCATGTCCATAATATAATCAACAAAGATATCGTGATCGTATCAAAATGTTTCAAAGGGAAGTGGGCACTACAATAAGCATGAGCCATTCATGATACGATCATTGTGATAAGGTTTGGAATGCTTGGTTATAAGGATATTAAAATTGGTGATGACATAAGTTTTATTATTAAGTAGATAATGAAAAAAATTGGAAGTTGCAAAATACAAGGCACAACACAATTTCTCTTCTTCCATGTAACGGGTTTTGTAGTCATGAAGAGTGTGGATTATATAGTAAATGGTCGGTTCATGACATTATTCATCTCAATGTACTATCCTATCTCCCAAAGCATGTCTAGTAGAGGATATGTATGAATAGAAGGGCTCCCCATCGCATGGAAGTGTAAGCACATGAGGTGATAAGATAAATTGTTAGAGGTATTTGAAATCCTTTATACAATTTTGATCCCATTTGAAGTGGATGTCCTTTTGGAGGAGGTGATGGAAAGGTTGAAAACATTCTAAAATTTGTGAGATGAAGCGAGGACTGAATTAAGTTGGCCTTAAAGGCTATAAATTTGTTTAAGGTTTGATGGAGGAGGCATCTCGATGATGGCTTTGATCTTGGCAGGGTCTACTTCAATGCCCTTGATAGAAATGATGAACCCTAGGAGTTTGTTGGTGAGAACACCAAATACACACTTAGCAAGGTTAAGGAAAAGGAAATATTAGATTATTCAAGGAAAGATAATGTCTAGGAAAATGAGATGGTCCCTACGTTGCTTATATTTTCTTAGGAGATCATCAATGTAGTCTTATATGGTTTTATGGATGAGATCATGAAAAATGTATGTCATAGTGCGTTGATAAGTGGCCCCTACATTTTTAAGTCTGAAGGGCATAACATGGTAATCAGAAATTCCCCAAGGAGTAATGAAGGATGTTTTATGTTGATCATTAGTAGTAATGAGGATATAATTATAGCCATAGAATCCACCAATGAGGGAAAGCATTTCATGGCCGGTGGTGAGGTTGAAAACCTAATCAATGTTTAGAACAAGAAATTCATCTTAGGGACAAGCAAGATTAAGGTCTCGGAATTCCATACATATGCATAACTTTCTAGAGAATTTATTTACAAGTATGATATTAAAGACCCATTCTATATAATTAATGAGAAAGTAAAGAGAAGGCATTGTAACTCTTCTTTGATGAGGAGAGATATGTGAGGGTGCATCCTATGTAGCTAGAAACACCAAATTTTGGTACGCTTTTCCCCCATCTCATGTTCGCTCCCCTTTATTTTCATCTTACACCTTCACACTCACATTATATTCGAATTCATGATTCCCTCCTACATCTCATTTATTTCATCTAATTTCCCACTTTCCTATCTTAATCATATCATTATTTTATCTCTCCTAATCAATCCCTAATCATATTTAATTACCCCTAAACCCATCTATTACCTAATCACATCCCTAAACACCCCATTTATCCTCTCTACACTCTCACTTACCCTCATTTAATGCCTTTCCACCCTCCAATCACCTTTTATCATCTATATACAACCCTAACCTGCCTAAACATCTTGAAACCCAAATTTAACCTCTTTAGGGCCTCTTATCTTGATTTATGCATAATCTCCATCACCTAAATTGACAAATCATCCATAGTCAACGGTGACCCTATCAGTCGCCGAAGACCCTATAATTATAGCACTACCCCTAATTAAGAGGATTAAATTCATATTTTCATCCTTCTTGCAATTTTTTCTTGTTTCTTTCTCTTCTTGTGAGCTGAAATCATCAACTTGGAGTCATCTTAGAGCCTTTGCATGCCATCCTTGGAGATATAAAATATAGAGTTACTTGGATCCCTACCATTTTTTCATCGTTTCTTTCCATCGCTTTTACAAGTATGTATGTTTTCTTGGAGATCCACCATCTTATCTTCCATCATTGATTATTCTTCACAACTCTTTTGCCATCTATTTAGACCCATCAAACCTTAATCCTACCCCATTAATCATCAATCCATCCCAGTCACCATCAACTTGATCTCGCATCGACTTTATTTTCTACCTTCTACCTCATCTATCATCTATTTTCAATCCTCCTTCAACATTCAGATCTTCTAACCATGTGATCCACCTAATGCCTAAATCTCACCTTTTGGCCTCGGTCGCCATCGACTATCCCAAATCTTCCCCCGATCATCATCAACCCAATCGCATCTATCATTTTCTTACTAGATCTCGTATGTTTCTTACATCCTTTCTATTTTCTATGTTTGCATTATATTTAGTATACCCTCAACACCTCAAAGCATCAATCCCATGTCTATTTTCTACATCTTTTGATCTACCCTATTGCATAGTCACCGTCGACTTCCTTTTTCTATCTCAGTCGTCATCGCCCGATTAGGTTTTATCTTTTTATCCTAATTTATCATTATCAGATCTTTATTTTAGTTTATCTTTACATATATTTGACATTTATTTTGTTATATTTTGCATGTTATCCATCCTTTATCTTTTATCAATTTTTTAATCAAAGTGGGTTGACATCCTCCCTAGGAAGTTTATCACTTCTCGAGACTGAATTTTTCAAGCAACTCACTCATTAATCTACTAATATTTTTCATGTCTATCCATATCCTTTTTGTGTAGGTTATCAAGCTCACCGCAGAGAGGATCTTTGCACCCATCCTTCATCTTCATCATCATCACATATCAGGAGGTAGCCTTAAACCCTCTCATATATTGGAGTTTCTTATTTTCTTGCACACCATTTCATTAACTTGAAACAAGAGATGGAAAATTAGTCAAACATTCTCGGCCCGCCTAGTGGAACCCACCTATCTTATTATGTGAGTTCTTTCTTTATTTTCATTATTTCATTTCGTAATCCATTTCTTTCTTCCTACTAATTAAACGGTAGAGATTCCTTGCTTACGTGTATGGGGATTTTACATGTTTATCTCAACAATGTGTGAGCTTAATTTGAAAAAGGTGTTTATCCATGTATTCTCCTTTTTATCCCTATTTTCTCCTTTTTCATCATTTCTCCCTCGTTTTTTTTGTGTGTTCTCATTAAATATCACTTTTTTTTAATCTAAAATATAATATATCTTTATGCTTGCTTTCTCACATATTCTAAGTAGGTGGTAAATCTTTTACATTAACACTTCTTCCACACACAACCAAACCTCAATAATAAATCAACACATCTAAACATCTCCTACCAAGTGGATCTATTGGTATTTAATCACCCAATAAGGAATTTTCCACTATGTTTTATCTTTGTAATAATTTTTTTGACTATCAATATATCAGCTAAGTGCCCAACACCCTTATCACCACCTTTGTATGAAGTACATGGGTAGGTCCCAATATCAAGCCACGTACCAATAGTCATCACTGATTTTTACCTCATGTACCTTCGGGTATATCAATGGCTCCAACCTTAAACAAAACCCAAAACCATCCTTAGATTAGACATTTGTTTAGGTTCCCTTTGAGCCTCTTTCTTTTCTTTTTCACACTTCTCTAAATAAACAAAATAATCGAAGTTTCTACCTAATTTTATTGTCATATTAAATAATATATATAAGTTTTTCTTTGTTGTTTCATTCCCATTCTTACTTGTTCTCAAGCCAAAAATGGAACAATCAACCTCATCCAACAACATCCCCACCTCAAACATTCTTTCCCAAAAAATTTACACTTTCCATTGTTTCCTCTACACCTATGATCACCACACCTTTTGTCTCCCAACCCATTCTTCCCATGGTTCTTCTTCACGAGTCTCATATGGTCCAAACCAATCCCCATGTTGAAACCAACCCTTTTATCTATCATCATTCCATTCCCTCTAGACCAGCTACACCCCATCTGCCACTTCCTTAGGATCCTTTGGACCTCCCACTATCCCTCATGGATGCATGGAGTTTAGGAACTCCTTGATGTTAATCATGTTTCCCTTCATGATTATTTTACTTGTAAATCCACCCATCTCGCAATCGATGGACCTCCCCTTCAAAAATTTTATGTTTATCCCCCACATTTTGAATTCACTGAGGTTCTTACTTCCCAACTTTTTGTTTCCTTTCCAAAGGCCATGAATGAGTTGGCATTATCCCAAAATGAACACAGCCCTCATGAGTCTTCCATTGTGATCCATCAATCCACTCAATTGGTGGTCCCTATTCCAACCAATTTTCATTTCATCAATACAATCGGTATATCTTTTATCCATCACTTCTTTATCCACCATTATTATCAATGCATCTACTCAAACTCTAGAATAATCTATCCTACTTCCTTCACCACCGAGCAACATGTTCAAAATGTGGCATCTCTCTTCACATCTATAGTCCATACAAGCATTGTTACCTCACAACCCCATCCTTTGGAGTCAAATCAAACTCATCAACCACCACTCAAGCGTCTTTCAACACATGTTCCCAATCAACCCACTCAAACATCTCAACCACCTCATGTACACATCCCAATTCAGCCAACACATGCCCAATCTAATCCCCCTATCTCTCAACACCAATCCTTATAGTCCTATCTATCTAATTATATCCCTCCACAACATCCTATCTCCCAATTACAAGCATTCAAATATCTTCATCCCTATTATAGACATTAAATCATGCACTTAGGTACATTTCTAGGTCCTAAATACATAATAACATTCATATGATTCTTAAGCAAGAAAACTAGTAATTAACAATTGTCTTTGGCCTTTTTCCTTTGTTTCTTGTTTTTTATTTTGTCCTTTACACCCCACATGGTCCAATTAGTATTTTACTTTTTTATCTTATATGACTCGAAACCAAATTCCAAAGTCAGGGATAGGAACACCCAAGTTCCCATGTCCCCTTTTGGCCCCCCGAACCTTTTCTACCTTGCTTGCTTTTTTTGGGTCTCTTTTATCTTTTGGGAATCTTTTTCACTTATGGGTGGGCCTTCCAATTATCACATACGAAATTCAAACAAGGGAATCATATAAATACATCATTATGTGTTCAAAATCAAGACCAAGCACTAAGCATATACTATCATCACTTAAGCTTGCATCCAAATACACCTAAAGCACTTCAAGGCATCCATATAGAATCCATTCAAGGGGTAAGGGACTACAAGCATACACAACATAGGAAGAAGAAGTTCATTATTTCATCTACACATTATATTACATTGTTACATCCTCGCTATTAAGTGCACTTGCACAAGGGCATCCTAAGGAAAGATCCTTACACACACTCACAAGAACTATATGGAGTATGAGATGTAGTACAAAGCTCAGTTGTAAGTTCACTCTCAAGGTGATTGTTAGGGTCATCGACTCCCATTCTATATCTTTATTTTTTGGATTTTATGTGGTTTGTGGGATATTGTAGGTTATATATATTTTACAAAGTTACACATAACCTCGGCGATCAAAGAGTGACACGCAGGCGATCAATAGGGAATATTTGTGACACTTGTGTGACATAGTTAATATCATTTTCGACTATTTTCACAATCACAAACACCCAAAATAGGTCTCAAGCACCCAGGCACCCCTGTCCTACCATGGGTGCCCATGTCTAGCCTTATTCCTACAATCTAGAATTTATCCGAGAATTTACAACAATGTTCACCTCATGTTCATTAGTTTTCCTAGTGCATAAGCACTACGGATCAAGCATAAATCAGCTAAGTCACTCTGTCTTCATGTCTCTTTCTCATTATTCCATATTTATTTGCTTATTTTCTTGTGTCACATTGTACTTAATAGCTTTATATCATATTTTACATTAGTTACTCTACAATTAGGATTTAATAAATCTATATATAATTAATTCTATTTTTTTAAAATCATTTGATGAACTCACTCATTCAAACTCTACCTACCTTCTGAGAATGTATCAAAATCTATCTCCTTCTTCTGAAGTCATGGATCATTCTTCTTATCCTTCTTTTAGTCCAAATAAGGTTTCTAGCATGGCTACTACTACTTCTGATTTTATGCAAGTTCATACTCAGCATCCTCCTTGCTTTATCACTCCAATATCTAATCCAACCATCAATGTAGTCACCACTCACCCCACTCGTCCTCCTACATCTCCACCACTTTATGTCCTACCTCCTATCACTTTTTTCATTCCTTCCACTACATCTAAGGGTTATGACATCATAGAGAAGCTTAAGAATACACCATAAAAAAATATCTCTTTATGATTTATTACATAGTGCACCCGATTTTCATCACACATTAGAGGCCTCCTTCGTTCCATTCACATTGAAATAAATAATTCACCTATTGAATTTTCTCACCTCATTCAATCTCTCAAAAATTTACCACATGTTATATATTTTAGTGATGAGGATATCCCTCTTCTCGCTGGTGACGATCCATTTGCACCTTTGTTTATCACTACTACTATTGGTGCCATATATATTAAGTGTGTACTCATTGACAATGGTATGTTCTCTCTCTCTCTCTCTCTCTCTCTCTCTCTCTCTCTCTCTCTCTCTCTTAGGAAAATAGGCATTACTGACAATATAATTAAAAATATTCTCAATTCATTTGTAGCTATGATTCCACCACTTGTACATGCATGGGCACCATCACCCTACCTTTATAGGTTGGGCCTAAAATGGTTCCTATTGTATTCTTTGTCATTGATGCCACATTTTAATACAATTGCTTACTTGGTAGACCCTGGATTCATGTTATGCATGTTGTTCCATCTATAGTTCATCGTATGTTAAATTCTTACATGATGGTTATGAACATACTATTGTTACAGATCCCAAGCCATTCAAGTTTTTCCATATAGATCTTGTCACCGTAATGCCCATTCCTCCATCTCAGCCAATTCCATATCACAAAGTTAGTACATATGATGTCATTCAATATAGCGCTCCTACTTCTCATGTTGTTTCTCCATGCACATCATAAATTCCTACTCATACTACTGATATCCTATCACCCACCATGTCTAACCCCATGGTTGTTACTTCTCCACCTATCATGGCTCCTCCCAAATCTACATCTGACTCCAATCTTGACAATATTTTTGATAGTGATATATAACAAGATAATGCTAGAAATGATGATTTTTATGATGAGGATGATGTCATAGATCTTAATGATGACACATTGTGTAATCTTAACTTTACTCCTATTGAAGTTGATGACTCCTATTTCCAAGATACTTTTGTTGCTATTGGCCTTGGTGAATATCAATTCAAAAAGATTCCTCCATCTACTAATGTCATGATACCTTTTCAAGGGATTGTACATACATTAGATATTCTTTCACCTATTGCATCTCCCCAAGTTCATTATGCTCCATGTTTGGATCCCTTCACATGCACTCTCTTCATTTATAATTCTTATTGGCCTCATGTTCCATTTGACCCTACTTTTGTTGATGGCTTCGATAATGTTTTCACATATGATCTTCTTCCTCCACCTCACTTTGCTCACTTATACCATGGATGTGTATTCATTATTGTTTTTTATGGCCTTCATGTATTCCATTTGATAGTCTTCCTTGCATGCACTCCTTGTTCTTCTCCACTCACACTTGGGCAATCTTGGCTTGATTACATTAGTGGCACAATAGATCCAAATCATATTGATATTACATTTCTTATGTCCTTTTGGCCGCATATCTATTTGTAATGACTCTTTCTTGGGCTATTCTCCAAATCTCACTCAATGGTATGCACATGGTTTTCCACAACCACCTTTTACTAACGAAGAAAATGCAAATTACATGTACAATTTAAACCGTAAGGGATCTTTGTATGATCAACCTCACATTGTTTCTTACCAAGTTTCTGATCCAACTCAAATCGGCTATGATCTTTACAATGACAATATTCTAGATGATTTTACTTAATTATTATCTATATCACACACTTATGGGGCATCATGTTTTTTCCCCCTTCAATATTTATCAATTGTTACTAGTCTATACACTTGCACATTATGCTCCATACTTCACATCTAGTCTTTCTCATCTATACACTCTTAGACATCTTGATACACACTTTGTATCTTCACTACCCTATGACACACTCTAGTTCCACGGTTCATACTCAACTACTGAAGGTCTAAATCTGAAATGAACCTCGCCACATTTACTCTCCATGCTCTACACTTCATGTTCTGTTATATCTAGTGCATATTTTTATATCATTTCCCGATGACACACTCTTGTTCTATGGTCCATTCTTGATTGTTAAGGGTTATTTTATAAATGAGCCTCATCTCATTCTCATTTACATCTCATACACATACGTTGGGGAAATTATTTCCTTCCATCTTTACATTCACATTGCACACTATTTCATATCACTCATGTACATATGTTGCATATCTTGGTTATACTTACTCTTGATTTCTTATACTTACATGTACACTTAGTTTATATTATTTGAATACTTAGTATGTCAATATATTTCTATATACACATGTGGATTCACTTGTTCTCTAGTTGTGAATGCAGAATTCTTACGAGTTCTTACACATTGCAATGATGCTCAGCTTTGTACCCTTTTCCAGTCCCATTGAGGCTCCTAGGAGCATCTACCATTACTATTCTCACACATTACAAGTGATATTGTTTCATTATTTACTAATTCTACTTAGTAACACACTACTTTATATCGATACATACATTTTTTGACATACTTTTTATCTTTCTAACATACTAACGAGTTCTTCATTTGCAACATTTTCCTTGCAGGACTATATGCCACCATAGTTGTTTGTTACATCTTGTTTGACGTTGTTTCCTATTGTATGTCATTGTTTGCGGAGGTTACACCCTATGTCTTGTTTGATCACTACTTGTATTCTTTTGGATGCTTTGGCTATGATTGTGTTATGACATTGTGAGCGATGTCTTATATTTAAAACCCATTTTTCATGGTTTCTCTCTTGTATTCACATTTGTTACATTATTTTTCTATAACATGCTTGCTAATTTTGCTACTAACACATGCATCTAGCCACTTTTTTGCATTTTCTTTAGTTTCTACCATGCACATCTCCTCCCTATAGGATACATTTCAGATGAGCATCGGGGAATCTCTTTTGGGTCACACACTCCAATCGACATCAAATCCACCCCAAACAAGTGGGTCATAAATTGGGTGAATAAATCACCCCATACAACATCTTAGAGCTACAACATAGTACAATACAACATAGAATCGGGACATGAATGAACACATTTACATAACAACCAGAATCTAACTTGGGTCCTCAAAGATAACATAGATACCAAGCACCTAGGCTTAGACAGAGCACTGGGCGCTATTTCGTCTCCCCTAGGCTCTAATGTCTTGGGGTCAAATACAATAATTTTCTTAGATCAACACATTTCATACCAATTTACAGATCAATTTCACAGATTATACAAGCATAATCCTCCAAAGTAAATAGAACACAGTTTATCTCCTATATTTAGTACAATTTGGATCAAATCAAGGACAACATGAACAAAGCAAGAACACACCATCTATATTGGTGTATATCAGAAAGATTCATGGAAGGAGAGTAACACTAGACCTCTCTCCCTAACACTTTCTCTTTGGTGTGAGATCACCCAAAAAACTTGTACTTTTCATGAGATCGCCCAAAAACCTCGCTCTTGGTATGAGATCATCCAAAATGCTTGCTTTTGGCATGAAATCGGCTACAAAAATCACTCTTCACAACAATTCAGGATATTTTTCTATCCTTTTACACTCTTCTACATCAGTGCACACTTTCCTTTTATACACTTTACATATTTTTACATACTTATGTACATTTTTCTCTAATTTATCATATATGGGACTTTGAATACATTCTTTCTCATATTTTTGTATGTTAGTCCTTACAAGAAATAGTAATCATAAGAATAATAAAAATCACAACAATAGGTACAACATGATACAATGCATACGCTTCACCCCTAGGGTCACTTTCCTTTCCTAGTCTCCATAATTCATTTTTTTGCATCATTCCACACTTCACCTATCCATTCGAGAATATTCTTCAACGTACATTATACATGGTTATCGTGCACGTGCATATCTTATATACTTTATGTTATCAAGTATTCACTCAACAACATAAAGTGGGGCAAATGTAGACATTAAATCATGCACTTGGGTACATTTCTAGGTCTTAAATACATAATAGCATTCATATGATTCTTAAGTAAGAAAAATAGTAATTAACGATTGTCTTTGGCCTTTTCTTTTTCTTCTTGTTTTCTATTTTTTCTTTTACCATTGCATACCCAATCAAGTATTTTACTTATTTATATTTTATGACTCTAGACACCAATGCCCAGCTAGGAAAGGAGTGCCCGGGCATCACTATCCCCTCGAGTGCCCCTAACCCTTTTCCACCTTACTCACTTCTTTTAGGTTTCTTTTATCTTTTGAGAATCTTTTTCACTTATGGTCGGCCTTCCAATTTTTAATTACAAAATTAAAACAATGGAATCATATAAATACATAGTTATATGTTCAAAATAAAGGACCAAACACTAAGCATATACTATCATCACCTAATCTTGCATCCAAAGGCACCTAAAGCACTTCAAGGAATCCATCTAGCATCCATTCAAGGGACAAGGGACTGCATTTTTGCATACATAACATAGGAAGGGTAAGTTCATTATTGCATCCACACATTTTATTACATTACTACATCTAGCTACAACCACCTATTAAGTGCACTTGCACAAGGGCATCCTAGGGCACGCAACTTACACGCACTCACAAGAACTATATGGATTCTTAAATGTAGTGTAGTGCTTAGTTGTAAGTTAACTCTCAGGGTGACCTCTAGGATTAGTCTAAATTCCCATTATATATCTTTCCTTTTTGGATTTTATGTGGTTTGTGGGATTTTACAAGTGATATATGTTTTGTAGGTTACATGTATCCTCAACGATCAAAGAGTGACACACAAGTGATCAATAGGGAATATTTACAACTCTTGTGCGACACAATAAAGATTAGGTTCGACCATTTTCACGGTCATATGTTCCTAGAAGAGGTCTCCAATGCCTAGGCACTCTGTCTCACTGTGGTTTCCCATGTCTAGCCTTATTCCTACAGTCCAAAATGTATCATGAGAATTTACAACATTTTTCACCTCATGTTTAGTAGTTTTCCCAGTTTAGAGCACTTTCGGATCAAGTGTAAATATGTTAAGTCACTCTTTCTATATCTCTTGCTTATGGTTTCTTATTTATTTTCTTATGTAATATTCCACTCAACAGCTTATATATCATAGTTTACATCAGTTACTCTATAATTAAGATTTAATAAATCTAGATTTAATTAATTCTAATTTTGTTAAATCACTTATCAAGCACCTCCACAAAATCCTACTTATCCTCAACATATCAATCCTACCCACAACCCAACCCATCTACTTCTTACAATTTACAACCGCATCAATCAATCCCCGTCCTCACGTAAGCCTTTCTAAGTAGAATGGATAACCTAGAAGCCATTACTTTGGGTCCTAAGAGCACATTCACTTACGAACAAATCTGCAATGAGCCTATCAACCCATTTTTACCCGTCAAACCTTATCCTCCACACTGGGAGCTCCCTAAGTTTTCTAAATTCAACAATAAGGAGGATCCCCAACAACACCTTCATGCCTTTAGGAACTCATGTTATCTCATTTCCCATTATGAACACCTATTGTCATGTGTTTTTGCAAGGGAAAAATTCAACTTGAAAACATGACAACCATACCCTAGTGTCTAATTTTTTTAATGTAAACCTTCTCAGAACCCTTCCAAATCAAGTCTTAACCTAAGCCATGTGTTGAAGAGATGAAAACAAGATCACAAGATTCTTCCAAGATAGTTTCTTTCAAGGAAGATCTTCCGGTAGGATTGGGAATTGTTATTTTTAGCCTTTCTAAGGTGAGTACATATTCTTCAGAGAATATTTGAAGGCATAAATTCATTAGGGAGTGGTTTTAATGAGCCAATAAAATTTTGCAAGTGAATTAGGAATATTTAGGAAATATTTAGAGGTTTAGGAGAAAGTTCAACAAAAGTGGGTTTTTGACGGAAAATGAGCTTGCACTACGAAAAATCACTTGGGCTTGAAGATGATTCTAGGAGAGCTGGAATGATTTGGAGTCCAAAAATATATCAATGGAAAAATAATTCAATTCCCTACATGGTTTTATTTTTTATTTTTTCACAAGACTAAGGTGCATCTCCCCATAATCTATTTTTGGTAGGCACACCCTATGGTCCTAAGAAAGAAGGCTATTTCTCGGGGTGTTTACGAGAGAACTATAGCTTGAGACTTGTTATGGAGAAATCGCAGCACCCCCCAAATGATCCAAGTTTGAGATGGGGCAATCGGTGTGATTGTCAAACATTGAGTTATCATGAAGTGTGGGACATTGCGAATCAAAAAACTCTCCAGAGAAGGCCTACTCACTAACTTCTCCTAATGCAAGAAAAATACTTACTAATCCTAATCTAATTATTCCAAGATACAAGGAGAAAGATACATGGAATGAAAACCTACACTAAGAGCAGTGATACACCAAGAAAGGAGTGATGATCACTTCCCCAACCTGCAATAATGACAAATAAATGAATCTAGAAAGGGTAGTCTTGCACCACAAACTAGATCACACCCAGTATATCATTCCTAAAATGAGAGAAACATGCCCAAATCTATAATGAACAAGGATATACACAACCATCTGTTTGCAATGAGAGGCAAGACAAAACAGTAAAATCATGTAGAGGTTAGAACAATCAACATAAAACACAATTTTATTGCTCCTTAAGATTTACACAATACATTACATGTAGAGGAAGGCATGAAGCCATTACAGAGTTTGGAGGAAGGCCTAAAGCCCCAGATAGAATAGGGGTTGCATGGGAGAGAAAATGATCAACCCTTTGCACATGCAAACCCCTTACATTTTATAGAGGAATAAAATGAGAGAGAGAGAGAGAGAGAGGGAAGAAAATCTGAAAATATACCCCAATCTCCTACAAAATCCATCATTGTCCTTACGGGAGTGATGGGCAAGTCTGCAAATCCCATACTCCATTGTACCTTTTTTGGGGAAGAAAGGAAGCCCATACCTCATCATTTTGGTAGGTGAGAAATTTGGAAACATTCCTCTAAAATGGAGGACTATATTTCCCAATTTTGAAATATTTAACCTTACTAAAATTAAGGGGACACTGAGATCTTTCTAAAAAGTTTGATTTTGTGAAAATCCGAGCTCTCAATCAAAATTTATGGCCATATGAAGATGAGGGTGCCATACCACAATAAATGTGAGTGGTTGATATGCTTTTTTGGCACCTTAATCTGTATCGCACCCTCCGAAATATAAAATTTTGGAATTTAGGATTCAGAGATTCAGGTATTTATACTTTAGAGATCGCTTCCACTATTCATCTCTCACGCCACTCAAGACTTCTGAAATGTTGAACCTCCAAAGTCTGAATTTCAAACTTTGGAGTTCAAACTCCAAGCTCATATCGTGTGGTACTATTCACCCTGCTAAGATCCAAAAGGTCCCAAAATGCCAAAACCCTGAAGTGTGAAATTCATACTTCAAGTTTTGAACCTTTGTGCTTTCAGGATCGTGGTAATGTTCATCCGAATGAGCTCATGAAACCTCAAAATATCTGACACCCTGAAGTCCAATATTTGGAATTCAGGTTTTGAACCTTTGTTCTCCCCCTTTTTTTGGACTTTCTTCCACCAAGTCTCTGAAGTTCCTATGCCATTGACGTCCAAACTTAGAGTTTACCTTGAAAGGGGAGTTAACCGTGAAAACCCCCGAGCCCTTTCAAACTTCAAACTTTTGGGGTTTTGGGCCTTCAGCTCATTTCTTTCATTTTGCATAATGAGAACTCCAAATCACTCAATCCTTGAAGTCTGAAAATTTTATAATTCAAGCCTTTGCGTTTTGAATCACTTACTCGGCTCGAGTGTAAACCTCGTTCCTTCCTGCTTGGCTGACATGGCCTCCCAACTTTGATGAGTCCCTTTCAAGCTCTCCTCCATAGCTCGACCATTCCTACACTACCAAATCCTTATGCCTTTGGATTAACGAGTCATTACTAACCCAAGCCTAACCCCTTGTGATCATTTCATGTCATTCTTCCACCGATCCGAGCCTCCACTTTCCATGTAATCTCTTATGGCCAAATCCATCCCTCCATTTTCTATGCGATGTCATGTTTTTCCAATTTCACCGAGGGTCAAAATCGGATAACAAGACCCATCTCATTCTTCTAAAAATTCATTTTTCAGTCAAATTCATATAAATAAGTTCCTGAAAATTCCTTCGAGAGATCTAGGAACGTGCGTTTTCAAGGCCCTTCCCAAGGTGTAAGCTCCATCCTTAGTTAAAAATATTTAGTGCCATGTGGCAACATGAGGTTTAGGTACACTTTTGTGTCCCCTTCATACCTTTCCAAGGGGACAAGGGGGATAAAAATGTGTTCCCCACATTTGAGCTCTTGGACCCACCATATGACCCTGGGAGTCTCCCGTAAGCACCTTTTGGTAATTTTCTAGCCCCCTCCTCGTGTCATGTATGCCCACCACTTGTCATCATGAGGCTACGGTGTGTTTTTTTGTCCCCTTCACCCCTTTACAAGGGGACAAGGGGAAATAAAATGCACCCCCACCTTTCTCTCACATGGTCCCTCATGTGACCTCACTCAACTCCCGAGTGCTGAAAATAAGCTCCTTCTCTCTCTCCCGCTAGTGCATGTCTACCACTTTTCCTCCTAGGGCTAGGGTGCACTTTTTTCCCCTTCATCTCTTTCTAAGGGGAAAAGGGGGACAAAAAAATCACCCCCAAAGGCATAAAAACCAAGGAGTTAGTATAATTTTCCATTTTCCACCATTTTTTTCTCAAAATCTACCCAGAGCTCTGGCAAAATTTTCCTAGAATTTTTCACCTCCATTGATTCTCTTCCATTCCTCCCTCCATTTTTCCATGATTGCAGTGAAGATATTTCCACAAAAAAATGATTTTTAAAATGCTCCATTTGCATTTTCTTTC
Source organism: Taxus wallichiana var. yunnanensis (assembly GCA_018340775.1). Lineage (NCBI taxonomy): Eukaryota > Viridiplantae > Streptophyta > Pinopsida > Cupressales > Taxaceae > Taxus > Taxus wallichiana. The sequence continues at coordinate 558,967,073 of CM031240.1, forward strand.
CGAGTGACTCAGAGTGACTCAAGTACCTAGGAAAGTGAAATTTTCATATCTCACAAACGGTGCACAGATCGAGGTGGGGTTTTTTGCAATATTATTCATTTTATAATGCCTTCAAGGATAAAGTGACATAATATAAATGATTTCCTAATTTTTTAATGGTGAAAAAACCCTCATTTTGTGCCCTAGCTTTCATTCCTTCAATTTCCCATCATTTTGGCAGATGAATCGAGCTAAAAACTTGAACACAAAGTCCAGATGAAAAACCTATTCCAGTGAAGTTGATTTCATCACAATCCGAGGTGGGAAATAACATTTTCCAAAAATATCAAGGACTCTATTAATGGCTGCCATGACTCAACAGTGAAAAGGCAATGAGGTGTTTCTTCACTTCCCAAGGTTCTAGTGGACGGAATCACGTGAAAATTGGAGCAGAGCTTTGAAATGAATTATGTAAACTTCTAAAAGTGGTTTTGTTCAAAACCGACATCAGGAATACCACTTTATATTTTTATTAATTCTTTATGGGAGAACCTACTATAAATAGTGAGTTTGAGAAAATGTGCATTCACACTCCTTATTCCACTCCCTCGTGATCAAGACACTCTAAAATTCACAAAAGCGGAAAAATTGGCTAAATGAGAACGTAATGATGAATATTCTAAAAATATAAAATGATTCAAAGTGTAGAGGATTATCCAAAGGAGCTATAGAAATATCACAATAGAAGAAATAATTTACAAATAATTTAACACACAACAATAATTTGTATTATTCATTCTAAATATATTATTACATACACCCACATATATAGGTAATAGTTCCCTATAAATTAGGAGGTAGCTATAACCTCTCAAATGATTCTACGTGAGTTTGTTGAAACTCACATAACAAAATACATAATTTTTATTGTATTTTTATGTAACAACTAATAACAATATACTAACTTACTAACTTAACATTCACCATAATAATAATTACCAATGTAATTATTATTTACACACATACACATGAGGAGTATTAACATGTGAATTCCTAACATTCCGCCCTTGGTGAAAACATGGGAAAACCTATATTTATAGTTACACCTACTATCATGAATAGGTGATTTTCACATGATGATCACAAACCTGATAGATGGTTTTACATATAGTTGACCATGAACCGAGAATGGTGGTTTTACAAAGTGGAGTACCACAAACCAAAAGGTGATGGTTTTACATATGGTTTACCAACAACCAAAAGTGGTGGTTTTACAAATTGGTTTACCACAAACCAAAAAAATGAAGGTTTTCAAGTGGTTTACCTATAACCACATCATGATGTGCCAAGTACTATTATCATCCCTCATCACATTTCACCACAAGGAATAACATAGGAAAGTATGTTGAATTCTACTACTCATACACATATAGAAAATGTTGACATAATATAAATGGAAAATTAGATCATTTTCCCCCTCAATGTGAAATTTCCACTTATTCACACCACACAGAACAACAAGATCACTAAAATATGAAGCACGTGAAATAAGAGCTTTGAAAACACAATGGAAACCACCTTTGTAAAAATACATGTCACCAAACCTTTTGTGCAACCTCATCATTGGTGACTAACAAGAAGTTATTGATTGACTTCCAACCTTCATTTTCCTCCATCCTCTAGTATCATGCTATTAAATCAGGTTGATTTATCTTTGAGGCTAATGATGCAAATATTATTATATGATGAAGTTCTAAATATGAAAAAACAAAACCCACTTCTGATGATTTGACAATAACTTGAGAACCAAAGCTCTATTTTGCAAACCAAAAAATGGGTCAAAAATATGGTTTCAAGATCTTTACAACGGTGTATAGAATTTTTGGTTATTTATTTGGAATCATTGGTGATTTACCAAAAAAAATTGGTTATTTTCCCCAATCGTTGGTAATTGAAAAATAATCACAGATGATTACTATAATCACTTTGTCGAATGTCGAATCGTTGGTGATCATTGACCAATCCATGTGTCAATTTCTGTTTTACTACATATTTTGAAAAGCGAGGAAGAATCCATGGTAACTACATAGGATGAATAAAACACACAAATTTTAATCCAAGAAATGAATGAAGGATACACATGATACGGGATCAATATTTTGAATCTCAATGAAAATTGGTCATAGCTTCATATATAGATGTTGGTGAAAATATTTAACAAATCGATCGAAAGCGGTTCCTTCATACTTTCTCTATAATAGCAATGTAAAAACAAAAATAAAATAGTGATATAATTGATATTAGAAACACCTCTCTATTCTAAACATGTATATTCTCTAAAAATATCCTATCGGTTCGGGGTAATAAATGACAGGTGTGTTTTCCCTTTAACTCATATTAAATTTATCATACCGAGGAAGGACTGCAAGGCCTTTTTTTGACGGGTAAGGAAAGAGCTAAGATGCCTCAAATACACTTAAGATAAATTGTGATGTCATCCTTTGAAACCACATGGCCCAAAATCTTTCAAAGGCACCACTACAAAATTACACTTTTTGGGGTTAAGGGATATCCCGTAATTTCTACATCTCTCAAATACTTTCTCCAGGTGCACCATATGATCCACACTCTTCTTTGAGAAGACTATAATGTCATCAAGGTAAACCAATATGAACTCATTGATGTAACCTTTGAAGGAAATGTTCATGGTACGCTGAAAAGTCGTGCCTATGTTTGTCATACCAAAGGGCATCTTCTGATACACATATGTTCCCCACTTGGTTGTAAACATTGTTTTGAATTGATCCTCTTCCTTAACCAAGATTTGATTGAAGCCTAAATACCCATCCAACATTGAAAATATTTGTGCACTAGGTAAAGTCTATAGAATCTTCTCCATTGAAGGAAAAGGATAATGATCCTTTAGAGATGCCTTGTTCAAATCTCTTAAATCAAAAAAAATTCTAATTTCAACGTTCTTCTTTCACACCTGGAATTAGATTCATGACCAAAGTAGAGTACTTGATGGGAAAAATAATCTTTTCCTCAATGATTTTTGATAATTCCTTCCTCATGAGGGACTCTATATTTGGATTGACTAGTCATTGCTTTTGTCTGACGGGCTTGATACCAAGATCAAGGTCAATTAAGTGTTGAGAAATACTTGGATCAAAACCTTTGAGGTCTTCATACTCCCATGATAATATATCACTGTATTTTTGACAGAGAGAGATGAAGGCCTACTTTTCATCATGTGCACAAGATTTATTGAGCAGCAACTCCTTTCCATGCGCAATAGTGACTAGGGAGCAGTCTTCTTGTGTTGCATGCATATAATTTTATTCACCCTTGAACTCTTCATCAAGGATAAAAAAATTCTCTATGGTTACCATCCCTTTAGGCAACTTAATTGACTTTAATTGAATCACTTGATCACCATACCAATCATGCAAGTCACTTATATGCTTGATGAGAATTCTTCTTTATTCTAGATGAACTAGATGATCTACACATCACTGTCAAACACTTGCTAGCTAATGTTGTTATCTAGAATGGATGGTCTAATCACCATCTTAATGTGTTGAGTGTTTACTTTAAAAAATTCCTCAGCAGGAGAGAACTATGAACCAAGCGCGGCCATTTGATCAGCTTCCTTATTCATTTTGTGCAACACCACGTGCATATTTAGAGCATCAAAGCTCTCGAGATGGTCCCAAATTCTATGTTTATAAACTTTGAGAAGATTATTATTTTTCATGTACATGTTGGTGACTTGTTGGATAAAAAAAAATTTATCCCCAAAGATGTGAAGCGCCTCAACCTTCTTCTTTTCTGCAATAAGTAGACTATACACCAGCACCTCATATTCTACCACATTGTTAGAACATGTAAACTACAACCTGTAAATGAAGAAGAATTTTTCATCCTTGGGGTAAATGAGAATGACTCCTACTCCTGTTATGTTTCTACTACGGATCCATCAAAGTATAACTTCTATAGACGGGGTTCTCTTCACTCTACTTGAGCACGTGTGGTAACACAGCTTCTTCTTCAATAATGCAGTAAGTTCCAAGCCCAGTTTCATAAGCTTCTAGTTCTTTCAACATATGGGTCAAATTTATGGTGTCTCTTAACCCACTCATCAAGTACTAGATCAAGAATAAAATGTCGGAGAGGGTGTTCTTGAAACTGAAATTTGTTCTTCTTGGATTAAACACTTGGCTTGGAGAAGGGATGGGACAAATGACTTTACATGATAGGAAAATTTTGGCTCAACTTGTATGGTAAACCAGGTACCATACCTTTTCTTGAGTAACATATGAGACCAATTAGAAGAAAATTAACCACCAACTTTAGTAGTAAAATCTCTTGGACAGGACATAAGGCAAACAAAGGAGGTAGGTTAATGATAGACACATCTTGAGTTATGGTAAGGCTTGGACATGCATGAAGGGTTAAATAAAGATCCTTGAATATTCCTAGGGTAGTGACAGTTGAACCATCAAGTTGTGGGACTCCTTTTGTTAGGGGATATACTTAAGACCTAAGACATCAACAATCTTCTTAGGCATGATAGAAGTACTAGCACCTGAGTCAATCATATAGTTATGGAAAAGATGTTTACTTATCCATAAAGTCATATAAAAGGGTGGGGTTTTAACAACTTTATTCACTTTATTTTCCTCTTCTTGGCAGATATTGATAGAAGCGTGCAGCTTTTGAACGGCCATATTAGTGCACGAGAGTTGTGTTAGAGCTTCATGCAACAAGTTGGGATGGGATGGAATAGTCAGGGTATCCCACATTGTAACATTTATGTTTGTATTCTTCATCTAGTCCACAATGTTGAATGGAAAACCAACTGACTTGCGCATTTAATGAATAATGAAATCCTTGCTTGGCTTCTCAAGTACGAGAGATAGGAATCTTAGCTAGCGCAGAAGATTGACCTACCAAAGTAGGGGTGCGCACCACTTACGGAGGAGCTTTGTGTGGAGCCTCAGGTGTAGGAACTTGAGTGCCTTTACTATTGGATGCCTTAGCTACTTCCTTTTTCTTTTGAGGGTCTTCTTGTGTTGTTGGAGTTATGACCTACACGTTAGGCTTGAGCATTCTCTTCTTGTATCTTATGTTGTTCAGTAACTTAGGCATGTAGCCGCTTGTATCTGTACAACTTTTTGATTTCATAGAAGTCCTCAACACCAAAGAACATCAAATTTTCCTCTAGAGGAGCTTCTGGCCTTTCTTGGTTATCTACTTCAGGTGTGCTTATTGAAGGCTCACAGTTGGAAGCATTCTGAATCATGTAGGCTTACACATGCACAACATTAGTGCAAAGAATATTGTCTATGAGGCATATTGCAAGGAAAGCACCATTCAGAATCATGCACCATGTTATTCTAGATAGGGACAAGTGCCTAACTTGTGTTGGAGTCTTTGGAAGAGGTTGTGTAGGAAGGGTAACTTGTAAGGGCATGTGTGTATTAGCATGTCATCTATCATTATATTGGTCTTTTCTGTATCTTTAATTCTGATACTGATTCCACCAAGGTTTATTTCTATGGCCTTATGCCTAATTGAAACTTCCTCTATAGGGTTATGTATGTTGTATCTTTAATGATATGACCTTGTTGGACAAGTTTCTAATCAGGGCCTTTAATTCATCACCTTTTGTTTGTTGTGCAAGAGAGTAGAATGTAGATATATAACTACTAGTTGTGTGCTCGCACTAGAACTAGAGTGATAAAGGTCAGCACCGAGAATATATCTAGGAAAAATGGTGCATGAGGCCAGGTGCTAACTTACCACTTGAATGAGACTTGTTTTACCCTTATTGCAATGTTGTATGCAAAGCATGTAAGGTACTACCTCTCATGGATTAAATCATGAGTGAAATGGAACTACTAAAATCCCTTAGACTAGAACAAGAAATCATGTTGGGCTATAGGCCTTACCACTTGAGGAATTCTATCCCATGTTTTTTGGAATTTGATATTGAAATTAGTCATCTGCTCGTTGGGTGGGTGCTTTTTTATTCATCTGCTCCACCAGTGATAGATGATCTAATTTATCTTCAAAGTAATTGCAAAGAGTTATTCCAAGCTCATCCTAAGTAGCAATAGATGCAGGTCTCAGGCCATGGTACCATTGGAGTGCTTTACCCTTGAAAGAGGCTACAAGTAACTTGATAGCAACATCATCATGTGTAATCAGATAGACAGAGCATACATTGGCCACATCTTGAATGTGTTCAATAGGGGTGAATTTATTTTCTCCTGTGAAGTATGGAATACTTTTGAGCATGGTTGTTGGCATATCATGTTGGGAATTAAGATTGAGTGGGCTTCCATCAGTGAAGCTAGAAAATTTCCTTGGAGGAGGAGTAGGTTGAAGTTTCATGGCAAGGCACACTTGTCTACACGGTGAGTAGGGATAGAGTGTGTGCGGCAAGGTGAAGATGGGGATACATGAATGGAAGATCTACTGCATGTGCTTCTTGGTTAAAGATGAAGGTATTCAAAGGATCCTTCAGCTGTAACATTATGTCTAGTATGCACTCTTCTCATAAAATGTGCTCAAGACTATAACAAAAAATAGAGATCTAGAAATGTTGGGAGTCATTAGATGTGTTGAAATAATCCTCTAAAGGCTGTAAATACTAAGTTAACACACGTAACTTAGTAATATGAAATTTAAGCTTTCACCGCTACTCTCATTAGGTGTACCAGAAACCGTTGGTTGTCAAACTTACACTTGTGTCTCAGATCTAGAAGGATCAAGTTATTTAAGACAACAATGGAACCATCTCCAAGTTGTGAGACCTTGCACACTTAAGTTGGATCTCCAGAGAAGGATGGTTCCTCTATCATTTCTAGTGCTCATGTTACAACTAATCTTGAAAGGTAAAACCGAGCTACCAATGTTAAAGGACCAAGGATAGAAGGATAACATGAAAGGAAACTATAGTAAAAGGTGATATTAAAAAAAAAGAGGGATGAACATTATCTATTCTAAATGAAAATGAAGGGTGATGTGTGAAAGAATGTTAGGCATGTGTATCAAAGCTAAAACGTATTCACCATATCAGTTTTATTGAACACAACTAAAAATGGAGCTGCAAGGCATGTAGAATGACACAAAAAGCACGTAATGTAAAAGAAATGCAAGAAGAAAGAATACAAACATTCTTAGGATAGAGAATAATCACAAAATGGTGTTTCCATTACTTCCGAAATGTACAAAAATTTTGTAATGGCAAAAGAGGCCAATATCCACATGCATTAACTAGATCTAGAGGTCGTGACTCAAAATACAGAAAAATAAAGTCCTTAGCAAAATGCATAAGGATCCACAATGTCCAATTTTAACAATGAGCCCATGAATCAATGGAAGAAGAAGAGAATGAGGGAAAATCTAAATTTGAAAAGAAACCACCAACAAAAAGCATTTAATGCTTGTAAATCTATCAAATGTGCTTCTCCAAGTCTGTATTACACGTTGAAGAAGGAAGGAGGGTAAATCATATCAAATCGGTGGTTAGAGGGATCAAATTTTCTCATCAATTCCCAAAGAGAATTTTTCCCATTTCTCATCTACCAAATCCTCCAAAAATTTGAATTCAAATGTCCAAAGCATTATAGCCTACGTAAGTCGCTATCAATTGAGACTAGGCGTGCGCGATCGGAGATGTGTAGATAAATATATAGTTATCGAAGTTTTTAGAGTAAATTCTGCATGCATGTAAGACACATGGTGCGCATGATTGGCTAAAAGGACAAAAAAATGCATAAATCTTCTTGTCATTTCTACCACGTGTCACTCACTGGTTTGCTACAAGGATTTAGCACCCTGCTTTGTGTGCTTCGACTGGTTACATGTGGCACACTCAAACATGTCATAGAATGATGTGGCATGGAAAGGCACAGAGGAGGGTGCAACTATATGTGCGTGAAAGAATGAGGGGTGGGAAGAAGGTAGAAGACATGCAAAATCGTAGCATGTGTAGAGAAAATGGGGTGACTGGTGAGTGGAGAACATATGGTCAAGGTGTAACTATTACAAGGTAATGTGTGGGGTGCACACTCGAGGGCTAGGGACTTAGTTGATTTGAAGCAAGTGTAAGGCGTGCACACAAGATGAATATTTTCTAGGAAGAAGGTGAATGTGTAGAAGATGCATGCAAGGTAAGAGTGGAACAAAGAGGAAAAGGAAAATGGAAAGGGGAGAAGGGGAAGCACGTAAGGGCACACAAGGAAATAGTGACCAAGTGAATGTGCCAAGGAGAAAACTAAGGTGTGTGCCATTGCAATGAAGATCTCTAAGCTAGAATATGTATGTAAGTTTTCTAAATAACTAGAAGAGTTATTTGGATAATAATTTTGGTGACTTTCAGACCCATCTTCCTGCTAGATGAAGGAGATCAGTAGCCTAGAGCATCCATTGGGCATGGAGTATACTATGAAATCATGAAATTATGATCTTCATATTTGAATAATTTTCCCTGTAGTCACTTAAGGGATCATTTCTTGACTCTACTCTGAATCCTACAAACTTTTGAAAGAAGACCGACACCCTAGAAGCAAAAGAAGAGAATGCACAAGAAGCACACGAGAAGAAATGTTCAAACAAACAATGCACACAACACACTTCGAGGAATTGAAACTAATCTAATATATACAAAATGATTCAGCAAACTTAATGGAAGGGTCTGAGATAGATCCCATTTACTGGGATTTATAGCATGCCTCCATCAAGATGAGTTAACTTGAAATATTAAGCCTCTTTGCATGAACTAATGATATATGGGCCAATCCAAAGTGCATCAAACTTTGAATAGCACCCTAGTTAAGCTCTTTCAATATCCCATTTCAAAACCAAGTCCCCAAATTTGATATCTTAAGGCTTTGCCTTTCTGTCAAACCATTTCTTTTTTGTTTGTTGATGTTGTTCTAGCTTGATCATGACAGAGTTCCTTGATTCTTCAAGATTAACCAGCTCTCTCGTTCGATTTCTCTCTGGTATGCACCTTCAAGCTTGAGATTCTAGGAAAGTGCCATTGAGTTCAACTCAAGTGTTAAAGTAAGTGTAGCCTCCTTTCCATAGACAAGATTGTAAGGAAAATTTCCTATTGAATTTCTAAATGTGATTCTATCTTCCCGAGCACGCGTGAGACCTTGTTATGACACTACTTTTGGCTAATGTTCATTATGTGCTTCATGATCATGATCAGGTTCTTGTTTGTTGACTCTTCCAGACCATTTCCTTGAGGGTAATTGTTGCAATAAGTCTCAGTAGATAGATTCCCGTGATTTAGATCCTAATCAGTGATTATAGTGCCAAGGAAGGCTTTTGCATTGTCAGAGATAATGGTTTGAGGAATGTCAAACCTTGTGACTATACCCTCGATAAATTCAAGTATGACTGACTCAGTTGATTCCTTGAGCGTGACATCTTTTGTCCATCTAGTAAAGTATTCCATAGCTATCAGCACCCATCTATGTCAAGTGTTTGAAGGTTGATTGATCATTCTTATAAAGTTGACACCCCATTTGGCAAAAGGTCGATCCGCTTGGATTGGTCAAAGGGGAAGCATTGTCAATCTCTTCTTTCTGCAAAGAAATCACATTATTTGCATTTTGTAACCCACTTGTGTGCATCTACAAATAGAGTAGGCCAAAAGATAGTTTTCATTATAATTTTCGTTGATGTAGTCTTGGTAGAAAAGTGTCCACCAGAGAATCCATTATGAAATTATGCTAACACTTTTTAGTCTACGTGTCATTGATACACCTTAATAGCACACCATCAAGATTATTCTTGAAGATAATTCCATCAATAAAAACATAAGGGATGGATTGTAACCTCAGATGTATTCTCTTTTCCTTGTTCTAACTAGGAGGGTGTGTGGCCTTGGAAAGGAATGTGATCATGTCCTTCATCCAATCATGTGCATTGGGTTCCGTATTCTCGCTTAAGTTCCACGTGCGGGAGAGCTTCATCAAGAAATAATAAAGTTCCGTATTCATCATGCACATCCTCATCAAGTTGTTTATAGAGCACGCTACCTCTTACTAACTTTGTGGCTTTGATAGTCACATCATACTCTATGATTTTGGTCACCCATCATGCTCTCTTTTCACTAATTTATGCTCCCATGATGAAGTATCTAATGAAGAGTGGGAGACTAACACCTTGATATGATTTGTGGTGAGCATACTTTTGAATTTCTTAAAGCGCGCCCATAATGGAAAAGACATTCTTCTCCATGTGATTGTATCTTAATTCATAATCCTTCAAAGTCTGGCTGAACAAAGCCATTGGTTATTCATTTTCTTATGTTAGGATAGCAACAACACTCACATTAGTACCATAATCATAAAGGATAAAATCCTTTGAATAATTTAGGTTGATGAGTGTTGGCACGCAAGCAATCTCTTGCTTAATTTTGTTGAATCTTTCCTTTCTTTCTGTTGTCCATCTAAAAGTTATGTTTTTCTTGAGCATCAGGGTGATGGGCTAAACCAGTCCTATAAAGTTAGTGATAAAATGCCTAACAAAATTGATCTTACAACGGAAGGACTACAAGGCCTTTTTATGCACTGGTGGGGAAAGAGCTAGGATAGCTAAAACATGCTCAGGATCAATTGTGATGCCATCCTTTGAAACCACATGGCCCAAGAGCTTGCCTTGTGCCACTGCAAAATTAAACTTCACGGGGTTAAGGGATATTCCATACTTTTTGCATCTCTCAAATAATTTCTCCAGGTGTGTCATATGATTCACACTCTACTTTGAGAAGACTGTAATGTCATCAAGGTAAACCAAGATGAAATCATTGATGTAACCTTTGAATTCAGTGTCCATAGTGTGGTGAAACGTTGCACCTGCGTTTGATGATCGAAGGGCATCTTGTGATACGCATATGTTCCCCACTTGATTGTAAATGTTGTTTTGAATTGATCATCTTCCTTGACCAAGATCTGATTGAAACTCGAATACCCATCCAACATTGAGAATCTTTTCTCGTTGGCCATAGTCCTGTATAATCTGCTCCATTGAAGGAAAAGGATAATGATCCTTTAGAGATGCATTGCTCAAATATCCGAAATTAACACAAAATCTGATTTCACCATTCTTATTGTGCACTAGAACTAGATTCACTACCTAAGTAGATTACTTAATAGGAAAAATAAGCTTTGCCTCAATGCGTTTGGATAATTCCTTTCTCATGAGGGGCTCTATCTTTGGATTGATTGGTCGTTACTTTTGTCTAACGGTCTTGATACCAGGATCAAGGTTAATAGAGTGTTGAGAAATACTTGGATCAAAACCTTTGAGGTATTCATACTCCCATGAGAATATATTGATGTATTTTTAACATAGAGAGATGAAGGCCTAATTTTCATTATGTGTGTAAGCTCTACTAAGCGTGATTCCTTTTCGTGCGCAATAGTGACTTGGGATCAGTCTTCTTGTGCCACATGCATATAATTTTCTTCACCCTTGAACTCATCATTAGGGATAAACATTTACTCTAAGGTGACCATCCCTTTAGGAATTTTATTTGACTTCAATTGAATCACTTGGTCACCATAGCTGTCATGTAAGTCAGCTTGCATGCTTGATGAGATTTGATTCATTCTAGATGAACTCGAACAATTCATGCGTCATTATCAAACACTTGTTAGCTGATGTTGTTATATGGAATGGATGGTCTAATCACCATCTTAATGTGCTAAGTGTTTCCTTTGACAAAATCCTTGGAAGGAGAAGCGCAAACCAAGTGCGGCCATTTGATCAACTTCCTTATTCACTTTATGCGGCACCACCTGCATATTTAGAGCATCAAATGTCTCGTGGAGGTCCCAAATTGTTGTTTATAAGCTTTGAGAAGATTATTATTTTTCATGCACTTGTTGGTGACTTGGTGGATAACCAATTTTGTATCCCCAAATATCTGCAGCACCTTAACCTTCTTCTTTTCAAAGAATAAGCAAAACTTTTACTAGCACCTCATATTATTCCACATTGTTAGAACATTTAAACTGCAACCCGTACGTGAAGGATAATTTTTCATCCTTGGGGTAAATGAGAATGACTCATGCTTCTATGTCATTAATGCTTCAAGATCCATCAAAGTATAAATTTCATAAACCAGGTTCTCTTCGCTCTATTTGAGCGTGTACAAAGCATCACAAATTCTTCAAGAATGCGGTAAGTACTAAGCCCATTTTCATAAGCTTAGGATCTTTAGCATATGGGTCAAATTTATGGTGTCTCTCCACCCACTCATCAAGTACTAGATCGGGAATAGAAGGTAGGATAGGGTGTTCTTTAGAAACTTAATTTTGTTCTTCTTGGATTAAATAGTTAGCTTGGAGAGGGGATGGGACATATGAATCTACATGATAGGAAAATATTGGCTTGGCTTGTAAGGTAAACCGAGTACCATACCTTGTCTTGAGTAACATAGGAGACCAACCAGAAGAAAAGTAACCACAAACTTTAGCAGTAAAATCTGTTGATATACATAAGGCAAACAAAGGAGATAGGTCAATGACAAACACATCTTGAGTTATGGTAAGGCTTGGACATGCATGAAGGGTTAACTCAAGATCATTGATGATTCTTAGGGTATTGATAGTTGAACCATCGAGTTGTAGGACTCCTTTTATCAGGGGGCTATACTTAAGACCTAAGACATCAGCAATCTTCTTAGGCATGACAGAATTACTAGTCATCTCATTGGGTGCACATTTTTTTGGTAGTCAACTACTCCACTAGTGATAGATGATCTGCTTTATCTTCATAGTAATTGCAAAGAGTTATTCCAATCTTGTCCCAAGTAGCAATAGATGCAGGTCTCAGGCCACAGTACCATTGGAGTGGTTTACCCTTAAAATAGGTTACAAGCAACATGACTGTAACATCATCATGTGTAATTAGATAGAAAGAGCATACATTGGCCACATATTGAATGTTAATCAAAAGGGATGACTTGATTTTCTCCCATGAAGTATGGAATACTTTTGAGCATGGATCTTGACATATCATGTTGGCCATTAAGATTGAGCAGGAGGTTCCGCTAGTGAATCTGGAAAATTTCCTTTTAGCAGGAGGAGGTATAAGTGTCATGGCATGGCACGCTTATCTACTTTGAGCAGGGGTAAAGTGTGTGTGGCGTGCTTAGAGATGGGGATACGCACATGAAAGATATGTTGTGTGTGCTTCTTAGTAAAATTTGGAGGTATTCAAAGGATCCTTCACTGTAGTACTCTATCTAGTATGAACTCTTCTCATTAAAGGCACTCGGGAATACAAAAAAATAGAGATCTTGAAGCTGTTGGGAGTCGTCGGATGTGTTTAAATAAGCCTCCAAAGGGTGGAAATACCAAGTTCACACACCATAACTTAGCAATATGAAATCTAATCTTTCACTATTGCTACCACCGAGCATGTTAAATACTTTTGGTTATCAAACTTGCACACGTGTCTCAGATATGGAAGGATCGTGTCATTTGAGATAATAATGGAACCATCTCCAAGTTGTGAGACATTGCACACTTGAGATGGATCTCCGAAGAAGGCCATTTCCTCTATCTGTTTCTACCGTTATTGTTACTACTAATTTTGAAAGGTAAAACTAAGCTAACAATGTCAAGGGATCAGTGATAGAAGGATAACATGAAAGGAAACTACACTAAAAGGAAATAGCACGAGAAAAAGAGGGATGAACATTATTTGTTCTGAGTGAAAATAAAGTGGAAAGTGTGAAAGAAGGCTCGGCATGTGTAGCACAACTAAAATGTATTTATCAAATCATTTTCATGGAACACAACTAAAAATGGATTTGCAAGGGACGTAGAATGACATAACAAGAACATAATGTAAAAGAAAGGTAAGAAAAAATAATACGAACATGCTTAGGATAGAGAATAGTCATAAAAAATACTTTTTTTACTTCCATAAATGGACATAACCATTAAAATGGCAAAAGAGGCTGATATCCACATGCATGAGCCGGATCTAGAGGTCTGCGACTCAAAATACGAAAAAATGAAGTCCTTAGAAAAATCAGTAAGGATCCAAAATGTCCAACATTAATAATGAACCAAGCTCTTAAATTTATAGATGAAACCATGGAAGAAGAAGAAAAGGAGGGAAAATATGAATTTGAAAATCAACCACCAACAAGAAGCATCCAATGTCATCAAATCCACTTATAAATCTATCAAATGTGCTTCCCCATGTCTATTTGGCATGTTAGAGAAGGAAGGAGGGTGGATCGGATAAAATTGGGTGGTTAGAGAAATTAGATCTACTCATCATTACCCAGAGAGATGTTTTCCCATTTCTCAACTACGATTTACCAAGAATTTAAATTCAAAAGTCTAGCACTATAGCCTACTTCAAAGTAGCCTATTGATTGAGACTAGGCATGCACCCGATCAGGTCCGTAGTAAAAGATATGGTTGTCAAAAAAATTAGATTTGTCTACGTACGCAAGACACATGTGTGTGTGGATTGGCTGAAAGGAAGGCCACCTGTACAAATATTCTTATCATTTTTGTTTCACCTTATTCTAGATCGTTTCTTTGAAGTATTGACGAAATAGATAGGGTAACGGGTGTAGGAGGAATACTTGTTCAAATGTTGGTTGATGGGTTATTGCACACGTATGACTTCCGAATCCACAGCTGATTGTGAGAGATTCTTTTTAACTAGGAGGAACTACACCGTAATAAAAGCAAGACTACCAAAAATAGTTAAAAAATATGCGCAGTGAACTTCCTAGTGTATGCTAGATCCAAGAAGTGTGATACTTCCTAGATGGTTGTCACTCCATTGTTTTAAACAATTTAATGCGGTAAATAAAGTAAATCCTATTGTAGTTCAAAATGATTTATGTATCTCACTTAAAACACAATAATAAAGATCTAATCTAATAGGCTAGGTTAGAGTAGGATCCAAAGGTCGGTGGTGGTTCTAGATCTCTGCGCAGTCCGACGAGAGGTCTCAAGCGAGATCATAGGTGAATGAGGGTGAGGTGGAATTAGATGGGTAGGTCATTGTTCTGGGTTGTATGGGAAAATACAGAGACCGATGCTGGTTAAGGGTGACCGATGGCAGTTGGGTGTAAGCAGGTGCGATTCTTGTGGGAAATCTAGGAATTCCACATAACAAGATTTGGGTCTCCTTTGTGATTACACAAAGGACTTTGGTTGGTCAGAATGAGGTATTGGGTGGTTTGGGCGGGATCTAGTGATGTTTTAATGGGTATATGAAGGGGTGAGTGTTGGAGGAAGTCAATGGCTGGCTAGGTGAACAATAGGTGACAATATAAGGATGGAATGAAATAAACCAGAGAAGTATAACGTTATACTCACTTGGATCCTAGTCCTGGACACCCGTGAGTGAGGGATGGAGGTGCTTGATGAGAGGTTGAAGGCTGCAAGTGATCAAAAATTATAGGAGATCTTCTACATGGGCTGCATGTGCATTCCTCTTTCCTTGGTTAAATTAGATCATTAGTGGGGTGGCTTTGCAAGAGAAAATACTTGATCTCCTTCCTTGTATGTGTGTTCTCACTAAAATTCACTCTCAAAAGACGTGATATCTCTCTGGAATGTGTTAATGTTCATCAACTTTTTCCAATATTTTTCCAACCTTCAGAATAAGGTTGTTTTGATGGTTAAAAGGGTAACCGACGGTGGTTCTAGCTTAACCGGCGATGGTTAGGGGTAACCAGCATTAGTCAAGGCAAGATTTCCTAGGTTTACTAAACTAGGGAGATCCTCTTAATTTTCTAGGATCTTGTGTCGTTAACCCACGGATTAGACTGGAAGCTTCTTGTAAGCATGCGGGAATGTGGTTAGAGAAAATGTAGGCATTGATTTTTTAGGGTTTGGGTAAGTCTTTGTTAGTTATGACAACTTCCTAAGAATAGGTCTTAGGTTGAGTTAGCCTAATGAGGTGTATGTGTGGATATTATTTAAATTAAGAGATTTGAATAATAAATATGGTGAGGATAATGAATTAATTTAATTTAATTAATTAAATTAATATTAGTGGAGTGAAGGGGGCCATGGCTAGGTGAATGTGATGAAGGGTCCTTATTTGTCGAGGACCAAAGGGGAGTGTGACCTAATTTTATGTATACATTTTGCCCCTTTTTGTTGCATAGCTTGTATTGGTAAGCGACGCTAACAAAAATAAGATGCGGTTGCCGTATGTGCGGGTGAAGATGATCCCCCTCAAACCAAGAACTGACGAGAATGAAGGTAGAATTGGTGAGTGGTTTGATAAAAGGTAAATGTGAGGAAAAGGCAGGTGGGCACGAGGGGAAAAGGGTGAAAGGTCTACTCAAGAAATCTAGGTAATGGGTCAGGGTCAAAGGTAGCAATAGTCAAATGCACACAAACGTATAAACTGCAACACACTACCAAGTTGAAGAGCAAGCAAACTCTACATCATCTAAGGTCGATAGGTTTATCCAAACAAGGTTGAAGTGATTCCGAGTATCTAAGGTATAGGATATGGTCATGAAACATGACGTAGGTTAGGTGTAGGAATGTTTAGGTATGTTCCAGTACACCAAAGGTAGGGTCAAGATAAACGGTCACGGAAATAGGCTATGTAAGGTCATTAAGTCAACAACATAGGTAACAGTGCCACAAGGTATAGTGAACACATGAGGTAAAAGGTCACTAGAATGGGTCAAGTCCAAATATCTATGTCGCGCAGCATGGGTAAAGCTAAGGTAGGAGTAAAATAATAAGTCCCCAAAGGAGGAAAAAGGGAGGTAGTAAATGATGAGGTCAGGAAAGGTGAGGTAAATGGGTAGGGTAAACTTGGGTTGGGGTAAATGATTAGGGTGAAGGTTAGGTGAGGTAAAAAAAGGAGGTAGGGGTAGGTAAAAGGGTAAAATTTAGGGCAATGTGTAGGTCAGGGTGACCGATGTCGGTCATGAATAACCGATGTTGGTATAGGTCAACCAATGACGGTGAGGTAGGGCACGCGACCAATGCCAGTCAAGGGTAACCGACGTCGGTTAGGTCGGGTTTGTTATAAAAACAAAAAATCCACATTTTTTTATTCATTTGTCTTTTAACTAAACGAGAAAATGACAAAAGAGAGAAAAAATAAAAAAGTTCTCGACAAAACGGAGCATTGAGTTAGCGGTGTGATCGACAAGTGATTGGTTGGTGAGTAGTGGGTCCACAAGATCATTACGAGGGATTCGATTGGGTGGAGGTTGCGGGTAGCTATTCGGTGATGGCAAAATCTGGAGAGGGATCGGGTGGGCCACCGGTATAGTGGCTAGACATGCCACTAAGACAATGGCGAGTGTGACGAGGTAAGCACTCTACTCTACGTGTAGTTGATTTGATAGATTAGAGGATTAGTTTATTGTTGTTTGTAGGTTTTGTTGGTTTTTCATTTTTGTGGGTGGTTAAAAATTGAATTTGGGAATGGGGGAATAGCGGGTAAAAAGAGGAATGGGGAGGGTAATAAATGGGATAGGGGGTGGGTGGAGGTCCAAGGGTAGTTTAGGTCATTGTAGGTGGGTAAAGGGGCAAGGGAGGTTTTTTAAGTAGGGGTTTTGGTAAATCGCGGGTTTTTTTCGTGATGTGATGACCGCGTCGATCAAGTTTGGCCAGTGGCGATTAGGTGGAACTAGTATTGGTCGCCAAACAGGTGATCGATGCCGGGTAAGGGGTGATTGGGGTGGTAAGGGTGAACCGGTATCGGTCACCAAACAGGTGACCGATGCCAGTTAAAGGGTGACCGGGGTTGGTTAGGATGAACCGTGTACCGGTCGGATTATTGGGCACAAGGGTCCAAAAGTGATGTGGGCTAGGTGGTTGAAATAGGTAGGGTGAAAATAGGGTGTAGGAAAATGATAATTGTTGAATATGGATTGATACATGTAAATTAATGTCGTGTTTGTATTAGATGCAGGGGAGAGCATAGCTACATATGTGGGATAGGGTTCCACCTCTACCGATGATGCGGTGCATAATGCTGAACCCCGGAGGAGCTGCAAGCATGTGGAGGTAGTTGGGTTGAGTGGAGTTCGTCATTATAGACATGTTTTTATGGCAGCCTAGTTTGATGGTCATGCTCATTGATAGATGGGATTCCGCAACCAACATGTTCCACCTGCCGACGGGTGAGATTACTATCACCCTAGAGGACATGTTCTAGATTCTTTGGTTACCCATATTGGGTGCACAGGTTTATTCTATCTCCTTCGAGGCCTCAGAGGAGCTGATTGTGTCTGTTTTTGGAGAGGGGATGGCTGATCTGAGATTCCATAATACCAACTTGAGCTATGGAGAGATGTACCTAGATCGTCCAGAGGAGAAGAGGCTAGTGGATTTGCTGATGGAGGCAGTGTGCTACTTTGCACGGCTAAATGCAGAGGGTGGATGCTTTCCCGATCACTAATGGGGGTACTCCACGACATGATGGTGGATGAGACCCACTTTTCCTAGGCACTAGCATTCTTGGTGTAGCTGTACAGGGAGTTGTGGGCATATGGGTGGCTACGCAGTTTGCTTTGTCTGCTATACATTTTTACTACATTGATGGGCGTACGAGCACATAGTTTGTGTGCACCTATAGGGATGCCCCAAGTACATGCATTCCCAGTGATATTTGTGCAGGTGGGATATAGGAGATGGGTGTCAGTGATTGGAGAGAGGAGATATGAGAGGCCCACACATGATGTGGCCCATTTTTGGTAGTTACTGGAGGGGTTTTCTAGAGTGGACATTATTTAGAGGCCATATGTGGGATTCCCCTCATATAGGAATATGCATGAGGAGCTAGCTGAGCTCCAGCTAGAGAGATGGATACGAGGTGGTCGTCGTGTCGGGGAGTATGAGATGATCCTATAGACAGAGTCGATGGCAGTTTGGGCTATTACAAGACATACCTCCGCCCTTCCCACATTACCGAAGAGATGACTTGGAGATACCCTTACCTCTACCACAGCCTATAGTGCCCACAAAGGGGAATAGCAAGCCAATGGACCGGTAGATAGATGACGTCGGTTGCCGAGACAGGTAAAGATAGTGGTGAGTGGATCACTTACGAGTCATAACACCTAAACTAGGGAATCCGGATCTAGCCACCATTAGAGTGCAGAGAGAGGCCCTATAGGGGTAGGTGGCTACTATCATTACCCAGTTGGGTATCTGCAGAGACACGCCTAAAGGGCTCGAGAGGTAGAGGTAGCAGAGCTACAGTGCAGTGGTCGATCTACTGAGCCTAGATGGCTGGTGGAGGAGATGGAGATAGAGAGGAGAGGGGTGGTCATGTGGTAGCCTTACAGGCTTAGGTGGCAGGTTTACAGGGTCATTTGGCCATAGCCGAGCACGATTGGTGCCTTACGGGACGAGATACTGAGACATAGGGGTAGGGGCACCACCACAAGCACCGGTAGTAGGTCCCAGATTCATAGGGTCCCGTAGGGAAGGTACGAGGGCCGAGACCTATGGTACCACCACGAGACCATGCTTGTATCCGGTTTATGGGATCCCTAGGTGAGGCTAGATACTATCGGGACCAAGCGATGGTAGTCGGGATAGATTTCATATCTATCTATTGAGTAAAGGGCACAACAGCGCCTAGTGAGAGGACGACATCCCACACTCACAGTGTGGAGATCACGAGGGTTAGTGAACTCTAAGGCCCAATTAGGTAGAGGCTACCATTGCATTGAGACTAGCTCTAGTTGAGGCGCTAGCAGGGACCCAGGAGGCCGAGGGTACTAGTGATACAGAGATGGAGGACATCCACCGAGATGCCTGAGATGTGTTCACCTGGTTTTTATGTATGATAGTTATTTTTATGATATATACCGGCTTTGTGTGCCGAGAGACGATAAGGATATATGAGTGGTTTTGTATATTTTGAGAAAATACTAGATTGGATACTAAAGATATTTTGTATTGATTCATTACTTTTTTGTATATATGAGACCGGTATGCGTGCCGATGACATTTTGTATTGTATATCAACCTATGTGCTGACAATTTTGAGATGATAGACATTATGAGATAGCCATGTATATTTGAGATACACATTTATTTATATGATGAGATGCATGCTATTATTTGATTTGTTGATGTGTTGATGAGATTGTGATTTATTGGTGTGTTTTGATATGGATGGAAATTAGGTGAGTTATGCATGATGGAGTCAAGTCGGTTTAGGCATGGATCGAGACAGGTTTGTTAGGCATGGTTGAGTTAGGTTTGTTTAGGCATGGTGGAGTTATGTTGGTTTAAGCATGGATCGAGTCAGGTTTGTTAGGCATGGATCGAGTCAAGTTTGTTAGGCATAGTTGTGTTCGAGTTATAGGCATGGTTGAGTCAGGTCGTAGGCATGGTTGAGTTAGGTTTGTTTAGGCATGGATCGAGTCAGGTCATTTAGGCATGATGGAGTTGAAAGTAGGTGAAGTTGTGATTCATTATTTTATGCAATGAATGATAATATGGGCCATATGTGAGATGTGGTAGAATCTAGGCATAGTGATGATAGAGAAATGGTAGGCATAATAAATTTATACTGTGATAATGTTTAAAATATGAAACAACTTATTATGTATGTGGTTGAATTTCCAATTTTGGGTATAAAAGGGAAACTAAGGTAGGTGTGATTAAATGTGATGCACATGGAAGATGAATTGTTTAGAGTAGAGGATGGCTGAGCTAACCTCCAAGGGCCCCATGCCCTTGGAGTGTTGCCTATATAGTCCCGGTGAAAATGGACCTCAGGCCGATGTAGTTCTCCCATGAGCTAGGGAAGAATATGAGGAGGTATGAAAATGAGTTAGTAGGTTTTAGGAATGGTGTGGGTTTTAGATATGTTAGGTGTGGGTGGATTATAGGTAAAGTGATGTAGGTGGGGTCTATTGTGGCGAAAGAAGAGGATTACCCCAAAAGCAAGCGTCGAGGACCTATTCTTGTATAAGGTAATCAAAATGTAAGCAAAGATGGCTAAAAGATAAGAGGGGGCAATAAAGCCACCTGATTAGGTAGGATCATACCGAGTAGATCATACCTTGGAGGAGGTGATGGACATAAGACCCTAAAGACATTACATGATTGATTGTTCTACGGTGAAAAGTAGTCACATGATCACCAAATGTCTAAGTTCCAAGAAGTCCCTTGAGGTAATAGGAAATGGGAGTGGGAATGGTAAGAAGGGTGAAAGGTAGTTAATTGTTATATGGTATGAGGTAGCACACTCTTTGGGTAAGAGATCCAAGGTCACAATGGGCAAGTCCATGACTAAAAAGGTTTTTTTTTTGACTTATAGTTGAGATAGACTGATCGATGTGGGAAGTCTATATGGGATGAAGAACATTTGACTCCTTGAGGTCTTTGTGAATCCGATTGATGCGGGAAGCTTTAGTTGCTCTCGTTTGTTTTTTTTTTTAGAGCTTTACATATTTTTCCTTCGAGGGAGTAGTCTATTTATAGCAGCAATTTTCCGAGAGGAAGATGTCCTTTTGAGGGAGTCATATTTTTAGTGGAAGTTTGACTTAAGGAGTTATATCTCATGTAAGGGCTTTGAAGTCATGGACTAGACCAAGGTGGAGGATAGGACTCTTTGTTCAAAAGGCAGGGTGAAACGACCATGGGATCTCATCTAAAGGTAGATAAAAAGTATCCATGAGAATCATGCTATGTGCAACACCGTGATACACATATTCAAGAGAAGATAATAAGTGACAAGTACTCACATGATTCTTGTTTAATCATTGGTGAGGTGTATGAATTTAAAATCACTCAAGGGGCGAGCCCGGAAAGAGACAAAAGGTGAGGTAGAGACGACATGTCAACAATAGAATGGTCAAAGATGCAAGGCATTAAGGGGCTCGGGTTTGGGTTTACCATCAGTGAAGATAAGCGATAAGTACTCGATCCATAAGTACGAGCCACAATGTATGGTCCAAGCCAATTAGGAGCAAATTTTCACCTTTTACTTTTTTCGCTTTAGTTATATGTTGATTTTCTTTCGAGGACAAGGTCACCAACTTGGAAGGTTCGTGCATGGACACGTTTGTCATAAACACGTTTGATACATTTTTGGTAAACTTGAAGGTGATCTAGAGCATTAAGCGACGTTCATCTAATGACTCTAAGCTGTGTTGAAAGGTCTTGATGAAATTCATCATCATTGAGAATGTCATGGAGAGAAATGTGAATCGAGGGGATCGGACTTCGAGAGAGGCAAGACTACCCTGCATGCAGTAGACCAGAGAAAATGGTGTGGCCGCAATGGAAGTGAAAATACTAGTGTGGTATGCCCACAAGGAAACAGGAATGTGCGTATGCCAATCCTTCCCAGTATCATCAACCACTTTCATAAGAATTTTTTTTAAGGTTTTGTTAGTGGATTCGGCTTGGCCATTGATTTGTGGGTAATAAGGTGATGAGAAACTAAGTGAATGCCGAAGGCGTCGCAAATTTTTTGCAATGTTTTGTTTTTGAATTGTTTTCCATTGTCAATGATGAGGCGATGAGGAACACCAAAGCGAGAAATTGTTTGGTGGTTAATGAACTCACATATTTTCTCAAATTTCGTGGAGATGAGTGGTATGGCTTCCACCCATTTTGTATAGTATTCGGTAGTAGTGATAATCCATTGATGGTGTTGGGAAGAATGGGATTGATTTCTCGATGATATCCAAACCTGCATTGAGAGAAGGGCCAAAGGTCATGGGTGACCTGTAAGGCATGACTAGGTGTATGATGAAGATTGGCATGTTTTGGAATTTTACACAACATTTGACGTAGTCGCAACAACCATGGTTAAGGGTCACCAATAATAGCCTAGGAAAATAATACACTTAGCAGAACAAAGAAGGCCATTGAAGTGACCTCCACATATGACATCATGAACTTCCTTAATGGTATAAGGAATTTCAGAACTTGTGAGGCATCGTAAGAGAATACCATCAAATCTGTGCTTATAGAGGAGTCCCCAGGATGACGTAACAAGAGACCCTTTTAAGGAAGGCACGTTGTCCATTACGAGTGAGATCAGGAGGTAAGATGGAGAGAGAAAGGTAGTCGAAGTATTGTTTATACCAAAGGTCACTTGGGTCAAGGGTAGTGGTTCCGATCGATTAAACATCATGAGGTAAATAAGAAGGTGATTGGAGTCATTGTATAGTGACAAATATTTTAGAATTGGCAGGTGAAGTGGGTATTTGGGAAGCTAAGCAGGTCATGGTATCTACAAATTTGTTGGTTGAACGTGGGATGGTTTGAAGGGTGTAACAATCAAAGGTGGTCAAAAGTATGTCTACATGATGTTTATACTTTTGAATTATCTCATTATGACATTGGTACATACCATTGACTTGGTTTACGACCAATTGAGAATCACCAAAAATGTTGATTGATTTGACATCTAGGGCATAGGCGGCTTGGAGACCTAGTATGAGTGCTTCGTATTCAAAAATATTGTTGGTGCATTCAAAATCTAGTTTGAAATACAAAGGCATGGGTTCACCATCAAGAGGAATGAGGATAATACCATCCCCACCCCTACGTTGACACTTGGTACCATCGAAGAATAGTTTCATTTGGCAAGGAGGTCCGTCAGGAAAGGGTAGCAATTGACTCATCTAAAAATTCAAAATTAGAATGTTGATCCCCAGAAATAGGTGCGTCGGCCAATTGGTCGGTGATAGCTTGGCCTTTGATGGAATTTTGATGAATGAACTCGAGGTCAAGATCAGCTAAAAGAATAAGCCATCGTGCGGCATGCTGATTTAGATAAGGTTTGGCATACATGAAGTGTAAGGGGTCGGTGTTGGTCACAACATAGGTTTTTTGGTTGAGTAGGTAATAACGAGTTTGGTGGCAATGAAAACTAAGGCTAAGAAAATTTCTCGGGGTGGTTGTATCGGGTTTCATAGTCCACAAGAGTACAGATTATGTAATAAACTACCGCTCCATGTGTTGTTCATCATGAGGAGCGAGCATGGCTCCCAAGGAATGATCGGTAGCTGAGATATGTATAGGTAAAAAGGTTGATTGTCTTTAGGTGGAATGAGTACGGGTGGTTGGAGAAGGTATTGTTTTAAGGCCTCAAAATATTTGTGGCAGTCATCATCCCATTTAAAGGAGACATCCTTCTTGAGCAGATGATGAAATGGTTGACATCGATTAGATAATTGTGAAATGAAATGGCAAATGGACTATAACTTACCTTGCAGGCTACGAGTTGTCGAAGGTTAGTAGGCGGAGGCATTTCGAGAATGGCCTTGACTTTAGTAGGGTCAACTTCTATACCATGGAGGGAAACGATAAATCCCAGGAGCTTTCCTGAGAGAACCGCAAAGACACACTTCTTAGGCTGAAGGTGGATGTAATATTTAATGAGACGGTCAAAGATGGTTTTGAGGACGGTTAGGTTCTCAGAGCAGCATTTAGATTTGGCAAGAGATCATCCACATAATCTTCCAATATGTGATGCATGATGTCATGAAAGATGTAAGTCATAGCCCATTGATATGTGGCACCAACGTTTTAAGGCCAAAAGGCATGACTCGATAGCAGAAGGTCCCCAAGGGGTGATGAATGAGGTCTTGTGTTGATCTTCTAGGGCAAGAAAAATTTGGTTATAACCCGAGAAGCCATCCATGAGTGATAGCATCTCGTGACCGGTAAGGTCGACTAGTTGATTAATACCAGGTTAGGAAAGTCATCTTTCGGGTAGGCTAGGTTGATGTCACAGAATTCCATGCAAATGTGGAGTCCCCATGTTTCTTTAGTGACAGGGACGATGTTAGAAATCCAATGAGGATAATCAATGGGTAAGATGAAGGAAATGAAAAGAAGGTGTTAAAGTTCTTCTTTGACAAGAAGAGCAATGCGAGGGTGCATTTTCCTCAGCTTTTGTTTGATGGGTTTGGCATTGGGAATGGTTATGATATTATGGACCACTATGGTGAGGTCAATACCAAGCATGTCTGCATAAGACCAAGTGAAAGCGTGGTTATGATCTCTAAGAAAAGAAGTGGTGGCTTCCTTTCATGACATCTAAATATTACCCTATCTTTAGGATGTGCGGGTCGTCCGAATATGAATGTTGATCTCGATATTCGATTCATTTAACATGGTTTACGTCTCAAAGGGTAATGACCGATGAATATATGAGTCTTTACGCACCAAGGTAGGTGAGTATGGATTTATCATCCTGACATTGAATGACATTAATTAAAGGTGTATCATCATTGATCATTTCAGGATACAGGAAGGGAAGAGTGGAAGGTGCCTCACCCTCGCGTTGATAAGTCAGAGGCCCCAAGGAAATGGTGTTTATGAAAAAAAAAAAAAGTTAGGAGGGATGGATTTAGGATCTATCGACTCCATCGGTGAGGGTGGTGATGAAGGCAGAGTGAGTGCAGAAGGTGGAGAAGAGCTAGTGTCCTTAATGAGTTCAATGCGGGCTTGTTTGGTAGGTGGTTTGAGAAAGTCGATACCACTATGGTCGTTATGTTTGCAGGTGGTACATGGAATAACGGTATGGTGGCCTTGCTTGTAAAATCCAAAACCAAAACCATTCCATGCACATCAGTGTAGGAAGGTGTGGGTGAAATGGTGATTGGTAAGTGATTAGAAGTCAGTGGAAAATGGGTGAGTTTATGGTGGTGGTTTAGGTATGTAAGTTGTAGTATCTAGTCCCCCATAGGTGATATTGGTATAAAGATGAGGAGGGCCATAAAGGAGGTGTTCTCCTATGTGGTGATCATAACGGGGATGTTGCTGAAGACTTCCATACTCTTATGGAGTAAGGAATGTGTTGAAACTATATAGGCGGTACTCCCCCAGAGTGAGGCATTGAAAAACACCTTCCAAGGGATCGGTGGCTTGTATGTAGGTAGCTAGAATGGATGATGTGTTGGAGGTCGATGCAGAGGTGGAGTTAATAGATTGGGAAACGATGGGTTAGTCATGGAGGTTGGGCAGTGGTAGGAATGTACGAATGTGTATCCAAGGTAGCGATTGTACTTATAAGCAGAGGTGTAGGTGAAGCGGTGGTGGTCACGGAGGTAGATGGCTTAATAGGTATGAGCACATCATTGGGTTGGTAAATCATGTTGCATGTTTTAAAAGGTGATGGGTTAGATGGAATGGTATAGGTGTGTCCTTCGTGTTCAAACTTTACACAATGATGTAAATTGGAAGGAACACAACCCATGACATGAATCCAAGGTCTGCCAAGCAACAGGTTATATTGAAACTCCCCCTCCAAAATGTAAAATAATTATGTAACAGTGTAGGGGCCCACGTAAATGTGGAGGATGATAGTGCCTAGTGTAGAAGTGATAGCACCATTGAATGAACGCAACATAACCAGATGTTTATGCATGTAATTGTCAGGTATGTGCATTTGATCGAATGCATGGGATGAGATGATGTCAATGCTATCACCCGCATCAATCATCACGGCATACATGTATGTCATCTATGTGGACAGAGATGAAGAGGGTTGGGTTCGGGTCATCATTTTGGTGTGGCATGATCTCTTCCTCTAAGAATCTAAGGGAGGATACTTGGTGAATAGGGTAGGGCGAAGGTGAAGGTGGTAATTTAGTGAGAGAGGCTACATGATGGGGTGTGATAATGGAGGCTACGGGTGTAGGGTCATTGGGTAAAACCTTAATAGATTGAAGAACCTCCATGAGAGCTTGACGATGGGATTTCGAGGTTTGGATGAGGTCATATAAGGACATTTTGAGGGGATATTGGTGTAATTGTTTGAGCATGGTGCGATGTGTGACGCCATTAGAAATGGGGTACGTGGGGCCACAGATAGTGATTTTAGGTATGGGTGCAGATGGTATGTTGGGTATAGGATTGGTTGGTGGGTCAGTTTCCTTTTCTTTGCCCTTATCCTTCTGAGCACGTGTAGTGATGTGTATCATGTTGATTTGAGGGGAGTCATGAAATGGAGAAGGTGTAGGATGAGTGGTGTAATGACATGATGGGCAAAAACCTACTGGAGGAGAAAAGCCTTGTGAGGTGAGCTGGGCACAACGACATTGGGGTGATGGCGTGGAAAGTTCTCTAATGTGAACCATGTTAATTTCAAATATTGGGGGTGGCTCTAGGAGCTGTGAGGGTGGAGGTTGTGGTTTTGAGTGGACGGTGTAGGAATGGGTGTCGGTGAAGTAGGATCCTCATTGAGAAGGTCATCGTCATCAAAGTTTGTTTCGGTGGACACAATGGATAGATAATTTTCAAGGCCACGTAGTTTTCCACATCATGCCCCGCCACACGATGGTAGGCACAAATTTTAGTATCGTCAAACCCTTTTATCTTGGGTTTGAGGGGGTCATAAAGTCCGAGTGGCGTAATGTGATGACAGAAGTCTCAAGCGAGGTTGGTTAAAATTTTGGCATAAGACCCTGCTAGTGGATCGCAATGGGAAGTGAATGTGGGTTTGGGTGTAGGTGTGGTTGATTTTTAAGGAATGTCCTTTGGAAGAGGAGGAGCGGGTCAAGCTATGGGTTTGGATGTTAGCATGGTCTTGGGGTTGGTCGTGTTTGTTTAGGTAGGGGTATAGTAGATGGATGGGTAGGAGAGTGTGTGGTTGTTTTGACTACCTTATTGTGGGGTAGTGGAGTTTTGTTTTTGGGTTGCACCTTCTTGGATAAAGGTGATATGGGTGCATGAGGTCTAGAAGGAAAAGTAGATGAGGGAAGAGGGTGAGTTACCCAGGGGATAACATAGGTGATGTGAAGGTAGATGACACAGTCGTGTTTGGGATGCGAGAGGCAAGTGACTAAAGTGTAGTGGGTAGTGAAGCAATAAAGTTGAGGGTATTGGAGGTATGGGTGGTAAAGATGCTATAGGTACTAGTGTAAGTCATGTTGGGAATCTAGGTAGGTTAGAGGTTTGTGAGGAAGGAATGGGTTGTTGTGTTTTTGGTTTATTGATGGGTGGAGGTTGGTTGACATCATGGGAAAGTGAGATCCTAAGATGGATGCAATAGGTGCGGGTGTGATATGTGCACTGGGGTTTGAGTTCTATGGGTTTGGTGCTTCTATTTGGGTGTCAGAGTAGGTGTGGTGTTGTCTTTGTAGGATGTATCTAAATCTAGTTTGATAGGTCGATGAGTAAGGCTAGTGGTCAGGGTGACCCCTAAAGTGGTAATAGGTTTAGTCAAGGCAAATGTTGTAGGTGTGGGTTTGGGTTTATATGTAGTTTGGGTTATGGGTAAGGGTGTGGTTTGAGCTATAACAGGTGTCATGGAAGGATTTGTGATAGAGGTGGGTGTGTTTGGTTCGATTGGTCGAAAGATTTTTGGGTAGATAGTGGAGGTATCAGCAAGTGACCTCTGCATCTGCGTTGAGACAGGAAGCAAAAGGCATCCCCATAGTAAGGCTCTATCCACATAATCTAAGTGATTGGCCAAACGCGAGAACAACACATTTGTAGGTGGATTTTATGAGGACCTAATGGACATCCTGTAAAATGTGTCTTAGAGACAAGAAATTGGCTAGCTTCGGCTTAGTGGGTAAGAGAGCCAAAATTAGGTTTGCGAGAACTCGGGTAGGCTGATGGAGAATGCTCACCAAGAGGAAAAGGTATCTCAATTGGGTCTGTGATGGGTGGAGGAGATGATGGGAGCTCCTCATAGGTGGAGGAAATCATGGGAGCTCCTCTATAGGTGGAGGAGGTAATGGGCACTCCCCATGGGTGGAGAAGGTCTTGTGGGTATCGGTTCTCTAAGTGGAGAAGCTAGAGGTGAGATGGTCTCGATGTTAGCGGAAGACTTCTCCGTAGGTGATGAAGGAGATGAAACGTTTTCCTCTGTTGGTGAAGGAACAGGGGAGGTTGGTTCCGATGCGAAGGATGATTTTGAGCTAGAATCTCCTCTATTGAAGGAATATGGGGTATTTGGGAGGTGGCGGTGGCGGGTTCATCATTCAAAATAGCATGAACCTCATGGGTATGGGTACCATGAGTTGAGGTCGACCAATTTGATCGAGACGAAGGGGCATGGTTGGGAAATGGTTTCTTGAAGATGTGTAAGTTTTGTTGGTAGGTGCATTAGGATTATCCACAGTTAACTCGCCGCCTTTCGAGCATTTCTTGGACAATATTCTTGAAAGTGATGCAATTACCATCACTATGACCCTTTACTCGATGATAATTACGAAGTAACGTTCCTTATACCATGTGGGCATGGGGCAAGCAGGGTCAAAACTAGTGTGTGGTTTTATGGGTGGAAGAGTGATGGCTCCGGCTTTGATAAGCTTTTCTAAGACAAAAGAGTAAGGTTCCCAATTGGGGTGTATTTCCGTTGCTCTCATCCGAATGCAAAAGTCTATACGGGTGAGAGATTAGATGAGGGGTAGCTTTGATTTGATGGATGAGTTGGGCTAGCCTTGAGTAACATAGCATTAGCGGTGCCCTTAGCCTTTGAATAATTATTTTGTGGTTTGTAAGAAGAAGAGGTATCATTCGACTTGAATGCCGAATTCTTATTGCGTAATTGGATTTTCTTCTCTTTGATGGCCCGAATCTCTAACTTTCGTGCCATAGTGAATGCTTCATCAAATGTTCGAGATGGTTTGGCTGCAAGGTCTATGAGATATGTCTAACACAAGCTCGTGTGAAGAGCTCGATGAGAGTTTTGCGGAAGTTGGAAGGTGAGTTGATTGATCAAGGCTACGCCAGCGAGTGACAAAATCTGTGATAGATTCATCCTCATACTGATGCGTGGAGTATAGGTCAGTCATGGTAACCTTCTTGATGATATTGATAGAGAAATGATCCAAGAAGGCTTGGGCTACCTAGTTAAATGAGAATATAGAGTGTCAGGTAACGTGACTTATACCAATCTAATGCAGGTCAAGTCGGAGACATGGGGAAGGTTCTCAAGAGCAAGGCATCACCGTGAGCGATCGAGATAACACCCATGTTTGAATGACCACAAATTTTTCTTTGCAGGTCTTCTTTACTATTCAAACGATTGAATTTAGGCATTCCCAATACACGGGATATGGGCGAATAGGAATGGATGGGTGGATGGGTTCATTGCAAATCTCATCGTAGGTGAGAGTGTTGCGGGGAGCCGAAAACCAATGCCTCCAATGTATACATCTTGTCCAAAGCATCAATTTGATTAGGTCATTGGTAGTTTGTGATGATTAGGGGCCTCTTGTAACATGAGGGGGTTGGTTTTGGGCATACAATGGGGTGGAACTCCAGTGTATGGTGCTGCCATGTAGGTTGATTGAGAGAGAAGACGGTGAAATAGGGATACGTACCACGAGTGAATAATGGATGAAACGGGAATTTGTTGATAGTATTTATATGGAGGTGGAAGGGTTATGGTAACCCTAGTGCCAATGGGGGCTAAAATGATTGCAGAATGGAAAGGACCACATTTTGAAAAGGGGTAGGGATCACCAACACGGGAGGTGGTAGTGTAGCTAAGGGTATGTGTGAGACATTAGGGGTAGATGAGGTTGTATTTTGGGTAGTTTTGAGGGTATTATGGATGTGGCGAGATGCCATGGAGGTGGTAGACGTAGAATTCATAGCGGGTATAGGACCTAGCGTGAAACGACTAGGGGTAAGGTGATGCGGGTAGCACGAGCCGGATGGGTCCGATGCGGGAGTGAGAGCGAGAGTCAGGGGGATAGATACAGGCATGTCATATATCAACCGACCGAGGCATCTCGAGTGGACGAATGAGAAAGGTAAAGCTGCAAAGTAGTAGGCTTTTGGTCAAGGAGTCATGCAAACTCCTCATCTCCAGAGTAATAGTGATAACATGGATGGGATCCATGGCTGGTGATAAAATGGAAGGTGGTGAAGGACTAGGTGGGAGTGGTTGATAACTAGCATGAAATACGAGTGTGCTTGCTTATTTTCGGGTTAGCACCATGTGAACTAGTACTGATCATGTAGGGCTTCTTCTCTGTAAATGACATAGAAAAATAGCAAGAAAAGGCAAATTTGACGGTAAAAAGTGTATTCGATACCAAATGTTGGTTGGAAAGTGAAACAAGCTAACCGATGTTAGTTAGGGAAAACCAACACCGGTCAGCGGTAACCACGCCGATCCTTTGTAGAAAATGGACAAAGTGAGTGAAATAATAGGTATAAAGTCAAATCGATGAGTTTTACAATGGGGATGATGGCAATGGCGGGGACTACAAAAAGTGGAAGAAGATGAATAAAATGTCATTTTAGGTAGGTTAACAAAAGGACTGGAACCGACATCGTTTGGGTATAACCGATGATGGTCGAGGGTAACCGACGATGGTCGTTGGACTAACACCGATCCTTTGTGAAATTGAAATAGTGATGAAAGAATAGTGGTTGTGAATTAAAGTCGATGTAGAATCGGACCCAGCACTCGAGAATGATGATGATATGGCCCAGGCACACTTAGGTGAAGTTGGAATACACCAGTTGTGATGAGGAGCATGTAAGGATGAACAAGAAAAATGAAGAACATGATCTCTCACCTCAAAACGCAAGCCAAGCAAAAACACTAAGAAAAAATGCGATCCTAAGAGAGTGCCCTTTCTATTATGTTTGTTTAGCTTATGCTATTTAAGGACTGACACATGAATTTTGAAATAGATTTTTTTGGTGATGATGGCTTCCTATAAAGAAGGAGATCTAAAAGGTGAGGTTTCAGGTATGTTATGGTTAGGGTGGGCTTCACTCTAAAGTATGACTTGACAGAGCAATGAGATGGGGAGTACTGTCAATCCTCATATCAATGTGATCATCATTGTGAGCGTTCCCGGAAAGATATTGTTTAAGAATAAGTGTTTGTTTTGAATTTGTGTAATTTGGCAAGACTCAAAGAGAGAAAGAGATGTGCTTTCTATGGTTCATTTGTCAACCATCACTGGTCATGACTTCCAGCAGTATAGGTTTCCCTCAATTAATGTGAGCTAATGTGATAAATCAGAATGGAATGCACTTATTTTTAAGCCCAAATCGAAGTGTGAAGTTGGATGACACAATAAGATGAAGAGGAAGAGGGATGCTCTTTCACTACAATGCAGAAAACACGAAGAAATGGTTCTTTTTAATTACACCAAAAGAAAGGTTTCCTTTAGAGCAAATAGAAAGAAAAGGTGGGTTACCAAGGAAGAAAATTAGTGTGTATGCTTTTCAGAAGGGAAACAAACACACAACTTTTCCTAGGAATGAATGAAATTCAAGGAACCCGGATGGGTCCCATCGGGCATGCCAAAATGTTTCACCTAATTCTAGATCATTTCTTTAAAGTATTGATGAAACAGATAGGGTAATAGGCATAGGAGGAATACCTGTTCAAATGTTGGTTAATGGGTTGTTGCACGTGTATGACTTCCAAATCCACAGCTGATTGTGAGAGCTTCCTTTTGGCTAGGAGGAACTACCTGTAATAAAAGAAAGACCACCAGAAAGAGTTAAACAATATGTGCGAGTGAAGCTCATTGCCTAGCGTATGCTAGATCGGAAAGTGTGATACTTCCTAGATGGATGTCAGTCCACTGTTTTAAACAATTTAATGCAATAAATCAAGTAAATCCTATTGTAGTTTGAAATGATTTAGGTATCTCACTTAAAACACAATAAGAAAGATCTAATCTAATAGGATAGGTTAAAGTAGGATCCAAAGGTCAAGTGACCGGGTTACGGGTCTCTACAAGTCGCGACGGAGGTCTCGGGAAGATCACAGGTGAATGAGGGTGGGGTAGAATTAGGTGGGTAGGTCATTGCTCTGGGTTGTATGGGAAAATACAGAGACCGATGCCGTTAAGGGTGACCGATGGCGGTTGGGTGTAACCGGTCTTTGGTTCTTATGGAAATATGGCAATGCCATAGAACAAGCTTTAGCTCTCCTTTGTGATTACACAAAGGACTTTGGTTGGTCGAAATGAGGTATTGGGTGGTTTGGGAAGGATCTGACGAGGTTTTAATGGGTATATGGAGGGGTGAGTGTTGGAGGAAGTCAATGGGTGGCTAGGTGAACAATAGGTGACAATATAAGGATGGAATGAAATAAACCAGAGAAGTATAACATTATACTTACTTGGATCTTGGTCCTGACGCTGTGAGTGAGGGATGGAGGTCCCGATGAGAGGTTGA
Source organism: Taxus wallichiana var. yunnanensis (assembly GCA_018340775.1). Classification (NCBI taxonomy): domain Eukaryota; kingdom Viridiplantae; phylum Streptophyta; class Pinopsida; order Cupressales; family Taxaceae; genus Taxus; species Taxus wallichiana. The sequence continues at coordinate 559,000,198 of CM031240.1, forward strand.
AGGCTGCATGTGATCAAAAGTTATAGGAGAGCTTCTACATGGGCTGCATGTGCATTCCTCTTACCTTGGTTAAATCAGATCATTCGGGGTGGATTTAGTAAGAGAAAATACTTGATCTCCTTCCTTGCATGCATGTTCTCGCTGAAATTCACTCTCAGAAGATGTGATATCTCATCGAGAATGTGCTAATGTTCATCAACTTTTTCCAATCTTTTTCCAACCTTGAGAATAAGGTTGTTTTGAGGGTTAAAAGGGTAACCAACAGCGGTTCCAACTTAACCAGCGACGGTTAGGGGTAACCAGCATCGGTCAAGGTGGGATTTCCTAGGTTTACTAAACTAGGGAGATCCTCTTGATTTTCTTAGATCTCATGTTGTTAACTTGTGGATTAGACTAGAAGCTTCTTGTAAGCATGTGGGAATGTGGTTAGAGAGAATGTAGGCATTGATTTTTAGGGTTTGGGTAAGTCTTAGTTAGTTATGGCAACTTACTAAGAATAGGTCTTAGGTTGAGTTGGCTTGATGAGGTGTCTAAGTGAGGTGTATGTGTGGATATTATTTAAATTAAGATATTTAAATAATAAATATGGTGAGGATAATGAATTAATTAAATTAAATTAATATTAGTGGGGTGAAGGGGGCCATGGCTAGGTTAATGTGATGAAGGGTGCTTATTTGTCAAGGGACCAAAGGGGAGTGTGACCTAATTTTAGTGTCTACAATTTCTGCCACTTATCACTCACCGATTTGTTCAGAAATTCGGTACCCTATTGGCATGTTTTGACTGCTTGCATGTGGCACACTCAAATGTGTCGAGAATGAAATGGCATGGAAAGGCACGAGAGGAGGGTGCAAAGATATGCACGCGGAAGAATGAGGTATGAGAAGAAGGTAGAAGGCACGGGCAATCATAGCACAAGTGGAGGAAATGGGGTAACCTTGTGAGAAGAGAACATATGGTCAAGGCACAACTATTACAAGGAAATGTGTGATGGGCATGCATGAGGGCCAGAGAATTAGCTAATTTTAAGCAAGTACAAGGTGCGTGCATAGGAAGAGTGGAACAAAGAGGAAAAGGGAAAAGGAAAGGGGAGAAGGGGAAGCACGCAAGGGCACGCAAGGAAATAGTGACCAAGTGAATGTGCCAAGGAGAAAACGATGTGTTGTTGTCCTCTCAATTTTCCCCACCCTTTTGAATCTAATTTCATGAAAATTAGAGCCCTGCTAAAGAAGAAATTCATGTTTTAAACTCCTCAGATGCTTGTTTTCATTTCCCACAACGTTTTTAATCAAAATTTCCTCATTATGTTGTTGTTAAAACTTTTTACCTATTTTAATGGATGCAAAATGATTTTAGTTCTTCTTTTATGCATTTGGAATGCATGGGGCCCCGCATCTTTTGTTTTTACCTTTTGCGAGAGAAAGAAATTCTTCATCGAGAGAAAAATGGCATTTTCCCATTTCTGCAACTTCCCACTTTTGTTTTGTCGTCAATTTGTTGCTCGTAAAGGTGAAGCTACACATTTTCTTCTCATTGGATGTGGCTGGATGGGTTTCTTTTTGAACTTATCACTTTTGGTGATTTTGGAAAAAATGTCATATTTTCCCCGTAGCCCCATAGGTCCTTGATTGGCTAGAGCAGTTTTGGCAAAAGTGCGGGTGAGAAGTCCATTTTATCCTCTAAGGCATTATGGCGGAAGGGTTAAAAGTTCCAAAATGACTTGCATCCCCACTCATGTGAAGGGATAAATTTAAACGAGTTGAAGCCCACAACAAATCGAGAAAGTGACACGTGGTCTACGTTGAAAATTTAGTGGCGAAGGCATGGAGTTTCATGGGAAAAGTTGGAATTTTTCCCCTTTTCAAAATTGGATAAAGTATAAAACTAAAGCAGTCCTACAACCATTATAGGGATGCCATGTGTTGAAGAATGAAATTGGGACGGCAGGCCTGCGGAGGAAATTGTGTATTTGAGCCTTTTCACCAAAGGGTTAAAATGTTGCAAATTGAGCCACGACCCCTTTTCCAATCGTGGTGTGCCACATGTTCACGTTGAAAATTCAAAGCAGGTGGGCAGAGGTTTTTGAGAGTTTTATCTTTTTGTTAAAAAGAGTTTAAATGGCATATTTGAACCGCATTTCCTTAGCCACTCGGATGGCGCCACATGTCCAACATTTGGCGGAGGCTGCGGAGGGTGGAGTGAAATGAGAAATCACCCTTTTCTCCCAAATGTCGGGAAAGGGCCATTGTTGCTTGGATATTTCCACATGTAGGGTCCAAATTTGAAGGTAAAAGGGTGAAAAGATAGCCAAATGCACTCATCTAGTTTTTGACGCCATTAACAAACCGAGCTCGAAAATGCAAAAATGGATCATTCTTCATTCTTTTTTATTTGTATCCTTATCATTTCTCCATGAGATGTATTTTTCGTTTATTGTGGAGCCAAATCGATAAGTTTAAAGGAATGTAAATTTGATCATCGAGAAAATGGTGTTTACCGGACATACGTGATAAAAAGGGTGAAAACTTACCAGTTCACACTTGAGTGCTATGAAAGTGGTTAAAAGGTGGAAATGAAAGGACCACATAAAGAATAAAATCATGAGATGCCCCCTGCTAAAGTAATCATGTTTGAATTGATGAAATATTTACCTTTTTGAACCTCTGGTTTTCATGAGTGCGTTTATTTCATGTCACTTTCCAAAAGTGGATCTGCAACAAACATTATTCCTTTTGGATATTCTTTTCTTGGGGACAAAGTATGGATGTACACGGATTGTTATAAGAACATGGTTTTGGCCATGGAAAAGAGGGATTCTAGTTTTCTGGGAAGGTTGTAAATTCTGAAGTAATTCAATACAGAATTTCTTTCTTTCTTATTTCCTCTATTATCTCTCTTTGTCTCTTCCTAATTCAATGGATCATTTGTTTTGCATTCAATAGAAACTTTGTGTTCTGGTCTGTGTAATCTTTAGAACTTTGTGTCTACATATTTACATCGGTGGTGAAGTAATTGATCCTTTTCTATATTTTCTTGATTCAATGTGAGTAGGGAGATACTCTACTATCTATATTTCCCAAAAGCATTGTTGTTTTCTTCCTTCTCCCATCTCTTTATTCTTCCATTCCTTCTAATTGATGATCTTTTGAGTATGGAAATATGCCGGAGATACTGAGGATCAAACATTGATAGTATTAGATTTATACATTTTTTTTCCAACTTTCAATAAGGGAACCTCTCTCATTAAAGAGGAGGGACTTGTTGTCCCCTGACTGTGGTTTCAACCCATGTTCCATTCTGAAACCCAACAGTTTTTGGCAAATCCGCTGTGGAATTCATTGCAAATGGATTCTAGTTTTTGAATAACAACTTCTTGATCATCTTTGATCTGGTGACTCCAAGATACACTCGGGGTAGAAGAAGCCTTGGGGAAGAAGACCCTCATTTCCAAATTCTGGATAATCAAGGTTTCTCTCTCCCTTCATCAACAAGAAAAAGAAGAGGAACAAATTCTGCAAGCACTCCTACTGCAAGAGATAAAACTTCTGGGAGTGACATCCCTCAAGATCAAATCATTCCTAACTTGCATGCTTTTATTCTCATTGGTGTTTCAGTTCCTCTCTAAACAATCTTTGTAAGGATGGAAGCTCCTCTGCCTTGGGGCCAAAGGGTTGGGCCTCTTGCTCTTCCCCAATCATTGCATGAATTTCCTAGAGGCAATAGAAAAAATTTCCCTAAATTTAGAGGTGATGGGAAGGTTCATCCAAATGAGCATATTGCGGCCTTCATTGTTGCTTCTAGTGTTCTTGGAGTTGAACATTAGGATATCTCTGTTAGAATTTTTGTGGAGACATTGCAAGATAATGCTGCATTGATCGGTTTTACCATCTCCTGTTGGATCCATCACCAATTGGAACATCATGACGACCGGTTTGAGTAGCATTTCAAACATGTTGAAGATGTGTATGCCATCTTGGCCCAAATTTCTCAAATCAAGAAAGAGTCACATGATCCCATGAGGGAATTTGTGGCCAAATTCAACAGAGCTAGTTAACAAGATCCCAAAAAACACGCGCCTGTGGATCAAATTGAGATGTTTCTTCCTTAATGCCTAATTTCTGAAGTGAGCTATGCACTTCAAAGAGGTAATCTTGCCACTTTAGATGTTGATCGAGAACTTTGTTGTCGGTGTTGAAGATGATATAATCATGTCGGCAAGCTAAGGAGAGAATCATCCATATCCAAAGCATATCCTTCTTCCACATCTTCTCCTGGAGCTAATGTAGATCAGTTGGTATAGAAACTTGCTAATGATCTCATTACTCTCAAGAAGCAATTATCCCAACATACTCCTTATCAAGATGTTCCTAGGAAGAAATTTCATCCCAAGAATTAGTTACCCTCTCCTCGGACAGATTGGCGGTTGAAGGCCCACCTTTCAAAGTTCAAGTCAATGCAACATGTGAAGTGCTAGATCCCGATGATGAGAGGAGGAGGATGAAATATATGAAGAAAATGAAGAGGAATCGATGAATAATTAGAAGAGTTGAGTGGATCTCATGTCCATTTTCTCACCACTGAAGGTATAGATAAAGAGCATGATTATGAAGAAAGAGTTGCAGAGATGAAAAATGAATCATATGGTGTCATGACTCGTGAGCAAGACAACAAGAAGGAGAAGGTGGTGCAGCTTGCTAAAATATCTAAGGAGACTCCTACACCCATTCCGGTGATTGCAAGAAGAGGATCTCATATTCCAACTTCTTCCACACCCAAAGTAGGTTTTGTTGTTCCTTTCTCTATTTTTGTTCCTAAAACTTATTGTCCTTCAAATGATAGATTTGATAAGTCAAAAGTTTCATCTACTCCTATCAATGATGCTCCCTCTACCTCTGGTTCTTTTGACATTATTGACCATATCAAGAAGACTAAGATCCAGATCTCCGAAGCTGAATTCTACCAAACCCATTCCAAGGACTTTACTAAGATGGTAGAATTTGTAAATTCCAAATCCAAGCCTTCATCCCCTAGTTCTAAATGTCTCATGTTCACTCCTTCTCCTTCATCTCAACCAATCCTTATGGCAGCAGTCACTTCATCTGATGAGAAGATCAAACCATTTTATTTCACTCTCCTCACAAACTAGTCACAAACTCAGCAATTGTGTTATTGATTTTGGACAATGTGATGCATGCCAAGGTAGTTCATGCTTTAGGCTTAACCCTAACTCACACTTTTGGTTCATGTTATTCAATGGAAAGTAGAGAAGTACCATTGGTTGGAAGGATCAAGGATGCACAAGTAGCCTTTGCTGCTTTTCCAGAAAAGAGAGTTTTAGCCACCATTTTGGTAGTTGATATTCCCCCTTCCTATGGCATGGTGTTGAGTAGAAACTTTTGTAAATATGTTGGAGGAGAAATCATGATGGATTGGTCACTTTCCCTCATTCCAGTTAATGGGAAAATGAAGAATTTGATGCTTGAGAAATTAACTAAATATATTTTGTAAAAATAGATGATCCAAAAGCACAAATATTGTATACTGAGATATTGGGTGTGGTAATTACATGGTTATGTCACAAGGTGAGACAAAGCAAGGGAAGAAACTCATCTAATGGATTTGGGATACCTTGCAACAAAAAAGAGAACATTCAAGTTCTTAAAACTACTCATAGTGATTCTTCACACCTTCAGGTATTCATTCCTCAGCATTATCTTAATCTCACCAATGAATGTCTTCTTAATGCCCCTCATGATGCATGTCAATTTGGTCTTTCTTCCAATGATGAGGAAGATAAACAACTTGAGGCTTTGTTTCAACCTAAAATGGAGTTTATGGAAGATATGTCATGTGCTAGGATTGGATGTTCTTGTTTTGAAGGAAATAACCTCATTCTAGTAAAAGAGGAGGTGCATCACAACAGAGTGAATGGGTTTTCTCCTTCTCCCGCATTTGAGGGATTCCAATCTCTTGAGATGGAAATCTCTATCGATCATTTTTTTTTTGTTTTAAATTACCTCAATGACAAACAAGTGCCTCTACCGAATAAAATGGAGTAATGGTCCGCTTTCTATGTTTAATAATGAGATGAGTGCACATACATCTTTTTGGAACCCTTCAAAACAAATAGAAGTTGATGAGCCACACTTGGAAATTTTTCTTCACGATTATGACAGTCTTGGTTCAACTCACCCTTTGGGATGAAAATAAGAAGAAGAAGATGATGTGATTGATTCATTTTTCCTAGTCTATCAGCTTTCAAATTCCCTTCAGATCATGAAGACAAATCAGTAGTGAAACTTGCACCCAAGTGCCAAGATCTTCTAGAATTGGAAAAAAAAAATTGAGTTTGCAAAGGCGTGAGGATGTTTCTGATGGGCATGGTAGAAATTTCTCATCATGAGGATAAATCAAAAATGTGTAGGCCAAAGGAAATGATAATGATAAATCATTCAATGTCCATTTCCCATTTCCTTTTGAGGATTATTACAAGAAAGATTTTTTTGCAAACATATGGGTCTTAAGGTATATTCCATTATGATTGCCAAACAAATGTGATTGGTAATTCATTGAAGCAAGAAGTTAGTGTTATAAAAATTGGATTTTGTCATGAATCCAATCACCATAATTCAATGGTGTGTAGGGATCAGTGTGGAGGTACTCAAGTATTTTTAAGCTTAAAAATGGCATTACTCCTTCACAAGAGAAGAGCTTCAGAAGACATTCAAATCTTCACAAGGATTGAATGTTTTTGGTCTTGGGTATCATTATCTGGACAGTTTTCTTGCCTCATTTTTTCTTTTCAAACCACATAGTGTTCACATGATGTTTTGGTATGCCCAATTGCTCATTTCCAATTCATGGGTACCTCATAATTTCACTTGGTTGTTCCACAAAGGTACCTATTTTTCTCAGCATGTCTCTGGAGTTGTGTAATTTCAAGTCCAAAGTGATTAGGACCCCCTTTGTATATTTTGTATAGTCTTTGTTTTGGCTTGTTTATTTCCTTGTTTTTTTTTTTGGTTGGTTTCCTTTTCTGTGTTCTCTTCTTTGTTGGTATTGCTTCTTTTTGACTCTGTTGTCCATTGGCTAAGGCACTAATTGATCTATTTACCCATGATTCTCTAAGGTTCTTGATTTTACCTCTTTCATCTGCCAAATCATCCTCGAGAAGGAGAAAGTTGTTGTCCTCTCAATTTTCCCCACCCTTTTGAATCTAATTTCATGAAATTGGAGCCGCCATAGAATAAATTCGTGTTTTAAAATCCTCGGATGCTCGTTTTCACTTCCCATGATGTTTTTAATCGAAATTTCCTTAGTACTGTTGTTGTTAAAACATTTTACCTATTTTAATGGATGTGAAATGATTTTAGTTCTTATTTTATGCATTTGGAATGCATGGGGCCTTGCATCTTTCATTTTTACCTTTTGCAAAGAAAGAAATTCTTCATCGAGAGAAAAAATGGTGTTTTCCCATTTCTATAACTTCCTACTTTCTTTTCGTCGTCAATTTCTTGCTCATAAAGGTGAAGCTACGCGTTTGCTTCTCATTGGATGAGGCTGGATGGGTTTCTTTTTAGACTTATCACTTTTGGTGATTTTGGAAAAAATGTCATATTTTCCCCACAGCCCCGAAGGTCCCTAATTGGCTGGAGCAGTTTGGTGGAAGTGTGGGGCAAGAAGTCCATTTTATCCTCTAAGGCATTACAGCAGAAGGATGAAATTTTCCAAAATGACCCGTGGCCCCACTCATGCGAAGGGATAAATTTTGAGTTGAAGCCCGCAGCAGATCAAAAAGGGACACGTGGCCTATGTTGAAAATTCAATGGTGAAGGCATGGACTTTCGGGGGAAAAGTTGGAATTTTTCCCCTTTTCAAAAGTGGATAAATTATAAAACTAAAGTGCATTTCCATAACCAGTCAGGTGATGCCACGTGTGGAAGAATGAAATCGAGACAGTGGGCCTATGGAGGAAATTGAGAATTTGAGCCTTTTTCACCAAAGGGTTAAAATGTTGCAAATTGAGCCACGACCCCTTTTCCAATTGTGGTGTGCCATGCATTCACATTGAAAAGTCAAAAGCCCAATGGAGGTTTTGAGAATTTGAGCTTTTGTTAAAAAGAGTTTAAATGGTAGATTTGAACCGTTTCCTCAGCCACTCAGATGGTGCCACGTGTCCAGCCTTTGGCAGAGCTACGGAGGGGTGGAGAAAAATGAGAAATCATGCTTTTTCTCCCAAATGTTAGGAAAAAGGGCCATCGTTGCATCGTTTGGATCTTGCCATGTGTAGGGTCCAAATTTGAAGGTAAAAGGGGGAAAAGATAGCCAAATGCACTCATCGGTTTTCGATGCCATTAATGAACCGAGCTCGCAAAGCTCAAAAATGGATCATTCTTCATTTTTTTTCTCTGTATCCTTATCGTTTCTCCATGAGATGCATTTTTGGTTTATTGTGGAGTCAAATCGATAAGTTTAAAGGAATGTAAAGTTGATCATCAGAAAACAGAATTTATCGGGCATACGCGATAAAAAGGGGGAAAACTTACCAGTAAGCACTTGAGTGCTATGAAATTAGTTAAAAGATGGAAATGGTAGGACCACATAAAGAAGAAAATCATGAGATGCCCCCTACTAAAGTAATCATGCTTGAACTGACGAAATATTCACCTTTTTGAACCTCTGGTTTTCATGAGTGTGTTTGTTTCATGTCACTTTCCAAAAGTGGATCTGCAACAAACATTATTCCTTTTGGATATTCTTTTCTTGGGGACAAAGTATGGATGTACATGGATTGTTATAAGAACATGGTTTTGACCACGGAAAAGAGGGATTCTAGTTTTCTGGGAAGGTTGTAAATTCTGAAGTAATTCAATACATAAGTTATTTCTTTCTTATTTCCTCTATTATCTCTCTCTATCTCTATCGATTCAACGGATCATTTTTTTGCATCAATAGAAACTTTTTGTTCTAGTCTGTAATATTTAGAACTTTATGTCTTGATTTACATTGGTGGTGAAGTAATTGATCCTTTTCTATATTTTCTTGATTCAATGTGAGTAGGGAGATACTCTGCTATCTATATTTCCCAAAAGCATTGTTGTTTTCTTCCTTCTCCCATCTCTTTATTCTTCCATTCCTTCTTATTGATGATCTTTTGAGTATGGAAATACACCAGGATACCAGGATCCAAACATTTATAGTTGTAGATTTGTACATTTTTTCCATCTTTCAATAAGGGAACCTCTCCCATTAAAGAGGAGGGACTTGTTGTCCCCTGATTGTGGTTTCAACCCATGTTCCATTCTGAAACCCAATAGGTGTATACCACTACAATGAATATATATGAGCTAAAATATGTATGTAAGTTATCCAAATAAATAGAAGAGTTATTTGGATAACAGTATTCTTCTCAAGTGTTCATCATCCCTCTTATCGATGTACTAGGCGGTATGTAGAAGTGTGTTATTTCTTCAAAAGTGTCTAAAAGAGAAACCTTCATCAATAGAGCATGAAAGTGTTGCAGAGGGCCATCTTGGGAAAATTTTCAATCTTCAACATCAGTGGATTTGATCTTCATTGAAGGTAGAGGCATCCTCATCTAGGCTTTGGGGCATTCCTTCTCTTCTCTCTCCATTCTTTCTCCTCTTCTCTACCCCCTTTCTATTTCTCTGTTATAAGAAATCATGACTTTCATCCTATTCAATTAAATGTGACTATAGTCAATATTGTAATAAGTCACCCTCAATTAATAAAAAGGGGACTTAATTTCATCCCTAGGGAATCAAAGAGTCACATGTTGTAGAAGATAAACGAAAAGTCATGTGGGGGTAGGTGAAGATCCCTCTTGAAATCTATAAATTGTAATGACTTCCCCATCCTAAAGGGTTGTCAATTTTGTATGTTCAAGAGTAGATAACTACTTGTGATAAGAAAAAGAGATAGTTATTTTCTTCCATTCTCCTTCTCATATGTTCTTCCATTCCTCTCTTTGTACAACTTTGTGAGAATGTCAATAAATAAGAAAGGAGTTTATTACTTTTCTTGATGAGGGAATTAGTGAGACTTTGTGTTCATAATTTCATCTTATCTTGGTGTTAGTAACAAGGTTGTTTTTCTTTCTAAATATGTGTGTTGAAATACTCTAATTAATCTTTGTAGACATCTAAATTTTCTACTTTTGATATCAATCACATTTCCTTAATTTCCCAGTCCCATTTTCCACCTACCTTGAAAATTCCTCTTGCAAGAAATTGTAAGTATTGCCACGAGAATCAGTGGAGTGTCTATGTTGGATCCCTAGCCTCTAGGCCAATGAAAAAAAAATCACACACAATAAATGGAGTTTCCCCATTCAAGTAGAGGGATGAAAATCCACCAATTTGTCCAACCAATAAAGTTTCTCACCAACATGACCTCAAGCTTCACACTTTCCCCACATCATTAGTTAGACCCGCTTTCAAGTGGTAGAGTGGCACTCCTCAACATTCCCACTTCTCATTCACTCAACTTGAGTATTTGTTCTTAGAGAAATTCTCCATCAATATCACATGCAAAATCATCATCACTGATCTCTATGCCATCAAACAATTTGATGATGAATCAATCATTGATTTCATCGGCAGGTGGCATAGCATCATCAATCAATTATCCTTCTCTCTTCCCAAATAGAACTCATCAAACTCTTCTCTAGATCATGTGTGAAACATATCTCATCCACTCTTTAAATCCAATCTTTCCAAAGCTTTGAGGAATCCTTCACCATGGCTCACAAATTAGAACTATGTTCCCTTGAGCAAGGCCATGTCAAGCTCCACTCCAACAAGCCCAAAATTTAATTCAAAAAATCCTCCACCCATAATGAAAAATAAAAAATGCAACCAATACCATTGTTTTCAAAGATTCTTCTACATCTACATCTCATGCCAAACCTCCACAAAGAGATCCTCAACCAACTCCTAACTATACTCCCCTTAGAGAATCATACAGTTCTATCTTCAACAAACTCATGGTTACCCGCCTCATCCAACTCCCTCCTATCTGTCTTGTTGATGATTCACATCCCAAACCCACATGGTACCACAAAGATCATTATTTTAAACATCATCAAGCCCATGGTCACAATATCAAGAAGTGTCGTACCTTCAAATACTTAATACAATGGCTTATCAACCATAGGGACCTTCAATTAGACAACCCAAATGCTCCTCCTAACCAACCATTGGATGTTTTCAAGCATCCATTGCCTAAGAATCCACTAAACAACTAGGTTAATCCTCTCACATCTCAAGCACCTGATGCCCATATCTGATAAATACTTTAATCCAAGATTCTACATGCTTCTACATTGATGCCCTCATCTATTGTATCCACATCTATTACACCCATGTCTACTTCAACATCTACCCATGCATCTATAATCATATCTACATCCACACCCATATCTACATCTATCATACCCATATATACTACATCCACATCTACCATATCCTCGTCTACTACATCCACAGTCATTATACCCACATCTATCATATTCACTCCTATCTCCCCATCTACGCCTACATCTACCAAAGCATATCGGAATCCACACCCATATCTAAATCTAATACATCCACATCTATTATATCCACATTCACACCTACCTTCACTATAACCATATCCATTCCCAAACTATCTCAACATCTACCCCTACATCCATGCCTATACCTACATCTACTCATATGCCCACATCTACTGTTGTATTCATATACGGATTGACATCCGAATCCATGCCCACATCCACATCTTCCCTTAAAGCTTTTACCAAGTGGACATCCCCCTTAACTCTATCGTAATTTATGTCCCAATCCCATCCTCATCATCAACAAGTATGACCACTCCTATACCAACACCCCCAAATCCCATGCAATCTACAACCTTTTCTCATCCCACTAATTGTGTCATCCAAAACCATGTTCATCCTTAATCCCCACATCTACAACACAATCTATAAAAAAATTACCTCCAAATACAATCCCTTTGTTGAAATCATTGTTATCCCCACCAAGGGTAAACCTTCACAACAAAAATCTAAAAACTTGGCACCCCTATCCAAAAATATCTTACTCATCCACACAAGAAGTTGGAGATTCCCCTTCGAGGTCCCATCAATTTAATAAATAAAACATACAATATTCTATCTTATGGCCTTCGCCATCCATTTTGGGACCAAGCCCTTCATCCAAATCCCCCATCATTAACAAATCTAAATCAAAACAATCCACTCCTCCTTCCAAGCCTAAATCAAAATCCAAGACCCTATCAAACCTCACAAGAGTAAGGCACCAATTTTTCCTTCATCCTCCTCTCCCAAATCTAATCAATCCCTAATCTACAAAACCCCCTCTTCAAAAAACCTCCTTCAAATCTTATACTGAAATCCTTCACCATCTCATCCAAACATCTGTAATCACCCTTCCCCCTATCAAATCCTTCGATTCACGTGGGCAAAAACCCACATGGTTTGATTATAATTTTGGTTGTGCTTACCATCATGTCCTTGGGCATGATACAAAGCATTTTAAGGCTCTTGTAACTCTCATACACAATATCATAGAGGAAAATGACCACCTCATCGAAGAATACCACACTCTTCCATCCACTAGTTCGTCTACATCAAAATGTAACCCTCAAATCAAAACTACCATAACCAAGGCTTCTAAATCTGGTCACTCATCTACACCCTTCATCATCATCCCTCCACCAAGCTCTACCTCTTCTAACAAACATCCCCCTCTTTTTTATAAATGTCATTTTCATCACCACTCGCTCTCGACCTCATGATCCTTAACCATCAACCCAACCAAAGCCAAAAGTTTTCATTACTACTCTCTCTCAAGATCATATCCCACCTTCATCTTCATCTAAGGCTAAGATATCCATCCTAGCCACTCCACAAACCCAAAAACGTGTTGTTATAGAAAAAAACCATCGTAAAGTGGTTACAAAGATGCTCGATCAATATATCTCTCGATGAGCTCATCCAAAGCTCCCCTAACCATCAACAATATCTTATTGAAGCCTTACAAAGCATATCCAAATCACCACCGATGAGACTCAACCTTTCATGACCCTTTTGAGACCCCCTAAAATCTTACGTCACCATCTCTTTTGATGATTTTAAAATCCTTGACATTCTACCGAATATCATGATCTTCCCTTTTTCATCACTTTGTTCGTATCAATGATACCTTCATCTGACGATCTATGATTGACAATGGTGTTAGCATCAACATCATCTCATCCCATACCTTTAACCAACTTAAAATTCCCAACACCATTATTTCCCAATCACGTACTATTCTTCGAGCCTTCAATGATGTAGTTTCCCCTACTTTAGGAACAATTATCCTCCCCTTTAGCATCGGTGAAAAACTTCTCCATGAGCTCTTTTATGTTGTTGAGGGGGTTTCTATATAACATCTATCTTGGATGCCCATGGATCGAGCCATGCATTACGTCCCATCCACTCTCCATCATTATCTCAAATATGAACATGAGGGGAAAATTCATATGCTCCATGATGATCTTCCTCCCTTCAAAGCATACCACATGACCTTCTCGGCCAAATGGTGTGCTCATTGCTAAACAAGACTCATAATTTGAAGCATATATTAGCTCATTTATACCTACATGTAATGCTCTTTGCCATTAATGCTCTTCCCACACCCCATCGACTCGATAGACTCGACAAATCTCATATGTATCAACCTAACGTCGGGGATATAATTTCCTTCAATCCACCTCATCATCGAAAACGATCTTATCTATGGTGGCATCAATTTCCCTTCCTCTCACATCGGCAATTAACCCCATACTAAGCCATATACCAATGGATTTGATTTCCTCTACAACAAATCCTTCACCTATACATATCTCCACCGTTGTGCATGGAAGGGATTTGGTCTTGGACGTTATGAATAAGGCATGCATAATATTATCCTTGACCAAACTCGCAAACCCCATGAGAAATTTGGATTAGGATTTAAAGAGAACCCCACCAACCCTCTCATGCCTATTTCCTCTACATCCCCTATGAACATTGACTCATCCAATCCTTCTCCATCCAAAACCTCATGGAAATGAATACCACCAAGTCCCTTTCTTCTAACTTTTTTTTAATCTCCACAATCACTTTGGGACCAAGACTTATCAAGCTAAAGGTGAAGCTAGGTCCCTTCCTCTTATATTTTCCAACATGGTAGAGGAATATTCCCCTACCATCGACATTCTCTAATGTAACGATGATGACTTCATTCTTTCATACATGGGAGAATAAGATTCCCATCTTTATAATGCCTTCCCTCCTAATACATTCACCCTTCTCAATGAATATACCATCGATATCAACATACAGACTCCATAATAACCCCTCATCCTCAAGGTTGGAAAATATCTTGATCCACAAGAGCTATAATACTTCACCTCCTTCCTTTCTAAGCATAGTCAAGCCTTCGCATGTTCTATACCAACATGTCAAACCTCGATCCTAACATCTTCTTCTATAACATCATCACTATCCCCAACGCTAAGATATTTAAGAAAAATTTATGTTGTATGCATCCTCGTGTTTCCCTCTTTGTCAAAGAATAATTGCAACATCTTCTTTCCACCAACTTCATCCAATCTATCAATTATACCCAATGGGTTTCTAACATCATCCTCATTATCAAAGCCTCTGGGAAGCTCGGATCTATATATACTTTCGACGACTAAATCTCTCTTGCCCTAAGGATGACTTTCCCCTTCCCAACATCAATCATCTCGTCAACCTAATGCCAGCCATGAGATTTTATCTCTTATTAATGGTTTTTCTAGTTACAATAAAATCCTCATTGCACTAGAAGACCAAAGATAAGACATCTTTCATCACATCTTAGGGAACCTTTTGTTATCACATCATGCCCTTTGGTTTGAAAAATACGGGGGCCACCTATCAACACGTCATGACCTATATCTTCCATGACCTCATCCACAAAACCATAGAGGATTATGTTGATGACCTCTTGGGTAAATCAAAATGTCGATAGGGTCATCTTCTTGTCCTCAAAATCCTCTTTATGCATCTTATTTGATTCTTCATTTGTATTAATCCTACCAAGTGTGTGTTTGGATTTCTAACTGGAAAAATCTTTGGATTCATCGTTTCTATCAGGGGTATTGAAGTTGACCCCACTAAGATCAAGGCCATCCTTGAGATGCCTCCTCCTTCCAATATTAAGCATCTTTATAGTCTTCAACGGCAAGTCCATTCAGACTATGATTTCATCTCACAACTTTCCAATTGTTGCCAACCTTTCCATCATCTCCTTCGCAAAGAAACTCATTTCAAGTGTGATGCCAAGTTCCAAAAGTCCTTTGAAAAAATTATTCATTATCTTCTATCACCACCTATCCCCATGCCTCCATGCAAGGGGGGGATTTCTATCTTTACATCTCTACCACTAACCATGCTCTAGGTACCATATTTGCAAACCGCGATGAGCAAGGCAGGGAGAAAATTGTTTATTATATCACTCACACTCTTCACGACTATGAAACCCACTACACTGAAGCTAATAAGTTGTGTTTTGATCTTTTCTTTATCACTTCTTATAAACTTCACGATTCTATTCTCAATCACAAAACCTACATCGTTAGTAGATTTAACCCTCTCAAAACTATGTATTCTAACCCTTAACACAATTATTGCATCACTCGATGGCTCATGTTCATGACCTATTTTGACCTAGAGTTCATCTCTCAAAAATCAATCAAAGGCCAGGCTATCACTGATCAACTTGTTGAAGCCCCTCTTTCTGAAAATCAACTCCCTCGCGAGTAATTTCCCGACAAATCCATCCACACCATTAATCATGAGTACTCTCCCCTCAAAATGACATTGTTCTTTGATGGATCTAAGTGTCTAGCAAAGGGGAGGTGTTGGCATCATCATCATTCCTCCTTGGGAAAATCTTATTCTCATCACTTACAAACTCAACTTTGAGTGCACTAACAACATAGTTGAGTATTAATCCCTTATCTTGGGCCTCCAAACTATTATCATGCTTGGTGTCGTAATCCTAAATATCTATGGTGATCATCAACTTATCATCAATCAAATCAATGGAATATATCAATTCAAAAATGAAGTCCTTGAAAAATTCAAGGACATCGTGGCCTTTCTTCTTGAATTATTTGATCAATACACCATCAAAATCATCCTCGCTCATCCAATTGCTTCGCAAATGCCATAACATCCCTTGCATCACTCATCCCTTAGATCAAGGAAGAATCCAAAATATTCATTATTTTTCATCACATCGATCAAACATACCATACCCATCAGCTTCCTTGTATTAATCTTGTCAACTCCAATCAAACTAATCTCTAGTACACCCAAATCTTCAACTAATTTTCTCAATCTAAAATTCCATCCAACCTATCCAAAAATGGTAGGATTTAATTCCTTCAATGTGTTAACCACTATGTTATCCTTGGTGGCATCCTCTATAAACATGGGTTTGACGGTATTTTACTATGATGCCTTAAAGTCCATTTGTGGTGCAAATTTTAGAGGTTTGGTCATTTTCAAGCACTTTCTTTTGATGGGTTACTATTATCCCACCCTCAATCAATACTGTTGTGAATATGTTAAAAATTGAGTCAAATTCCAGTAGCATTCCAATGTCATCCATATCCCTAACCGGGCCTTACACCGACTCAAGATCTATGTCATTTCTCAAAATGGGGGTTCGACCTCATAGGCTTCATCAATCCATGCTCTTCTCAATGTCACCATTTTATCCTTACCACTAGTATATACTTCACTAAATGGGTGGAATCCATGTCACTTGCATCAACCAAAGATAATATAATTATCACTTCTTTCTATTAGCACATCATTTGTCACTTTGGCGTTCCTCACAAAATCATCACGAGAAAATAGAAAGTCCTTCAAAAATAAATATCTTAAGAAGTTTTACAACTCCTTCAATATCAAGCTTGGCTTCTCTTCTCCTTATTATCCTTAAGCTAATGGCCAATCTGAATCTACTAACATAACTCTTCACAATATTCTTACAAAAACTATTGATAAGGTAGGTTGAGATTGGCATCTTCATATCCCCTTCACTCTTTTGGTTTATCGGACTAGCACCCAGACCTCTACGGGAACTACTCCTTTCTCTCTCATCTATGGCTCTGAAGATTTTCTTCCTCTCTAAGTTCATATCCCATTCTTGTGTGTTTCTCTTCGTGACTTCATCTCTGACGAGGACTATTGCCAAGATCATCTATCCTAACTTGAATTGCTAGATGAACATCGTTTAATTTCCCTCCAACATCATCACGTTTATCAAGATTGAATCAAATGTGCCTATAATAAACATCTCAAACAACATTAATTTAATATTGGTGACCTTGTCCTCAAAGAAAATCAAAACATCACTACTCTAGAAAAGAGCCACCATGGAAATTTTTCTCCAAATTGGGTTGGACCATATACTATCATGCATAACTATAGGTCCTGGGGATGATCATTTAGCTTCCCTTGATGGTAAACCAGAAACATAAACTCTTAACACCTTGCACTTATGGCCTTTCTATTGTTAACACATCTACCAAAATGACCCTAGTCCCATTTTATGATCTCATTTCCATCATTAACCTTCTCCATCTTTCACCGAAATGATTTGGAATCATGTGGTCTTCTATCACTTTCCTATTTATGACCTTTAATATGGGCACCACAACTCTACTCATAGCATATTCCTTATGGATAATTTCCTCCTTCTAGGTGGGAACCCCACAATCATTACATCCATCTCCTTCTTATCTACTTGTTGGAACCATGATAAGGGTCTACATGTAGATTGTACATCTTACTTCCCGTTTCTAAGTGGTATACTTGGCTATCCTTAGCTCTATCTCAAAAGATCAAAAAATTACGGTTGCTCATATTAAAAGCTATATTATCTCAAAAATACAGTGCTCCCTCAAAGGAAAATTGTTCATATAAAGAAAAGAATGTCAAAATTATAGACTGATCCCTTGAAGGACAACTATCATGCATTCTATCCTGCCATCTAGAATAAAAAGTAGAAATCCCATCATAGACCACTCTCTCTAAGGATGGCTACATTCTTATATCATGGTAGCAAAGACTTCCCACATTAATCAGCCTTCTAAATATCGAAGGCAAAAGTAAAATAAAAAAACAAGCATCCTAAGAAAACTTACCACATTGATCATCTTTCCCATAAAAAGAAAACTTTCCACATTAATCATTTTACACCATATTTCTCATATTTGTGGCATAGAACAAGGACAACCACCTAAGGAGTAATTATTTCCCCATACAAGCTACATATTTATCCTCATCATGTATATGGTAGGTTTATAAGAACACCTTCCATATTCCCCCATGATCTTATATGTGAATATTATCGTCGGTTGTATGTTAACAATGACATAGGCCACAAATGCATTGCTTTGATTGTATTCATTTTCATGTTTTACTTCCAATCTAGTCTCGAAGCATCTATCTTATATGCACTCCTTGCTACAATGAAGTGTACTTCCTATATTTGGGTCACCCTAACAAGGTTGTGTTCTACTTATCACAACCAATCCATTACATCATATCTAATGTAATCATCATCTTTAACATATAAATCCATCATCTCATATCTAAATCCATCATCTCATATCTAAAATCAGCACATCTTATCATATCTAATCTAATCATCATATCTAATATCTAATCATATCTACCATCTAAATCCATCACATCACATCTAATATGCATCCATCACATCACGTTATGTCTAATCTAACCATCATATATTTTCCATATCTAATCTAAACCCATCGTATCAATTTCATACATCTACTTTAAATCCATCACGTCAATACCATGCCTAATTTAATCAATACCTTACATCATAGCATCTAAATCCATCTAATCATATCTAACATCTAAATCCATCACATATATTCTAATCTCAATCCTACCATATCATATCTATCATAGACATCTATCACATCAATCTAATATAAATATTTAATCCATATATCACATCCATATCTAAATCCATACATCACATCATCACATCATCTAAATACATATTATCAAATATCTAAATCAACACCTATCTCCATCTAATCATTTTCACATCCATAATCTAATCAACATCATACAATCATAATCCATCACATACATCTAATCTACTCATCCATATATCACAACACATGTAAATCATGACAAAATCATATATATATATATATATATATATATATATATATATATATATCATCAAAGTGTCTGTACATCCGTGATAGGCCTCTACTAGGATCTATCTCAAAATCATCAATATATGTATACGATGTTCACCCACTACTCGGTAAACACCATATCAAAATCTCTACGAGTCCCGAGGCGGGACCCTCGTCCACCATCTAGTCCATCATCACATCATGGATGCACTACACTTTCCTTATTCCCTTAGGTTATTTGTTGCCCCGATCTCCTCTCTCCCACCAAGTATGCCACATAGTGCAATACATTGGGTAATCTCACGATAACTATGTTCTCATAGTAACATGCCTCATCTCGTAGAGCCCGATACTCCTCCAAGGTTAAAAAACAAGGTGGACCTATTTTTCCAACTCCTATGTGGCTCCCCGAGCTTCTCCTCCCATCACCTACGATGGATTTCTTGGATCTCCATATTTTACCCATAGGACCTCTCTTTGTCTCGATATATGTCACGCTACTAGATAGCCGAGTCACACTCATTGTACATCACATCAAGCTCCTGGTGTGTTGTGTCTTGCTCCTAGAGAGCTACATCTAACTCCCCATACAAAGGTCATGTTATCTCCGCCACCACACCTCCATCTCCACCCTCTCCTCCTACAAGAATTTCTACCTCTCTTCCCACTAACACCATCACTTATCCTCCTGCCTATGTTACCTCCTCGGCTCCCGAGTTGTCTACCCGCGTCATCCACTCCACATAACCCTCTACAACTCCCACCTCATCCTCGTTTATATCATCACGCACTTGTTGGAAAGGAAATTTGTCGAGTGGAAAAAATTTGGATTCCTTGTCACACTTTGGGAATCTAAGTCCCTCTACTTAACCGGTGCAGCTATCGTATATGCATGCACGTGAAAAGGTGGATTTTTATGGTGGCCTTTCGACCGGGATCCAACAGGGGCACTCCACTGACCCTACGAAAAAGCTAGCAATCTCTTGCTAGGGAATACTTTGTCTGAAAGTGGGAAAGGGAGTGAGAAAAGAGGTAGGAGAACTAATGTTGCAGGTAGGAAATCAGATTCCTGCACACACTAGTTAGAAAATTTGTCACATGCATTCATGAGAAGAAACAACCCTGCAAATGGCAACAAGATGAGATAAGATTGTGAACTCAAAGTTTCTAAAATCTCCTCATCAAAGAGGCTACAAAATCCTTCTTCTTGTATTGTTGCTTAAACAGAAGTTGTACATAGTGGAGAAATGGAGGAATTTGAGAAGAAGGGGGGAACGGAAGAAAATGGCTATTTCCTTTGCTTTCTCTAAGTACAATGCACTCATGAGTTTATAAGATCAATTGCCCCCTGTACAATGGCATGAAGAAGCCATTAAATCTCCTCCAAGAAATGGTTACAACTTCTTCTTTGTTAGAAAGGAACAATTTACAATTTCTTTCCAATCATTTGCATCCGTTCAGATTCTTGATTCATGAAGAAATGCCAATGGTGAGAAAAACTAGAATTTTCATATAATACAACCATTACACTCGTTTTTGCAACTTTGAATTTAAACCATTCATCCTACCTTTGAAACTTAAAGCCAGATCCATCTATGTGGGATAAATCTACTGGAGTGGGAATAGAGGATGCCTTTTGGATTTTGTGCCTTTTGGAGAAATGGCATTTTGGAACATTTTGGCCCACTCACCCACTTTTGATATGGTCATTATACATGGCCTCACTTGATTGGAGACAGAGTCACAGGCCACTTTTATAATTTTACCTTTTTCAATGCGGGCTCAAAAACACAAATTACTGGGCTATTATTTGACTTTCCCACCTATTTTGACCTTTAATGTGGGCTTAATATTTGAATTTATCCCTTATTACACGGTCGGGGCTATGGGTCACTTTATGACTTTTCACCTTTTACAAAAAAGGCTCAAATTCTCAAAATTCCCTAATGACCTACTTCTAATTAGATATTTCCATGTTCCCATGGATAATGGAGCAAAAATTTGATGGGGAAGAAAACACCATCATTCACTTGATGGAAAAAATGCAGAGAAGAAGAAAAGTACACCATTTTGTGCCGATCTTCAAATTTATTTCGTGAACTAAGGGATTGAAAACAATACAAGGTTCAATGATGCATGGTCATAGAAAGATATGACAATTTCATTCAAATGAGGATGACAATAGAATTTTCACACATCCAGATGAGGGAAGGGAAAATTTATCAAACCACACAGACTGGAGAGTTTAAACAACTTTAAAGCATGAATTTCTCTATCTTTTAGGCTTCCAACTTTACTTCAAAAACTTTTAGAGGGCGTGAGATCAAAATCTTCAAATTTGACTTAGAAAATGAGGGAGGAAATTTTGAGGGCGAAAACAAGCTCTGGCTCTACCTTGGGGACATGACATGGTGAGCATAGTGAAGACATGACATGGAAATCCAAAATCTCATTCTCTAGACAATGTAATTTATTGACCAAAGTGCCTTATCCATTGGGCCTTGCAGAGTCATATACAACTTTGAGAAAGAAATATCAGAAGAAGGAAACACACAAACACGCGATGGGAAGGAAACACAAGACACACAACAGAAGGGGAAACAACACCACACAATAGAAAGGGAAACACACCTATGGTATAAGGTGGGAGAACAACCCGCTTTCTTTGAAGAGATTTCCTTTCCTCAAGAGTTACCCCTGAGCGAGCAACACTGAGTGATGATGTTTTGCGAAGCCATTGATGGGTTCCAGAAAGTAGCTTCCCCTCCTCAACTACTTATGAAAGTTAGGTTCTTTCACAATTATCTGTGTACTTGGTAGGAGTGAGTCCATGTGAGCTTCTTGATGCTCAATTCCTTGCTTGGAAATTCCATTGCCTTCATTTTCTTTGAAATCAATTTCATAGTGCTAGTTTCCTTCCATGTTTATCCATATAGTTGATTCTCCATCGAGTGTCCTATCACTACCCAGAGCTGATTTTTGTTCCAATTCCTCCTATATTCTGAGTTACTTTCTTTCCCAGGTCTATGCTCATTGACATCTTCTCCATGGGAAACATTTGATTCATCCTTTATCTCTACTCCACTTTGAGATGTTTGAGTATTGACGGGGGATCAGAGGTGAACTCGTACTTGTCTTGTATATCCATGGCACGAGTGAAGAGATTGAGAATAAGCTTGGGGTCTTCCATAACTTCTACTGCATCCAAGATTTCTTGCACAAAGTTATGCTTCATCATTTCATGCAGCTCCTCTTTGTACACCTTTGAAGAATCTTTATGTTGCAGCTCAAGGAAACTATCTAGAGGGATTACCTCATCATCTTGGGAATTGATGCACTCTATCGATCCTTCATCGAAAAGAGCTTCATCTTCAAATGCCTCGAAACTTCTTGCTTCCCTTTCTTCATCATGGAAATAATCTTCTTCTGCAACTAGGAAAGAAAATATCTCCATTTTGTTGTTGTATCCATCAACCATTGGTTCGAGAAGGACATCATATTTCACATCTTTCTTTGTTTCAACATAGCCAACCTTCACACTGGTTGAGGCTTCCAAGTCAACTTCATGTTTGTCTTACATATTCATGGCTTGCATCAGGAGTTCAAGACTTATCTCAGGGTCTTCTATTTCTTCCGCAGATCTAAGCATTTCCTGTATAGACATTTCTTTCAAACCTTTCATGGGCTCATCACAAGCTGATTTTGTCTCTCCATAGATGGCCTGACTGATATCATCCTCATCCCCAAATGGGAATGAGAATAACTCCTCATCTTGGAAAAGCATATAAGCTGATTTTTCTTCTTGAAAATTATCAAGAACCATCTCCTCTTCTTCATGGTTTGCATCATCCGGAAATTTAGGGCTGCCCTCTTGTAACTCAAATCTCTTCAATGCTTCTTCAAATTCCAAATCTTTCGGGAAGGCATGTCTGGACCTATCAAGATGGGGATATCCTCCTCCTCCTCGGTTGCCACAAATTGATTCATCTACCTACTACCTTGGTACAAGATGTTAGCTTGTGGGCTTTTGGACTTTCATACCGTCTACCTCATCGTCTTTCCTGGAAGTAATTTCTCCATGTCTCCCTTCACTGGTATGGTTACGAATGACCAATTCATCTGAATTTTACCTCCCAAGTCTCGGCAGAAACTTCTACTTAGCAACATTTCGAATGAGGTTGGGACATCGGCTACCAAAATCATCACTGAAATCTTCTTGTCTAGAAATTTGGCAAGAGACACCTGTGTATCTTTGACCTTCCCTACAAGTGGGACCTTTCTCGACTCCAAAGAGTAACAAGATCCACTAGGTGGAGTCATGGTAAGTTTGAGAGCCTTGGCAACCTTCAAAGGCATCACATTGTCTGAGGCACCAGAATCTATTATGCAATTGTTCAGTACATATTCTCCAACAAGAAGAGAAACATATAAAGGTTCAACTTTATCAATCTTTGATGCACTCAAAGAAAGCATGTTCTATGAGGGAGTTGTAGGTGGGTTTGGTAGTATTCCTTTAGGATGATGAGCTACATCATTGGTTTTTAGACTACCACTCCTGATATATCGATGAACCTCTCAAATTGTCTAGGATGAGTCCGCAAATATTTAGTTTTAGTAATCTCACCTTTTTCCTTGTGTGCATATTCTATAAAGTCAAAGGGAGTAAATGTGGAAAAGGGGGTGAAGGAACTGATTTACAAAGTCTGTATAGGCTTGGGAGCAAGATTTGATGTCTGAGGGATGGACGGTATTTTGAACAAAGCACACTAGGAGCTTTCAAGGTATTAGATTTTTCAAGAGAATATTTAGATTTAGACTTGGAAGAGACATCAGAAAGCTTACTTGGGATTGCGGGAGTCTTCTTACTTGCTACAGGGTCGACTCCACAATTCAGACTTCATGGAAGATGGAAGTGGGGATCCTCGACTGATTATTTTATTTTATAGATTCACCACAAGAGGATCTTCAGTCTTCTTTTTCTCTATAGCAGTGGAAGGAGATTTTCCTTTCTCATACTGAGAACGAGTGAATACCACACATGAGAAACTGGGTGCATCTTCTTTTTCTTCTTCATCACATCCGAATACTCATAGAATCTGATTTTTGTATCATTTTCAAACTCATCACTTTCTAGGAAATTACCACCTTCACTTTCTTGTTCAAGCTCTTCTTCACTTTCTTGAAATCTGCAATTTACATTCACGTGTGGGCCTCCAAGGTGAGCCTTTGGGGTGCTCCTACAATTTGATTTATGTTGCTTCTTTGAGAAGATACTTGTTCAAAAAATTCCCTCTTCAAAGATGCCATCTCATTCGCCAAATTTTGCAGTGATGGATTGGTTCTCTCATCTTCAGAATGTTGGGTCTTGCCCTTTGATGGATTCTTGATCTTTCCAGAGAGGATGAGATCGTCATCCAATTTAATGGCCCTCCTTTGTTCTTCTACAATGTTCCTTAGTTGAACTCTTCATAGGAGAAAGCCTACCTCTAGTGATTGAGCATTTATGAAGAATCTTTTGATATTGTTCTGAGAGGGTGAATCTTCTTTTGGTATCCTGCAAAGCAACCATTCAAAATGAGCCATGAAGTCTCTCATCGTTTCACTTTCTCCTTTCCTCATTTGAGCCAACTACACCAAGAGGTCTTGACAGTCTTTAGTTGATTTAAATCTTTCCTCGAAGGCAGCCTTGATGTCATGCCAACCAGTGATGGATCGGAAGGCAGGAGGTAGAACCATTCTGTTGCTTTTTCTTGGAGGGACTCCATGAATAGTCTCATAGCAACGTCTTCATGTTGGACACCAAGAATTCCACATGATGTCGTGAAGGAAGTGATGTGTTCTTTAGGATGTTGTGTTTTTCACCTTTGAACTTTGGCAAGTTCTTGTGGGAACTTGTTGGTAGATCATGAAGAGGAGGTTCAAGAGAAAGTGGACCTATATTTCTTCCCCATGGAACAATGGGTTGGGGTCTTTCTACTTCATCTTCCATTGTCGTTTCTTCTTCTATTTCAGCTCTTTCTTCTACAAATTCTTCTTCAACTTCTTCTTCTTTCAGAACTCAATGCTCAATGATGGTTGAAAAATTGGAGAATTTGAAGGAGGAGTATCAATAGGAGTCTTGACAGATTTCCAGGTGAACTGTTTGAAGAGCTAGATGGAGAGGAGGCTTGAGAGAAGAAGTATGGATTATCTCTAATTCATTCTTGCTGATTTTGTGAAGCCTCAAAATTGAAATCATCAACACCTCTCGACCTACTCAACCTGGTGTGTCTTCCTTCAGCCAACTTTTTGAAATTCTTAAAGTGGGAATATGAAAAGACAAGTGCAGAAATCAGTAGTGTGTCTTTTAACAATGGATTTTCATGAACTCTTTTTTTTTTTCTTTTTTCAATGTTTGAATTTTTTTTATTTTTAGACGTTGTGGCCATATATTGGGTCCAGATGCTACTCAATCTACCCCATAGTGGGTGCCAAAAACTATTGGTGAGGAAATTTTTGGGTGGATAAACTTGTGGATTCCTTGCCAATGCTCTGGGAATCTAAGTCCCTCTACTTAACTGGTGCAGCTGTCGTATATGCATGCACATGAAAAGATGGATTTTTTGTGGTGGCCTTTTGACCGAGGATCTAGTAGGGGCACTCCACTGACCTTGTGGCAAAGCTAGCAATCTCTTACTAGGGAATACTTTTTCTGAAAGTGGGAAAGGGAGTGAGAAAAGAGGTAGGATAACTAATGTTGCAAGTAGGAAATCAGATTCCTGCACACACTAGTTATAAAATTCGTCGCATGCATTCATGAGAAGAAACAACCCTGCAAATGGCAATAAGACGAGATAAGATTTTGAACTCAAAGTTTTTGAAATATCCTCATCAAAGAGGCTAAAAAATCCTTCTTCTTGTATTGTTGATTAAACAGAAGCTGTACATAGTGGAGAAATGGAGGAATTTGAGAAGAAGGGGGGAAACAAAAGAAAATGGCTATTTCCTTTGCTTTATCTAAGTACAATGCACTCGTGAGTGTGCAAGATCAATTGCCCCCATACAATGGCGTGAAGAAGCCATTAAATCTTCTCCACGAAATGGTTACAACTTTTTTTTCTTTGTTAGCGAGAGCAGTTTACAATTTCTTTCCAATCATTCAAGTCCATTCAAATTCTTGATTCACGAAGAAACACCAATGGTGAGAAAAACAAGACTTTTCATAATACAACGGTTATACTCATTTTGCAACTTTGAATTTGAATCGTTCATCCGCCTTTGAAACTTTAAACTAGAGCCATCCATGTGGGAGAAATCTACTGGAGCGAGCATAGAGGATGCCTTTTGGAGAAATGGCATTTTGGAATATTTTGGCCTGCTCACCCACTTTTGATATGGTCATGGTACGTGGCCTTACTTGATTGGAGACAGAGTCGCGGGCCACTTTTATAATTTTACCTTTTTTCAATGTGGGCTCAAAAACATAAATTGCTCCACCGGCCCGCCCACCTACTTTGACATTCGATGCGGGCTTAATATTTGACTTTCTCCCTTATAGCATGGTCAGGGTGGTTCGTCACTTTATGCCTTTTATCCCTTTTTATAAAAAGGCTCAAAAACTCAAAAATGCTCGATGATCCGCCTCCCGCTTTGACTCTTTTGAATGGCGGGCTCAACATTTGACTTTTCCCTTATAGCATAATCGGGGTTCGGGTCACTTTATGACTTTTCACCTTTTTACAAAAAAGGATCAAATTCTCAAAACACCGACGGCCCACTTCCAATTAGATATGTCCACGTACCCATGGATAATGGAGCCAAAATTTGATGGGGAAGAAAATGCTCGCTCGCTCCGACTATGGAAAAATACGAGAGAAGAATAAAACTCCACTAGTTTGTGCCCGATCTTCAAATTTATTTCGCAAACCAAGGGATTGAAAACAATACAAGGTTCGATGATCCATGGCCATAGAAATATTTGAAAATTTCATTCAAATGAGGACGGCAATGGAATTTTCACATGTCCAAACAAGGGAATGGAAAATTTATCAAACCACGCAGACTAGAGAGTTTAAACAACTTCAAATCATGAATTCTTCTATCTTTTCAAGCTTCTAACTTTACTTGAACACTTCGGAGGGTGTGAGCTCCAAATCTTTGAATTTGACTTAGAAAATGAGGGGGAGATATTTATGGTGACAACACGGCTATACCTCCTCCGCTAATGGGTCTACTATCATAGGACTAGGTAATTCCCTCTCTACCTCATCCTTTCTATATATAATCGGCACCCCACGCACCATCTATACCAACCCGAACTACCTTATCACTGTAGAAATTGTATATCCTCCACCATCTCTAGTCTCTACCCTACACCCATCTCACCCTTTGTATACATGTAAGTTTGATATCTATAGTCGGCCATATAGGGAACCCTCTATATAACCTCCATATGACATCATCCACATTCAAGATCCCCAATCTCTCTACATACCAATCCTCGCCCCTCTCACCCTTGTCTCTATGAGCTGGCCGGCCCTCTATCATATGAGCCCCATTGTCAACTTTATGTGGTCCCATATAATCTATGGAAGCCATGGAAACCTTACCATAACTATGTGCTCATATGCCTATGAATGCAACAAAAATCCTACATCTATGCCTAATATCCTCTCTGTGACATACATCCATAGCTCATGGTACACATGTACTAGCAATTTTTTATGAATGTAAGCAGTATCCTATGCTCAACTATATCATCCACTATCGCTACTAGGGCCCATGAAAATATGGCCCCACTTGAATCTAGTAGTGTGTAGTAGGATATCGCCATCATGATCAAGCATATTAGCGGGTTCCCTAGCATTACAGCTAATAGCGTATCTCAATGTAAAAATACCCTAACACAAATGTAATATGTGGGGCTCTCTGCTCCAAACAACTAAGCCAATGCATCTATTTGACCTCTACTATAATCGGAACTATCAATGCCCCTTGAATCAGTAATCTTAAAATACAATACACACCCTCTAATGTGATAGTCCTCGATCCCATCTCTCTATTAGTGTTATGATAAGCCCCGTGTCCTAGGGTACCCTCGAGATAATGGAAAAATATGCCCAATCCAACTACATCAGTGGTCCCACTTGGCTTGTGTGACATCTTTCGTAATCATCCCCAACATAGTCGGGACTCTACCTCTTAGGTATAAAATGTCTCTAGCCTACAAAAATCAATCAAACAAGCACTCATCGAATTCGATCATCAAAAATCACCATTTTCTATCAAAAATTATCAATCACTTCTACATCCTACCTAGTCAAATTTGAACATAGCATGGTTGATGGTGTTTTTCCCCGATCGATGATGAATGTACCTATTCACCGTTGATCAGCCCTTGACGCCCATCAAAAATCCAAAAATTCAAAAAAAAAAAAATCTACTAAAAATCATAAATAATCTAGGTTTTCAACACTTACCGCTCTCCAAGACCTCTGGTGCTTCGTTCCTCCTCCGCCGCCCTCAATTTCACTCAAATCTCAAGCTTTTATATCACTCAGAGCTCTCAGTTGTCAAAATATTGTCATTCAAATGAGCCTTGTTAAGTCGTCTACATCGCTATATAGGTGTGCTGACCCGGTAGCTTGTCGTTGACTCGCCCAATTTTCATCGACCCATCTAATTTCTATTGACCCAACCCTAATTTTCACCCTTCATCTCATCTCATCCAATATCTTTATTGAAATTATCTTTTCTTCCACTTTATACTTGTGTGTCACCCATAACACACCATTCCTTTCCCTATTTGGCCCATTTTGCTATCTTTTTCTTGTTTACTTATCTCATTATGCATCCTTAATGATATCCGAAGCTCGCTATGTGGCCATCTCTGTGTTCCCTCTCGAGGCACCATATCTCATCTTAATCCCACCTTTATGACCATATTTTCCCTTTCCATCCCACTAGGATGCATATTTTCTCGCTTCCTCATATTTGAAGGACAACACATACTCTTTTTCCCCGCTTTGTTTTCGACATTTTTTCAAACCATTGTCTTGACCATACTTGTATTTTTACACATACTTTTTATGTCTTCCTTTGACCCATTAGTCTCACTTATTATACATCTATCTCGATTAGATTCCCATTACATTCTTCCAATCCTGTAGTCATATTTTCCTACTCATGGGTCCGTAGGACATTAATGTCGCCTCCATTGAGGTCGTGTTATGTTCCCTACCGATGTGTTTCTAGGATTCCTATCATCTTTATTTTATCCATCCGATCATATTCCCATTAGATTCCCTCCATCTTACGTTGCCTTAATCAACTCATGGATTTGTATTCCATTGACTTCACCTCCATTAAGGTCGTGTTATGTTCCCTACCAAAGTGATTCTAAGATCACCGCCATATTTGTTTTCTATTTTTATTTATCCTTCTTGCAATGGTCATTTGACTCTCCACATGGAGCATATTTTCTCATCTCTTCCATTACTTTAGCCATTCTTCCATTTATCTCTTTCAACCTAGTAATTTATTCTTCATCGCGCCATTGATCCCTAGTTTGAGGGGAAGCACCTCAACCAACATCTTCTATCCTTTTGATTTTTGTCTCGAGACTTGCTTAACACAAACCACTTGACAAAAATAGGAAAATTTAGATACCAAATTTTGGTAAGCTTGTCCCTCATCTCGCATTCGCTCCTCTTCATCATCATTTTATACCTTCACACTCACTTCTTATTCGAATTCCTATTTCCCTCCTACATCCCATTTATTTCATCTAATTTCTCAATTTCCTATCTTAATCCTATCATTATTTTATCTCTCCTAATCCATCCCTAATCATATTTAATTACCCCTAAACCCATCTATTACCCTAATCACATCCCTAAACACCCCATTTATCCTCCCTAGACTCTCATCTACCCTCATTCAATTCCTTTCCACCCTCCAACCACCTTTTATCATCCATATGCAACCCTAACCTACCTAAATAACTCAAAACCCTAATTCAACCTCTTTAGGGCCTCTTATCTCGAGTTGTGCATCATCTCCACCACCCAAATCGATGGTCAGCCATAGTCGATGGTGACCCTATAAGTATACCACTACCCCCTCCTCAAGAGGATGAAATTTTGGATTTTTGGCCTTCTTGCAAGTTTTTCTTGTTTCCTTCTCTTCTTGTGAGCTGCAATCATCAACTTGGAGTCATCTTGGAGCCCTTGCATGCCATCCTTGGAGATCTAAAGTATAGAGTTTCTTGGATCCCTACCATTATTTCATCATTTCTTTCCATCGGTTGTGAAGGTCTTTCATTGCGTTGGAGATCCACCATCTTATTTTCCATCATTGATTCTTCTTCACATCTCTTTTGTCATCTATTTAGTCTCATTAAACCATAATCTTGTCCCAATCACCATCGATCCAGCCCAATTTCCATTGACCCGATCTACATCATCTTTGTTTTCTACCTTATACCTCATCTATCATCTATTTCCCACCCTCCTTCATAATTCGATCCCTTTGTCCATGTGATCTACCCGTCTAATGCCCCCAGATCTCACCTTTTGGCCCCATCTGTGTGTCAACTTTCCAAATTTTCCCTAGTCGTCATTAACCCAATCTACATCTAGAATTTTATTATCGATATATATATATATATATATATATATATATATATATATATATATATATATATATATATATATATATATATATATATCTTGTATCCTTTTTGTTTCATATGTTTTTGCATTAGATTTAGTATACCCTCAACACCTCAAAATCATTCCTAGGTCTATTTTCGCATCTTTTGATATATCATGCTCCTAGGTAGTCATCGATCACCTATGTTTGTCTCTCGGTCATCGTTGACTGGTCAAGTTTGGTCTCCTTATCTTAATTCATCATTATCATATCTTTATCTTAGCCTATCATTACATATCTCTGGTCTCTATTATGTTATAGTCTACATTTTATCCATCCTTTATATATTATCGATATTTTAATTAAAGTGGTTTGACATCCTCCTCGAATTTTATCACTTTTTGGTACTAATATTTTTCTTGTCTAGTTGTATCTTTATTGTGCAAGTTATCGAGCTCACCACAGAGAGGATTTTAGCACCCATCCTTCATCTTTATCATCATCAAATATCAGGAGGTAGCTTTTAACCCTCCCATATATTGAAGTTTCTTATTTTATCACACACCATTCCATTAACTTGAAATAGGAGTGGGAAAAATAGTCAAAAAGTAGCTTTTGTTTAACATGAATAGGGTTGGGATAGGTGACAATATTTTGAATGATGATGTTAGGGTCGATACCCTAAATGTCATTATATGACCATGTAAAATCTTGACTATGTTTGGAGAGGAAGGAAGTGAATTCCTTCAATTCTTCGAATCTAAGGATTGACCAACTTTGACTATGTGAGGGTTTTGTGGATTCCCTATGTTAATGTCAATAGTGGATGTGTCGAGTAATAAAGTTTTTTTAAGTTAATGATCCTTTTCCCCCATATAGGAGAGGATATATTGATCATCATGGAATTAAATAATGTCAATGATAAGGGAATATTCTTCTACCATCTCAGGTAATACAAGGGGAAGGGTCTTAGTACTATTGTTAGTTTGATAAGTGGTCCTAAGGTAATCATATTGACTAAAAAAAGTTTGACAGGATTGAAATGGTGTCATCTCGTGTCAAGGAGTTGCCATGTAAGTGTGGAAAAGATGGTTTAGTGTCTGTTATAGAACCATATGCAATATTTTTGAAGGTCTCTCGAATAAGGCTTCTCAAAACCTAACTCCTATTTCTTGTGAGGCTTGTGGGAATGATCAAGAATTAGGTCATGAATGCCCTATTCATAACATCTTAGGCCAAATCCTTTCCAAGCACATCAATGAAGGTACATATGTGTGAAGGTTTGGTTATATATGAAGGTGAAATCTGATATGAATGGCTTTGTGTGATGTTGATTGTTATGATACGAGGAAGGAGGATTGATCCCTCTCTAGATGAGATTAGTTTAAAGATGATGTGCACTAAAGGAGGTGACATCTTTGATGTTAGGCTCGTACATCAGTTTTTTGTCAGGTATTCCATACATTTTAGGCGTAGAAAGGGAATTAAGGGTAAGGAGCTGATACTCCCCCAGTGAAAGGCATTGCATGACACATTTGAAAGAGGTCTCATCTAGTAATTTTGATGCGGTGATGGACAAACTGGTAGAGGCTTCATTAGAAGAGCCTTATTTTGTCTTTGGAATGAGCACGCCATTAGGTCGATACATCATGTCACATGCCTTGAAAGGGTTTGGATTGGTTGGAACAGTGAAGGTCTTACCTTTATGTTCATTTTTAAGACAAGTGATGGAGGGTGGATGGGATACAATGCACAAGACGTGTTAGTACCCAAATCAGTTCTCCCTTTATAGTCAAGCAACATCAACATGTTGAGTGGGATGCCTAGAGAATGATGGATCAAGATTTAATTCATTTTATAGCTAGGGAAGGATCTCATCATCTCTTTTTCACTCGAGCATGGGCAAGTCAGTAAGCACTATGCTGAGGGTATGACCTACCCTCCTACTTTAGGATTTTCCTTTAGTCAAGATAAGAGGACCTATTTTGTAGTTTGTATTTGTGAGTGGGATGGATGTATCAGTAATAATTAGAACTCTTTATAAAGCAATTGAAAAACAGCTCTAGGAAGACATGGTCAATTTAGCAAAGGCTAACTCGATGAGTTGTCACTTCAGCAGCAGTGTAGATGTATTCTAAACAAATCTCATACTACTAAAGACAGTATGGAACCAACTTGCTTTGGCATATTTTTGGCTTTAATGAGGCAAGTGTGGGTAGTTTGAGTGGGATTTGTTGGTTTTAGGTGTATTTTGTTGGGGAATTAAGTAGGATAAAGTTGATTATACCAAATCTTTGGGAACTCTTAACAAATGTTGGAAGATCTACCAAATGAGATGATGAAAACACTTCAAATAATCAATAATGAACCTTCAACCAGAAGATGTGCATCCATGGAAGCCCAAAGATACATGGTTTCACACACTCTTTGAGAATTTAAACATAAAATCTCATGATAAAGACTCAATTAAAAATCAAGAATCCCTTATCTATCACGCCTAAGATACATTCATAGGCTAACAAAAAATCTGTATCAACAAAATGGAAGAAAAATGAATTTAAAATTATTTATTGCAAAATGAGATGAAAGCTCTTCTCACAATACAATTGTAATTGCCACAATACTACCAAAAGGATAAGATCTTATGTGATTCAGAGGAATTATTAACATAATATTGCAACAGGAACATGAATAGCTACTTGAAACACCTCAACTTAAAATAGACACAACAATGCTCATGATTAACACAATTAACTCAGGGCTCATCAAATTTATCAGCAAGGGAAAGTTTCATTTATAGTCTTAATGCTTGTCAATGGTTGTACACTTGCAACTATCTTGACATTATTTGATTTCAAGGCTCAAGAAATTAACAAGCTTCTTAGACAAGTTCTTGAAAAAATGGTTTCTCTCAATTTTCACCTTTCTCTTCTAAAATTTAAGAAAATTTTAATCCCCTTATGCAAGAGTATTCTCATTGCATTTATACAATTTCACTCACTCACTCATCCTCTTTTTCCCCCAAAAACATGAATCTTTAAAGAGAATATTCTTTTCTATTTTTGTCAGGTGGAAAATTTGTGAGCCATTCACATTTCTTACTTTCATTAGATATGATTGGGGCACCATGTTGCTACCTTTTGACAATTGTCTTAATCATTTCTTTCCTCTTGGCATGCAGAAACCTATTTTTAATAATTCCCAAGTGGTTCCACATGGTTTGAGAATCCACCTTGAGCAATACATATATGCATTTTTTCCAATCATATTTGAGTGTCCTCGGATGGATTATATCACATCTATCAAATGCCTTATGTTACACAGTGCCAATTTCTCTCAATTTTATTATGCTTGTGTGAGCTGAACAAAATATTATTTCATCTTATGGAAACAATTTCACTTGACTCAATTTGTCTGTCATCCTTATTATAAAATCAACTCTACTTTCTCACCAATATGCATTCCTTTTCCTATCTTGAAAGTGAATAATTTTTACATAACTTTTATCAAAGCATAATGGTGAATGTGGTTATTTCAAACATCATGTAAGATATTTTTTAGAATATTTAAGCCAAATCTTTGACTTGTGTGGTCCAAATGAAGCCTTTGTCATAGCTTTGTTTGATATCATAGTCCTAGGGGATACTAGAGCACCCCGACCTATCGAAAATTTTGGCTCGCACTCCTCCTGAGATTGATCAAGATCAATCATGTCTTCTCAACCTTCTAATCCATGTACTTCCATCTTTTGTGGGAACATCATAAAGTTATAGAAGACTTAAAGAAATATTGGATTGAAAGGAGCCCTTCCTCGTCGGGGAAGACCGATTACCAATGTCCCTTTTGTGCAATGAATAATTTGTGATGAGGAGATTTCAAGGAGTCCTATGTGTTGTATGAAAAGTCTTCCATTGATACAGTGCCTGCCATTTCTCACAAAATGGATGAACTAGAGAGGAGAATCATTTCTCTGGAGAAAGGTCAAGAAGGACATGTGTCATTACAACCATCCACCACACCAGCACCGTCTTCAAGAAAGAAGAGGGGGAATCAAGCTCCCAACCCCCAATTATCATTTCAGATGGAGAAGAAGAAATATCTTCATCTTCACATCACTTTAAGGCAGAAATTTCTTGAAATAGGACAACATGAGTAGCTTCATTATCTCGATCTTCCACCCATTACAAGCATCATGCTCCTCTAACGGAGAAGGAATTTTTAGGCCCTAACCAATTCCTTCTCCAAGAGAGTGCCCACCCTTCACAAGGAGATGGAAGGGTGAGTCTAACTCAAGATATCTTGTTTCACCCGGTCCCCGGGGTGCAATTATTTCTCTTCCAGCCACTCCATATGTTCCCCTCATTCCACTCCCAATAATTCTACTCCTCACAAGGGGAAAGGGAAGACAACATTCTTCACGAGTGATTCGGATCTTCTAGACTAGATTTCTTTCTATCAGAAGAAGATCGAGCTGGAGAAAATCATGGACAATCCCAAAATGACCCTTGAGTCATTGATGGATATGGGGATGTCTCGTGATCTAGCAGGGTCTGTTGTGTTTTTCTATATGGCATAGGGCTTAGATGAATTTATGTTGAGGAAGAAAAAGTTGTTGAGAAAACTTCCTCCGCTCAGAGGAAATTTCAGTGTAGGGGTAAAGGAAAATTGAGAGTCATTTCTCTTCTTGTGTCCTTACTTCCAAACATGTATACAACCTTATTCATCATGGGTTGGGGCCCCTATAGAACCCCATTTTTTATTTATATCTGAAATTATTTCTTTATCTTCATTATATGAGTCTGCATGATGTTTGAAAACTTTGAAGTTTGTATCTTCAAATCATCCCACACTAGCCCATCTTTTGTTTATTTTCCTTGGGCTTTGATTACAACTCTACAATTCCTATGGTTTCATTAATGGTGCTCATCATTTTTGTTAACCCACCACCTGTCTGTCTCCATTTAAGGATCCTTGAATCTAATTTTATCCACACCTTCAATCAACATGCCTCGGGACCCGTAACCACATTGAATTTTGCCAAATACCGAGTCCTCTCGCCTATTCGTTTGGATTTATCATCGGTGGTAGCCACTTCACACAACACATGGAGACCCCACGCATCCTTGGGTCTTCTCTCCTTCTCTCCTTTTTTGAATCTTTGCATAGGTGACATGTGGAAGCATACGAGCCCTTCCTCTTTTCTTTGAATTTTTAGCTTGTTTGGGATACCTTTTCATGTCTTTAGCCACATGGCGGATCCTCGCTTCTTAAGAGTCTTTTAAATCTTTGTGCATTTCAATGATGCACCGAAGGGACACATGGACACCTTCTACATTTGGTTTAGCTCCTTAAGTAAATTTGAGTCCCATGAAGCACAAAATAATATCAGGAGG
Source organism: Taxus wallichiana var. yunnanensis (assembly GCA_018340775.1). Classification (NCBI taxonomy): domain Eukaryota; kingdom Viridiplantae; phylum Streptophyta; class Pinopsida; order Cupressales; family Taxaceae; genus Taxus; species Taxus wallichiana. The sequence goes on from CM031240.1 coordinate 559,036,512, forward strand.
ATAAAAGGGGCCATTTTTCATAGGATTTATAGGGGCAACATAACTATTACATTCCTTGACTGAAAAAGAGGATTCATGCCCTAAACACATGACTCAATTCTATTTCCAACACATTCTTATCCTTGAGCATATATTTTAAAACACAAGTAAACCATTCAGAGTAAAATTTTCAAAGGCATGCACCGGATTCAAGGGTGAGATCAATTCGATCACAAACAACACGTATCCAAGGTCATCTTAATAACATGTTATATTTAAAATCTCCTTCTACTATATAGAATAGTTCATGGAGAGTCTTGATGCCGACTTCGATGGGTAAGATAATTATGCCTAGCATGGGCGTAATGCGGTGTCATTAAAAGCACACAATACTATAGATGACTAGGTGATGATAGTGTTAGGTAATTGGAGTTGATCAAAGGCATGTGATGATATAATATTAATCCATTATATATCATAACTCTCTCAACGAGAGTATCATTAATTTGGGAGATGACGAATAATGAAATGTCGTGGTCTTCGGAGTTGTAAATATGGAATTTTGGAATTATTGAAAGTAATATTGGCAAACATTTTGAAGTCTGTACAATAGAAAAGTGACATGCGAGGATGATAATTGGCAAGTGGCCTTCCCCGTACCCGACCTCCCGAGGCCGTGCTGAGACAGCCGGTGGTTTGTAATGCGGGTGACTTAGATGAAGCCATAGATGGGATTATGGCCAGTTTTCTATGATAGAAAAGCTACAAGTGAGGATGAGAATCGGCAAGTATCTTTCCTATGGCTAATTATGGGAGGATCAGTGATTAAGATTTGGTAGTGTGATCTCCTGGTAGCTAAAATGACAAAGGAGAGATTTAGAGGCTATGAGCGGGTAAAGCATAAAATTCCCTAGTGATTTATCCTCCTAACTAGAATCTAATTGTTAATCTAGTTTTGAAGTCTCTGAATTAACTTAAAATGAAAATAAAAATTTATAATACTACCAAAAGGGAAACTAATTTAAACAAAATACACGATTAAAACATTATAATTACAAACAACTATTTAAAATACTTTTATACTAAAACTAAACAAGCAAGATAACCTGGTGTGGTTATTCACCTGTGCAAATGTGTGAATCTAGATGAAAGATAGCTAATTAACTTAATTGAAAACCTTCAATATTACCTCAGAAGTGAGGAACAAATCATATCTTCTCAAAAACTATCATTCCCCACAACTTCCCTGACAATATTGAAATTGAGCTTTAACTGAAATAAAATGATTCACTATTCTATTTGATATGTTTGTAATTATAGCTTTGACGATTTAAACATGGAGTTTACATAGTAGAGGCAAATCTAGTTGTGTTTGTAGCTTGTCCCCAAGTGTGATCTCTTTGTTCCTTCGTATTCTCGTGAATCCAGAAAAGTGGGAATGTGATAGCAGCAGTAGAAGGAGATACTCGAACAAAGTGTCACTTGGATGTAAACTAAATAGAATGCAAGTAAGAGAGGGATAGTGCAAGTGAACAGAGCTTGACTATGTGATTCCTAGTAGGATTTATTGTAGGGATACAATGCAAATATACCGAGAATTCTAGGATCTATTTCTTGTGACAAAACGACAACCTACAACTCTAAGATTATCAAATGAACTTTAATCTAGAACTAAAACTATCTTATGCTAAGCTGACTGTGTTGAGGATAACAATGGAGCAAAGTGAAAGTATGAAGATCAAGTGATCTCTAAATCAGAAAGGAAGAAAGAAGCCTTGAACTAAGAGGTTGAGAATTCATGCAAAATCTAAACCTATTGAAACTTATGGAAGAACTTTAAAACACACTGAATAATAAACCATAGAAGGTGAGGGGCCATTTGCTTGTAAACAAGCTTGGTATTTATAGCATTTGGATTTACCAGAGGGTAAGTTTGAATTGAACTCTTCTATTATAAACAAAGAGAAATTACTATTTACTGTGGCTAAAACTTAAATGTAAACAAGGGTAGTTGAGAAATGTGAGCGCCATTTGATTTTTCACATTGATGAAAGTGTCAGAAAGTTCTGGAAAATGTGCACAGGACTGCCGCCCTACGCAGGGTGGCGGTTACAGGACCGCCACCTTGTCCTAGGCAACGGTCACGAGACCACCGCCCAGGAAGGGCGGCAGTTCAAACTAAAGACCAAAATGCAAGAAAAGAGTGGAACGAGGTCAGAACAAAGCATGCAGAGGCTGGATATGGCATTTTGGGATGTAGATGTATACTCAATGTGATTTCTAGATTCTAAACACCTTGCGAAGAGATCTGAATCATCATTGGGGTTTCTGTAACCTCTTTCCAATCAGTACAAGTACCTACAATTTTGGGTACATACATATTACCCCCTTGGAGAAGAGTTTTAACAATGAAGGGTCATAAAATGGTGGGTACTGCAGTATGGCGGTCCCAAAATGGGGATTTAGAAGCTATACTGTATATACTCGTGTGTGTTGCAATGTCGCCATCTAGATTCCCACTATCTCGTTAAATGCAAAGAGGACTCAAGTACGAGATAGATAAAAGAAATTGAAAAATAAATACTAAATTAAAATGAAATGAGGACTCACCATTTGTGCGGGGGATAAGAACTTACCTCCGTCGGTGCTCCAACTCTGCGTAAGAACACTCAAAACAAGATTAGAATACTATATATATAACGAGCTCATTTTACTATTCATTTGTGCGTATCGATTTGGTAATTTTTGAGCTCTGGGACCCACGGTAACCATTTTTGATGAGAGTGCAGTCAAAACATTCGTTACAAGATTGTGATCATTCCTCCGAGAGCTGGAGATTGACTCACGAAGTCTCAAGTTAGTTTTTCTCAATTTATCATTTTTGAACCTAAAATATAGAAATGTTGAAATCTTTGTCTTGGAGGGGTTATTTTTGAAAATTTTAGTGTTAAATGAGTCTCTAGGGGGCACCCATAGGGTAGGTTTTTATTTTGTCAAAATGGTGTATTTTTGTTGTTTTAAGCATTTTTACGGCTTTTTGAGCATTTTGACCATGCCTAGTGCATGATGGAATTGTATGTAAAACATGATTCATATATATATATATATATATATATATATATATATCTTTTTGGATCTAGATCTTCTTTGTATCGATATTTTTGTGGTTTGTTTCCCATGTGTACACTAGATGTTTTTAGAATCTTTGTTTTTATATGCTTTTCAGAATGTATGCAATGGATGACAAGTGATAACAAATGTTGAACATAATGTTTCTCTTTTTGTTTGTTTTTGTAATGCTGATATGTGATGATGCAAACATATTGTAGTACTAAACTTTTGGCTTCTTTGGGAAATGTTTGTTGCTTCTTTTGTTTTGGAAAAACGTGATGAATATATAGTGATAATGAGATGAACTTGCCCCATTCCTAACTCCACACAACTAGTAAGATGCAAGGGCTCAACACCAAGAGTTGGGAAGGGCACAAATTGTATGAGTTTGACTACAAAAATGTTTTCAGTATCTCTTGTGTACACTAGAAGGTGAGGAATTCAATGAAACTGTCAATTCCTTGCATCTTAAATAGTTTTACACATACAATTGATGATGTCAGTGTACCAAGGACATATAGATATGGGGGCCTGGTTTCTACAAAATATATGCATTCATCAAGAAAGTCTAGATCTACTAGGTCACCTCCATCTAATGGATTTTTAGCTAACCAGTATGTAATGATTTTTCCTTTAACAGATTTCTGGTTTACAAATGTTAGTTCAAACTCACCCATTAAGGTTATGAATCGTCCAGCATTTTTAGATAAAGACCCTTACGTGAGGAATGTTTGTAAGTGGTTTGTCTTTACAATGACCCTTGTTTCTTGATTTAATGTCTAATGTCTTAAACATTTCGTTGTGAGCAGGGCATTCTCTTTCTGCCTGTGTGTAACATGTTTCATAATCAAGCAATGTTTGGCTAATGAAATAGACTGCACGTTTCCATTTATCATTATCTTCCTGAGCCAACATGTAGGCTAGTGAGACATTAGTAGCCCATGAATACAGGATCAAAGGATGATCTGGTCTAGGAGGAATTAGCATGGGAGGAGATAACAAGAAGTGTTTAACTACTTCAAAGGCCTTGTTACATTCTTCTATCCAATCAATGCTATAATCCTTCTTTAATAAATTATTGATTGGATGAATAGCAAAACTTAAGTCGAGATGAACCTTCGAATTGCACTGAGTTTTCCAAGAAATGATCTAATACCAGACTCATCTGATGGTGGAATTATTTCAAGAACAGCCTATATTTTGGTTAGATCGACATCAATCCCTCGTGATGATATAATGTAACCCAGAAGCTTGCCTCCTGTCATGCCAAATACGCATTTCTCTGGATTCAATGTGACGCCATATTTGATTAATCATGAGAGAATGATACGGAGTACTTCTGGGTGATCACAGTGCTTCTTGGCTTTGGCCAACAAGTCATCTATGTAGGATTCCACAATTTTATGAATAATGTCATGGAATATGTATGTCATTGCTGTTGGTATGTAGCGCCAGCATTCTTAAGACCGAATGGCATGACAACGTAACAATAAGTTCTCCAAGGAGTTATAAGCATAGTCTTGGCTTGATCTTGTTCAGATATTTTGATATTATTATTTCCGAGAACCCATCCATGAGAGGAAAAATCTCAAATCTAGTTGTTGCATCAACAATGATGTTGATGGATGGTAATGGGAAGTCATCTTTGGGGAAAGCTTTATTAATGTCCCAGGAAGTCTATGCAAATGTGTATCTTCCCATTCTTTTTTAGAAGCAGAGACAATATTAGATACCCATTGTGAATAGTTGATTGGTTTGATGAATCCCACCTGGAGAAGTTTCATTACTTCTTCTTTCACCATGAGAGACACTTTTGGTTTCATTGGTCTCGACTTTTGGTTAATTGGCTTTGCATCTGGTTTAGTGACAAGATTGTGTACCACGATATGTCGTGCAATTCCCGTCATTTCTTTATAATTAAATATGAAAGCCTTTTGATGTTCCTTGAGGATCTAGGTATGTATTTCTATCTCCTTCGGAGTTAACGAGGATCCCAACTTCAAAATCTTTGGTTCTTCCTCCGTTCCAATATTTATGTCAATCGTTCCTTCGATTAAGGAAGCGTTGCCTTCTTCAAATTTAGGCGGGGCCGGAGGTAGTTCCAAACCTTCTCCATTCTCTACCTCGTAGATATTGAGATTCTTTTATGAAGGAGATTCTATCATGGGATTTCCAAAATAGGAAGAGGAGTGTGGGATTAGGGAAAAATCTACTATGTGATGAGTGATATGTAGTTCCGCATAGGTGTTTAGATATCTAAGAGTGACTCTATCATTGTCAAAGTGATCCAGGATAGAAAACTCATTCTCAGCTTCTATATGTGCCATGATCGGGTTTGTTGGTATTTTACGTACCAATGGTTCAGTACAAAGTGATACCATGAAACTTGTATTTTCCAACTCACTACTTGGAGTGAAACGGAGTCTGAGGTTGCTATTGAATCCATGAGGAGTTTTTATTCTCATGGGATTGCTTTGATTGATATGAAGTCAAATCCTTTGGTTAGATCTAATACCATTGTTTTATAGAGTTGTAAGTGTTTAGCTCTAGTCTCATATACCTCAGAGACTTGGTTTGCAACTAATTGTGAATCTCTTAGCACTCTAATGTTATCAACACCCATCCTTTTAGCTATGATGAGGCCAAGGAGGAGGGCTTCGTACTCAGCCTTGTTGTTTATACATTCAAAGTTTAACTTAAAGGAAAAAGGTAGGATCTTTCCCTCGGGAGAAGTAAAGATCACACCTACCCCAACTCCGAAATGACATCTAGCTCCATCAAAGTGGAGAGTCCAATATTTTCTTAGAAAAATGGATGTTGGAACATTCTTCACGTTTGTTTCTTCTACCTCGATTACTTCTACCATACAAACTTCATCTGCTAGAAGGGAGCCAATTCCTAGGGTGTATCCCATACCCATGGAATCAAACGGTAGGAGAATGGGTAGATCTTTCTCTAGTAACTTGAAAATTTTTGTGGTAGTCCCTAATGATACCATCTCTATGACGTTAGTCTCATTTTTGAGTGTTAGAATGCCTTCGACTAGATTCGTAATTTCTAATTCTATTGTAGGTATCAAATTTTCTTCTGGTTTTGAATTGATTGGTTTGCTAAGTTGATTCGTTGGGAGTTAAAACTCAGAGTGAACATCTGGTCTCTTCTTCAAATTCGCTAGGTGAATATCAAATGGTTTTGGGTAAGGGATTGCCATCATGCAATGTATTCATGGTCGACCGAGAATCATATTATAGCTGATTTTCTAATCTATAATATAAAATTCGATGAGGACTGTCTTGGGTCCTAAGGTGACTGGTAATACTATAGTCCCAATTAAAGTGGCCTTGAGGCTATCATAACCTCTTAGCATATTTCGTGTTGTGGAACAACTTGTTTCTCCATATCCTAGCTTTTGAATAAAAGTGAAGGATACTATGTTAATTATTGTCCCATCATCAATCATTATGCACTTAACATAATTATTGTAAACCCATACCTGTAAATACAAGGTTGGGTCACCTCTACGTGTAATTTCAGCGTCTGTTGGCATTTTTCTTATATCAAATATAAACTCGGTATCCCTATCTAGCTGCCCTGGAGGGTAGACATCAAATTCTACATGGTTTACTTACATTTCAAGAGGAGGAGTGATGTTAATTAGATGACCAAGACCTAATGCTTCTAAGAGAGCAGCCCTATGGGTGGGAGAGTTCTTCAACAAATCTAAGAAGGAAATGTGAGAGAAGGTCTTTGTTAGGTCATTAATTAGATCATAAGCACCTATGGGTTTTACCAATGTTTTTGAATGTTGTCTGGTTCTAATGGATAGGTTGGAACTAGTTGAGAAGAATAATCTCATGTTCTTTTTATGGTTTCTATGTGTAGCTCGGTATCTAACTCTACTAGACCAACTATCTTGGTTTGTGGTCGAGTTCCTAATTGGGGTGTAACTAGTGGATTTAATGAAGTTGAGGCTTCATGATCATTATTTCCTATCATAACACCCTTGTTCATCTTGTTTGGATCTAACCTATTATTGTTAGAGTGACTCGGGAGCGGATCGTTAAAAATCTTGAGGGGTGCATTTTGAGGGGAAACTACTCCCGTATAAGTGTTTAGCATGGGTAATGCAAAATTTTCTAAAAACATATCTATAAAGAGTTATCTTTGATCTTCTGGAAAACATTACATGAATTTATTATAGTCATGGCAAGTCCTAGTATCATGGCCTTAAATCTTGTGGAAACCACAATACAAGTTGGGATTATAGTTTCGAGGTTGTTGGTTTGAAACTTGTTGTGGTCCAAAACTTTGATTAGGTTGTTGGTTGTTAGAGTTAAAATTTTGAGGTTGTTGCCTTTGGTTTTGATTTTGATATCCAGTTGGGTTTTGGATTGGACCTTGTGTCTGGATTTTCCGTTGTTGTTGTTGTTGTTGTCATGATGGATGATTAAAATCCACCACGTTGATTGTTGGAGTAAAGTTATTATTTCACTGATTGTTAACGAGTGGTGAGATGTTCACAATGTTTTCCCTTTTAACCTATCGTGACTCCATCTGTTGTAACCCCGTGGTTTTTGTTAAGGATCTTAGGTCCTTGATTGGTATTCCTGACATTAGGATAATTTGTAGTGTTTTGATTGGGAGTGATTAATTTCCCATTTGTTCCATATGTCTTATGACCGTTGTCTATTGCTGCTTGATCGATTTGGAGAGCACTCTCGAGTACTTCATCATAAGTCCTTAGTGGGAACTTTTAGACTTCTTCCTTTATCTCTCTATTAAGAGAATGAAGGAATAAGTCACATAGTTCCATCTGATCCATGTTTGGAGCACTTGCTGATGAGTAGAGGACTGTATGCCATCTTTGAATAAAATGGGTAGCAGATTCATTGTGCTCTTATTTAATATGTAAGAATTCCCTGATCCCTATTCTTAACAATTTGTTCATGTCAAAAGCTTTGATAAATTCTGACACAAGTTGTTTGAATGAGTGTATCAAAGCTTCAAATATTCTATAATACCAATCAAGAGCAATACCCTCTAAGGTTTTAGGGAATATCTTAGCAACAATTGCATCCCAAGGGAGCAATTCTCGAATGGTCGTGGCATAGGCTTTGATATGTGCATTTGGATATCCCTCCCCTTTGTATTTAGGTAAATCGAGAAGAGGTTTTGGAAGCATGATGCTTCGTACGGTGAAATATAGAGGTTCTTTCAAATATTCTTAGTAAGTTCCTACTGCATAATTTTTGACCATCGATGGTGCCTGTTGAGGGGGTGGAGGTGGAATGGGTTGTTGATATGGCATAGCATATGTATTTGTAGGGACATAAGGAAATCCATGTGGTTGAGAAAACATCCCAGGAGAGGAGAACATGTCTCCCTGTGGTGATTTTGAATAAATTTTTAAGTAGGGAGGAGCATTGCTCTGATATGGGTTATTTGATACTAAACCGGGAGGTATCATACTTTCAACTGGAGTAGCGTTTGAAAATGCGGTTCTAGTTGGTGTTTGTTGTGGGTAGTTATACGAATGTTGAGGAGGCATGCCTAATGTTCCCATTCCTATGAGGAGGTCAACTTGACTGGGATGATGTGGAGGGTTAGAAGTTCCTGCTTGCCCAAAGTGTGAATTTTGATTTGCTTGAGCAAGTTCTAGTCCTCTAACCTTCTCAACCAAAGTTGAGATGACTTCAATTGGTGATGACATAGTGTTTTTCCTTAATGGTTGTTTTTGTACACCTTGAGGTTGTAGAGGTGTATGGTATCCTGCTATGAATTGATCATTACTCTGCCAAGCTTCGCCAAGAGTATTTTCCATAGGTGGAGGAATAGGGATGTTTTCTTGAAGCATGTTGTCGAGTTTTGTTTGCAAAATTCCTATAGGTGGGTACATGTTTTGGAAGTGTTGTTCACTTCCAAAATAGCGTGCTAAATACTCCTCATCCAAAAATGGGAGTGGATCTAACTGTCTACTGATTTGAGGTCTGAACAAAACCCGAGGAGATGAAATGGATTCTCTAGTAAACATCGTATTATTAGAGCCTGAGAGCTCTAGTTGTTACGTTTGTGTGAGCTGATCTAACTCCTCATTTCAGAACAAAGAACTAGAGCTAGTTCTTAGAGGATGAGTATGTGATGACAAGTAGTTGTTTGAATATTTTTCAGCCCATACTGAAGCGGTATTGTTGTCTATTTGTTTGACCATAATATGCTTAGAGACCTAAGAGAGGTTTTCCATATGTGTCGCATCCTGACATATTCAGGGGGTATATAAATACCCACATAATAATGGGAAAGATTAAAGATGGATGAAAGAAATGAAAATAAAAGAGGAATAGTTATTTGTTTCACGTCGGGTTCACCAATTTTGTATGACAGAAAAGTGACATACGAGGATGATAATCGGCAAGTGACCTTCCTGTACTGCACCTCCCGAGGTCGTGCAAGACAACCAATGGTTTGTAATGCGTCGACTTAGATGAAGCCACATCCAAGATTATGGCCATTTTTCTATGATAGAAAAGCTACAAGCGAGGATGAGAATCGGTAAGTATATTTCCTATGGCTAATTATGGGAGGATCAGTGACTAAGATCTGGTAGTGTGATCTCCTGGTAGTTGAAATGAAAAAGGGGAGATTTAGAGGCTATGAGCGGGTAGCGTAAATTCCCTAGTGGTTTATCCTCCTAACTAGGATCTAAGTGTTAATCTAGTTTTGAAGTCTCCGAATTAACTTAAACTGAAAATAATAATTTATACTACTGCTGAAAGGGAAACTAATCTAAACAAAATACACGATTGAAACATTATAATTACAAACAACTATTTAAAATACTTTTATACTAAAACTAAACAAGCGAGATAACCCAGTGTGGTTATTCACCTATGCAAATGTGTGAATCTAGATGAAAGATAACTAATTAACTTAATTAAAAACCTTCAATCTTACCTCAAAAGTGAGGAACAAATCATAGCTTCTCAGAAACTATCATTCCCCCATAGCTTCCTGGAAATATTGAAAGCAAGCTTTAACTGAAATAAAATGATTCACTACTCTATTTGATATGTTTACAATTATAACTTTGACGATTTAAACCTGGAGTTTACAGAGCAGAGGAAAATCTAGTTGTGTTGTAGCTTGTCCCCTCAGTGTGATCTCTTTTTTCTTCATATTCTCGTGAATCCAGAAAATTGGGAATGTGATAGCGGTAGCAAAAGGAGATACTCGAACAGTGGCAGCTTGGATGTAAACCAAATAGAATGCAAGTAAGAGAGGGATAGTGCAAGTGAACAGAGCTTGACTATGTGATTCCTAGCAGGATTTATTGCAGGGATACAACGCAAATATACTGAGAATTATAGGATTTATTTCTTGTGACAAAATGACAACCTACAACTCTAAGATTATCAAATGAACTTTAATCTAGAAATAAAACTATCTTATGTTAAGTTGACTGTGCTAAGGATAACAATGGAGAAAAGTGAAAGTATGAAGATCAAGCGATCTCTAAATCAGAAAGGAAGAAAGGAGCCTTAAGCTGAGAGGCAGAGAATTCATGCAAAATATAAACCTATAGAAAATTATGGAATAACTTTAAAACACATTGAATAATAAACCATAGAAGGTGAGGGGCCATTTGCTTGTAAACAAGCTTGGTATTTATAGCATTTGGATTTACCAGAGGGTAAGTTTGAATTAAACTCTTCTATTATAAACAAAGAGAAATTACTATTTACTGTGCAGGCTAAAACTTAAATGCAAGTGAGGGTGGTTGAGAAAAGAGATTGACAAAAGTGTCAAAAATTTCTAGAAAATGCACATAGGACCACCGCCTGTGCAAGAGTAGCGATTTACAGGACCGTCGCCATGTCCTGGGTGGCAGTTCTGAAACTAAAGACCAAAATGAAAGAAAAGAGAAGAATGGGTTCATAACAAAGCATACGGAGGATGGATATGGAATTTTGGGATGCGAGATGTATACTCACTGTGAATCTAGATTTTGAACACCTTACGAAGAGATATAAATCATCATTGGGGTTTCTGTAACCTCTTTTTGCCAGTATAGTACCTATAATTTTGGGTACATACAGGTACCAACTAGATTTGAAAATTTTTGGGGATCATCTAAATGTACCAATATGGATTTAATTGCTTTAATCATGGCTCATCGATTTTGTGGTGAGGTTTGGAAAGCTTGTAAAGGGACATCATCACTAGAGCTTGATGGAGTTGTTTAATGATGGTATTATGTATGGAAGTAGTGGATTGGGTGTGCAGAGTGGAAAGGATGGATACCTTAGCATTAGTAGAAGGTGTTGGATTAGATGATTCGGGGCAAGAGGGATGGAGTTCTTGGAATTATTTTGATATGAAGTCTTAGGATCTTATGCATGAGCTTTGGTAGTTATATGCACTACGTCAATTTGATGAAGTGGAGTCTTCCTAAAAGAGGACTTGCCTTTGTTAGAGAGCAGGATGTAGAGTTGGGTGATGGTTTGGGTGTTGTGGTTTAATGGGTTGTTTCGATTGGATTTGGTTGTTCTAGATCTATGGGAAAAAATCTTATATAAGAAAGGCTTCAAATGATAGTGTGGAGAGATTTGCAATCCTTGGTGGAATTTCCTAGTGTCGATGATAATCCCAAAATGCTTCAAAGTTGTACCAAGAGGGTTTACACCCCAATAGGAAATGGCTTTAGAGGAGATAGTGTTATGATAGGTTGTTAGATTAGCCTTTCAATTATTTTTTATAGTATATTGTCAAGGTTGAGGTTGAGGGGATTAGTGATTTGTTTGATGATCTGGAATTTTGGGTTGAAGGGATCATTTTTGTGTGACATTTTCAGATGTTGGTTGAGGAACAATATTGGATTCTGTAATGGTGACTGAAAACTTAGACGAGGGGTGCAGCCCTATAATGGAGGGTAAGTACTTTAGATTCTATATTGAGGTCGTTCCATGATTTCGTGGTATGATTGTTATTTTTCTGGATGGAGGGATTGGAGGTCATGTAGTGGATTTTTGAGATTCTAGACATAGTGTCGGGTGACATGATTTTCATAAGATATTTTCATGATTTGTATGATAGGTTCTTTTTATAAAGATTTTGAAGAGGCCACAGGTGAGTTTGAAGTAGATGTGATGGATATGGAGGGATTCGTGGTCTTGTCACTAGGTGCTTCGGGGTAGAAACACTAGGTGTCGGTGATGTGGATAATTCAGATGACGTTTCTATAATAGAAAAAATAATAGTAGAATATATGGATGGTTCAAATGGTGCTTCGTGATTAGAGCATTAGATGTTGAAGTTGTGAATGATTGAGATTTGATAGTGTTAATAGTATGATGAGAGCTAACGACGTTAGATTAGGGTTTACTAGTGGATGGATAATGGTTTGGAAAGGAATATTTGAAGATATCTAAGTTTTGATTTAGAGGTACATTTAGGTTATTCAGTTACAACTCACCTTTTTGATAAGGTCTGAAGGACATTTCTAAATGAATGAAACTTTTGATGTCATGACCCTTGACTCAATGGTATTTATAGTAATCATTCTCTCAATACCAAGAGGGATTTGAAATAGATGTGTCAATAGGTTAAATAGGAGGAAGGGTGATCATATATATAGCTAGAAGTTTATCGAAAACCATGTTATAGGATTTTCTGATGGGTGTATAATTATGTTGAGGGAGGATGTTTTTAGGATTTGAACATTCCTTAGAAGTGGTTTTTATGAAAACCACGTTTGTTTAAGTTTTAGATTTATCATGGCTAGAAGATGGTGTTATGTCCAAATCACAGCACCCCGATTGCTCGTAAGTGAATGGTTGAGGCAATCAATGTGATTCGTCAAACATGGAGTTATCCTAAAGTGTGGGACTTTGCAATCAAGATAACCCTTTAGAGAAGGCCGGCTTCCTATCCTATCCTAGTGCCAACTACTCCAAAGTGTAGAGAGTTGCATATCTAACCCTAATCTAATATTTCTAAGGAGACAAAGATAAAGAAAATGCATGAAAATTAAAACCTACTCTAAGGGAAGGTGATGCACTAAGAAGGATGTTGAACAACCTGCATAATAAACACAAGCACTACCAGAACCTTGTAATGAAAACAACAACAATACACAATAACCTTGCATGCAATGAAAGATCATAAAGTTGCAATATAACATAGAAGAGGGTTTGAAGCATCCACATATCTGATTTTATTGCTCTCAAAGTTGATACAATACATCACATTTAGGGCCAAAGGCACATATTTTGCATTACAATGTTCAATAGGGAGGTTTGAAATCTCCACAAATCTCTTACATAAGAAAGAAGGGAGGGGCATATACAAGTTTTCCAACCTTTTAAAATGAGCCCCTCCTTATAATATATAGGAAGAATGAGAGAAGGGAGAGAGAAGGAATTCAAAATATTGCTTCAACCACCCAAAATGCATTAAAATCACCTGCAACAATGATGGGTGCCACTACAAAACCCATGCCTCCATGTAATTTTCCTTGTTGGGGAAGAAAGGAAGCCCATACCTTCATCATTTTGGTAGGTGAGAAACCTGGAAACATTCCTCTAAAATGGTGGACTGTATTTCCCCATTTTGGAATACTTAGTCTCACTAAAATTAAGAAAACCAATCGCTGTTGTGTAGAGGACACTGAGATCTTTCCAAAAAGTCCTATTTTATGCAAATCCAAGCTCCCAGTCAAAAGTTATGGCCATTTGAAGATGAGGGTGTCATTATGTAATAAATGCAGGTGGTTGATCTTCTTTTGGACTTTGACCATGCATCACACCCTCTGAAATCAAATTTTGGACTTTTAGGATTTGGAGCTTCGGGCATTTTGACTTCCGAGGTCTTTATTCTTTGTTCAACCGCCGAGTTCACTTGAAAGTTTTGAAGTGTTGAACCTCCAAAGTTCAAAATTTGGAGTTCGAGTTCGACTACGAGCACATTTTATGTGGCACTTGTTCATTTGGTTATCTGAAAAAATGTTTCAAAATGCCGAAACTCTAAAGTCTGAATTTTAGAATTTAGGTTTTGGACCTTTATGTTTTCGGGGGTCGAGTTTTTGGGATCTTGGGGTTTGTGTTTCAGGATTTTTCATCCATCTAGTCGTCGCATATCTCCGAAATCCTAAAATCCTGAAGTCTGAATTTTAGAATTTAGGTTTCGAACTTTTCTCCTCCCCATGTGAAACTATTCATTTCTTGATCTGTTGCGAACTACGAACTCTTGAATGTCTAAAGTCTGAATTTTGGACTTTGGACTTGATGGCCCTGGGACCTTTTGAGCTTATCGATTCAGATTTTTTTCCCACAAATATGAATGCTTTCGCATTACCCCAACTCACTTGGATCGAGCCCAAAATGTGAGCTCCCATTGGTGAAACAATCCCTCCATTTTCTCTATACGAGGTCATGTTTTGTCCAATTTCACCTGAGGGGAAAAATTGGATAACGAGATGGTTTGAATAAGGACTTAGGTTTAGGTTTCTTTGATCTAAGTTTAACCCTACCATCCTCGAGGGTGCAGAGTTATAATTTGTGAGCCATAGTAAAGGCTTCGTCAAATATTTGGAAATATTGGATTTGGAATGTTGATGATATATGTTTGGCATATGAGCGAGCAAATAGCTTGATTAATTTTGTTTGTGGGAGGGAGAAGGATAATTGATTAATAATACCCCTCCAAAGCAGGTGAAAAAATCTGAAATAGATTTGTCTTTGAATTGTTTGATGGTGTAATGTCGTAATGGTAAATTTACAAGTGATGTTAATTGAGAAATGTTCTAAGAAAATTTGTGCAAGTTGTGCAAAGGAGAAGAGTGAATACTATGGGATATTGTTATACCAATCTAATGTGAGCCTAGCTAAGGACATAGGAAATGTTATCAAGCATGAGGTCCTAGTCATGTGTGATAAGATAATAGGCATGATAAAAGGCTCAAATATGTTATTGAGGGTCCTCTTTACTATAGAATTTAAGGAAATTAAGGAGTTCCCTTTGTGAAGGGTATGCTTTGTATGGTATGGAGGGAGGACTGGGCTCGTTACAAAAAAATCGTAATGTAGTGTGTTTTGGGACCCATGGATGTAGCTTCAAGGCTATAAATTATATTCATCAATGCATGTAAAGGATCATTTTGTGATGGTTATTGTTGGGGATTGAATGACGAAGAGCCTAGTTGATTATATGTATGTGGGTTTGGTTGTTTATATGGTTGATAGGGTAAAGGGATATTATGTTAGATAGGAACACTTGTGGGAATGTTATATGTTGGCTATGAGACTAAAGGTTGTGAGGGTTGGATATATTGATATTGGATAGGCATTGAAGTGTTAAAAAGGGTTGTGACTGTTGTGGTCTATGTTAAGATGGGATGGAAGTATGGATAAATACTTAATATTGTTGTGATATGTATTGAGATGAGATAGAGGTGTTAATGAATGGTGGGATAGTTGAGGTATATAATGAGAGGGGATTTGTGAAACAAGGGCGGTTGATATCTACTATAAAGTAGGGTGAATGATAGAGATAAAACTTGTACTAATGATTGGTATCGATGTTGGGATGGACTTGACCACATTCTCAATGGAGGATGTGGGTTGTTGCGAAGGAGTGGGTAAAGACATACTAAGTGGAATGACTATCAAGATTACATGAGGTATCTGGAGAGTACTACAGATTATAGGACTAAAGGTGGAAGAAGATGTGTTTATGTTATTTTGTGAGGATGAGGATCTAAATGAAGGATCTAGTGAGGAAGATGGTTGTTGATTGGTTGTATCTTATGAAAAAACAACATTGAGATCAAAAGTGATGACGGGGATCAATGACGCAGGATTTGATATTCATGACCCCTTTGGTAGTGGAATAAGGATGGAGTTGGTGGGTGACCAACTCATGGTTGGGGTCAATAAACTAGGAATGGTCATAAGTGACGGAAGTGCTAATTGGTCATTGTTCAGGTGTAGATTGTCGAGAGAAGTACACCCTAGGAAGTGAGATAGGCATTAAGAGCTATGGGGTTTGAATCCAGAATCTTTTGCAAAGACCGGATCGTCACTATTGAAAAATCGGGAGTGGATGGATATGGGATATCTAATGTGGCCAATCGACTACTAGGAGAGTGTGGAGGTTCTTGATTGGTGTTGGAGGTGATGAAGATGATCGATATCAATTAATTAAATGTGGAATGTCTTCAAGGCAATATTGGACATTCTCTAGGGATTTTGGAAATGATCATTCATGTTTTTGAGGTTTTATAGATGGGAATATTATTTTTTAGAACCATAAACTAAAAAAACAATCACAAAAATGAAAAGTGAAAGCTAGATGGTAGATTAAAACACACAGTAAGTCACACAAGAGAATTTTTAATTATCTTGATTAATTAAAAAGAGAATGTGAAATGTGAAAAATGGTTGAAAGGTACTAGGAAATGGAAATATAAGGCTGGTTTTCGGTGATGTTAAATGATGGAGCCCTTAATATACCCAAATTTATGTGAGGCCCGAATCTATGTTAGTGTCAATATGAGGTGTGGTATTCAGGCCTACCCCTCACTTCAGTATCTACTACAACGATAAGGGTGTTGGGTGCTTAGCCAATATACCACCCACCAACTTATTTATACTCGGTTAGAACATTGAGTCGGCTTATCCTCTTGGTGATGAAATCCAAGTAGGTCCACCTGTGAAGGATTATTTAAATGTGAGTTATGTTTTGATGTGGTTTGGTTATGTGAATGTAATTCTTTAAACTCCTAATTAAGTTATGTGATCAGGAAAAAATGAGTTTTCTTTTTAAATCCCAAAGGAAATGTTAATTCGATGAGGAAAAACACACAAATGAAATTCTATACAAGAAAATGATAGAGAAAAAGGGAGTACTGTGATCACTTTTCCTTTTTTTATTTTTTTATTTTTTATTTTTAATTTAAGCAAGAATAATAACAACAACAACAATGCACTCCAATCTAAAAAATTATATGAAATAGGAAACAAAAAAATGAAAGCTAAAATGGAAATCTAAATAAAGAAGGGACTAAGGGTCTAACTAGGCATGCCAAGATGTTCGAGGTAGTTTTGGGTTAGTGTTATCAAATGAAAAAAGTACCTAAAACTAAAATGATCATGGTTTATCAATACCTTTCATTGATACCACAATGTCGGGATGATGGAATGTGGATAATGTGAAAAGGCTCCTACTTTCTCCAAATGAAGACACCTATAAACAAAGACAACTAAACAAAATATATTAAATAAATATGATAATGAGTTGCTCGGCAAAGGTCGATCCCAAGAATCCGAAGGGACTTCGAGGAGTATCAACTCATTTTGATACAATTAATTTGCGTTGATAAAGATAATAAGATAAATTATGACAAAGTTAAAACTCAAGGGGAATAGTAAGACCATGTTCATCTTCGTAAGTGGCCCAAGCTAGGGTTGTGGTAAGCTCGAAGTCTTCGAAGTAATCATATAAGAACTCCTTAGTTGTTTCTCATATTTTGTGGAGGATCTCGAATTTCTCTTTAATGTCCTTGAAATTTGGTTAGAACATAATGGTGCACAGGGTGAGATTGTGGAGGATGTCAAACTTCTCCCACAGAGCTCAATTACTTCAATTTAGCATGTTATATCAACTTGCTAGAAAACATAATAACTAGCATCGGTTATGAAGGGACCGACATCGGTCACTTATGACCAGCATCGTTCAAGTAAGTAGGAACCATCATCGATCAGGGCTAATCGGCATCAGTTACCTGTGCGTGAGTATTTTATTTAACTCACGTGAATTAGATCTGATTTTAGTATTAAAGAAGATATATTGTTTGTAATTGCATGGCTAGGTGCCCTAAGTTTGTATAAGGTATTTATAAGCTAGAAATCTAGGGTTGGAAGTGACAATCAATGATTATTATGAAAATAATTGTGAGAAAGAATTCTTGGAGAAGAAGGATATGCTTAAGAGAAAGAAAGTACGATTACATCGTGAGAGGTGAGGAAGATTGTAAATCTTCATTGTATATCTTCTGAAAGCTTTGGATAATAGATTAGTTTGTTTCTTGGTGGATGTAGGCCACTTTGGGTGAACCATGTTAAATGCGGTGTTGATTTATATCTCTTGTTTTACATTTTTCTTCTAGTTGAATATCCGCTTTTATTGCATGTATGCTTAAATCTGATATATTATTAAATGTGTGATAATCCTATCATTTTGGAGGATTAGAAGATCATAAATTATATTGGTGATGGGATGGGATTGACTGGAACAATCATCTACGAAAATCCATTCTTGCAGATATTGTTAGACCGAACCATATTGATAAAATGTAGAATATGTTAGAATGATTATAAATGACAGGGATCGACGATGATCGAGATAGAATGTTTATTTTTAATAAAGTATGGATGAAATAAGTAGAACAAACTGCTAGAAATAAATAGATAGTGAAAATGCTAACTATGAAGAGTCCTGGGGTATGTGAAACTCAAAAACCGATATTCAACCGTGTTTATGAGGCCAAAAGATAAAGAAAGGGGCTAAGGACACCTATCGGTAGTGATCGAGGTCAAGGGTGATTAATTACAAAGTGTTTACTATGATAAATAGATTAATAAAAAAGTTACGATGTAAAATAGAGAGGCTTAACAACGGTGCAAAGATGAGTGATGGGGAATCCAGAATCTGTAAGGTCTTGAAAACAAAGAGTTGGGATTGTTTGGAAGGCCAAATATAAAAGCTAAAGGTAAAGGGGTCAATTGATGGCAATCCCTATGGGAATAACTAATATTCTACATGTGGTCTAAATGATTGAATGAGAGGAAGAATGCAAGAAGTCTATGTAAGATGGTGATGACGACAAACTTTAGATGATAACTAGTGAAAAATGAGTTGATAACACAATGAAAGAATGGATAATAACCTTGTTAATTGTTTAAACGTGCTAAAGTTGTTGGTTGATGAGGTGACAGAGCTCTTGGAGGTCTTGATAGCCTTGGTAGCAATATATTGATATCCTTGAATCGTGATGATGTTGTCTAGGAAGGAAGTGATTCATCCCTACACGCGAGTTGTGATTAACTGGAGAAGGGAGATAGAGGTTGATTAAATATAATTGACAATGTCCACAATGATTGTTTCAGATCTCGGATCGATGTAGATTTCACCATAGAGGTTAAAACCAACAAGAAGAATAATGACAAATGGTTAAAACCACTTGCCATCTAGGATATCAAGTTGTTGGGAAACAATGGGAGGTTAAGGATTTGAGTTGTAGGATTTTGAGGGGTTAGTATAAGTGGGGTAAATTGGTTTTAGGTTGTTTTGAGTGGTTAGGGAGTGTAAATGTATTTTATGTGGGTAAAATAGGATTTACAAAGGTGGATTTCATGATACTTAGGATAGGGATAATAAGATAGGTAATGATAATTCGATTGATGTATATTGGGTCACCTAGGGGTGAAAAAAGGAGTCTACAAGTAATGATTTGATATAGGTAAAGGGTTATAAAGACTTTTTTTTTCCATATTCATCTTTGTTCACTTTCTCTATTTACCTATTCTTATCACAAGAAATGATCAAACATTTGTTTCTCAAAAGGCACTATCTTTGAATGTAATACAAATTAGTGCTACAATATAACTACATTATAGTCTACATTATCACATATATAGAAAAATTGTATATTTATATATTTTTCTTTTACCAAAATGTATAATGCATGAGGCAAGGAGAGCTTCCCAAAATCTGATTAGGAAAACCTATAGAAGTGGCATCAAGAAAGTGTTTTTATATTGCATGTTCATAGAAAAGGGAACATAAATATCTTGGTATTGCAATTACTTCTCTTTAGCCTTCCTCTCGATTCTATTGTCTCGTTTCTTATAGAAATTATATTTAAAATGACATTGTATGGCTATACACAAGGCTAATGCATATTAACAAAAAAGGATACATCTATGAACAACAAAAACACTTTAACTATTCTTGTAATGAGTAATGATAGTTATAGTGATAGTAGTGGCAATATGACTACATACAAAGTTTTTAATCTTATTTGCATCTATCTTGAGTGCAAGGAAACAAAGGTCATTGAGAAGAAGAACCATGACAAATGAAAATTCCTTATGAGACTATATTAATGCATGTAAAAGTAGAGAACTTAATTGTAAGGCTACCAATTCGACATGGGTTAGAAGAATGGTAGTAGAGATTATGGACTTTGAGTTTACACCTACCAATCGTATTTTCTTAAAATTTTCAAGGCCTTATTTATTTTGTAGATATTTACTTGAAGACTTGCAAAAGTTAAGGTAAAAACTATTACATAAAAAATATTAACATTGAAAGGGTGCATCAACCTTTGTTCTACAATGACTCTACACCATAGTCTAATCAATATCGGACAGAGGAGAAATGTCATAGTTCACACCTCCCACACTAGATTCACACCAACATATCTTAATAGAATCCATGAAGAAGGTTTCTTTCTATTACACATTCATATTGATTATATAGTCTAAGCCAAAACATTTCACTTGGATTATGTGTTTCTACATCAATATTACACAAAAAAATCTTATAAGGCACAACATTATTTTTATGTAACAACCTAAATGTTTAGGAGGAAAGTTGTAGAGAAGATTGTGTAGATTATTCTCGCCTTGTGCTTGATTAAGTACAACATTAACTATTTTCAGGTTGGACATCTCCTTTTAAATGTTTATGAATTAGCCCCATGATTGTTGCTTTATGTGTCATTTACATTTATATTAAATCTAACATGGTAAGATGCCAATCAAAATTAACACTAATAAATATCATAGTTTCTTGTGTCATTTCTAGTCGAGCATTAAGGTTTGACTATGTAGAAGGACATTTGCAATGAAAACATCATAACAGTTTATAGGACTATATGACTATAGGACAACATCATTTCTAATGAAGAATTATAGGACTATATACAAGGCCTTGAAAAAAAAACCTATTTGATGCATACCCTATCATCATAATAGTCCATGAGATGACATTTATTTGAGGCATTTTTTCAAATAGTTCTCAAGCCAATCCTTCTACTTAGTAAAAAATTGGGTCTACACATTTGTTTTTGCCTCTATTTTTGCTTCAACTAACTCGGGAAGAGTGGTAAATAATAAGAGGGTACTACATGATCTTTGCAACATGACCATACTTGATTGACTTATGGGTATTGACAAACCTAATGTAGACACAAAATCACACACTTACTACTATTTACTATACCACCAAGTATGTTGTTTTATATATGGATCTTATGTAAGAAAAGAATTCAATGGTGACCCATTCCCTAGTCCATTTGCTTGTCTTGTTGGTTTCTATTGCTTTTGTCTTTTAGAATTGTTACTCATACACCTAGTTTTGGTCAAGTCATAAGGATCCCTTTCAATCAATTTTCATGCATATTTTGTCATTTATCTGCGGACACTAACACTTAGGCGGTCCCTGTACATCCTAGGTGCTCATGCCCTCTTTATGTTTGATCTTATTTTTGACATTTCAGGTCAGTCTTTTCAATTTTCCCACTCATCCCGAAGTATTAGTCGATATGTCAGGTCATTAGTGTTGAAATTCAAGAAAGATATCCCTATATAAACACAACATAAATACTATTATAATGGCAAGAAATTTCTATCATGGGGTATCTATCTACATATCTTAAGGGACTGCATTTGGGTGCATTACTTTGCATACACACCTGCATACGAAGGGAGATCATTCTATTACATCCACACATTTCATTTTATCTAGTTAACACTGTTATTTTGGCGTCATTAGCACAAGGGTGACCTAGGAGCACTATTTCACACATAAGCACATAGAACTACATTGGGTCTAAGATGTAGTGCAACGCTCAGTCATAAGTTCACCATTACGATAGCTAATGATAGTCTAACCCCTCATTTTACATATTTCTTATTCAGGATTTAATGTGTTTTTAGGGTTTTACAGGATGATATTTGTGTGTAGATTTATAGCTACCTTGGTGATCTAAGTGCAACATACAAGTGACAAAAGGTGAACAAGTGTGAAACCCTAACGATGGTATCGAACCAGGTTCTGACCTTTTTGTAAACTCTAGCACCCCCACAGAGGACTTGGGAACCCGCGGGTGCCCCTATCCTTGTCCAAGCACCCGCATCAAGGAATTACGAGCATCTCTACATTTTTTTAGCCTTGTTATGATGGTTTGTGCTCCTATTCCATCACATTCTCCAATCCAGACTCACTTTAGGATAAGCGAAAATTAGGTAAGCTCTTTATCTCTTGCATTTGCTTTCATATAAAGATCAAATAAATTGTCAAGCACTTGTATTTCATTGTATATCAATTATAGCAGATCTTTGCATTCAGATTTTAATAAAATATTTAGATTTTATTAAATCATTTTGGTGAACCCGAAGCTTAGAACTACTTGCCCTATGATCCACTAAAACTCTAATAGCTAAGGATAGCTCTTCTCCTCTTAGGCTAGTCATGCCTCATGTGAGTGTTAATCCTATCATTGATGAAGCAACCATAGCTAAACTTATCACTTTATATCACAACATTATTCTTCAAGATGATACTCAAAGGAAACTATTAGCTCATGAATGCAATGTGCCTACTAGCTTTGATCATTCTACTATTAGCATTGTATCGACAGGAAATATTTTTGGGTTGTATATATTATTATTCAATTAGCCACACTCCACCTTATTTTATTTCTACTAAGACTTTAGATGATGATATTATCAATTTTATGCTTAATCTTAATGATAAAGTTTTAGTTAAAAAACATGATGAAAATAATCATGCATCGTATTCTAGTTCTCCTCCTCCTTCATTATATGTTGATGATACGCTTAATGAAATCCTTGCATTTGAATATTTGTTTGATATTGATGAGGCACATGATAGTAATGATTCTACTTCTTTTCATATTGCTGAATGTGAATTTTCTATTTCGATTTCATCTTCTTTTGAGATTGTCTCTAGTAACATGCATGATTCATCTCCTTCTATTACATCATCTCCTAATAATGCTTCTAATGTTAGTCCTACTACTTCACCACCTATTACTTCTTTGGCACCTATATCTAGTGTGCCCTTAGCATCGATATCTTCTACTTCTTCTCTTGACATCCCTATGATCACTCATAATGGAAAGATACAACCGCTCAATATGCCATCTACATCTCCTATTATTCCATCACAGGATATCTTATCGCTCATGCATGATTTTTGTCAATTCAATCTCAATTCCAATCTCTCACACTTGAAAGCAAAGCCTATTATGCTTTTATCAATAACAATTATTTACATGGCAACCCTATTCCAAAAAGATTCACAATTTAGCATTCCCTAAGGATTTCATTATGCCTACATTTTCATGTTTTGATGGTACTAGAAATCCATATTTACATCTTAAACATTATCGTCTAGCTATGGCTTCTTATTCTAATGATCGATTATTTCTCAAAGCTTTTCACCATAGTCTTATTGATGACGCTCTCTAATGGTACACACATTTACCATTTGGATCTATTAGTACCTATTGTGATATGGAAGATTTTTTCTTCATCACTTCATACTTAACAATGGCCCTATAGTCACGCATGACTGTTTACCTGGCTTACATCAAGGAAAAATAGAACCTATCATTGATTACATTTTATGTTTCAATGCTTGCATGCATCAATTATTCTTTCAGCCCATTGACTTAGAAAAATAATTCATCTTTTGTCATGGCCTGATTCCTAATTTAAAACAACGCTTGAAATATGACACATGTGAATCATTCACACTCTTATGTTATAAGGTCATCGATCTAGAACATGATCTCATTACTGCATATGTAATAGATTATCCTCCTAGTTATCCTATTATTTCACCATCCAGTTCTTCTCCACTTCCATTTGTTGAGCATCCTCCTAGGTCTTCATCTCTTCTACCTCATAAGAAATTTTAGTATTCTCTGTTACATAAGAATCTTTAACTCCTCCACTATGTCAGGATCCACCTCATACTTCTACATTTTCTTCATGGGAACCATTACACTTTTCTCATCACACAAGACCTCATGATGTGTTGTGTTCCTTACTTGACAATTGTTTGATTAACTTACCTTCTAATCAACATCATCCACCTCATCGCTTGCAACACCGGTATGATCGACCATATTGCAACTATAATCATATCAATGGCCATCGTGACAGCTTATTGTTGCACCCTTCATGATCAATTACAACTAAAAGATAAAGGTGTCATTTCTTTTAGCTTTCACTCTCGTGAGCGAGTCCTATGTCTCCACTTCCGCACAAGTGTGTTGTTACTCAGTTGATTTATCTCCTTCGTCTAGTTCTAACGTCACATAGGTTATTATTCATGCACACTCTCCATCTCATCCATCCACCATTGCACCATCTTATTCATTACATCATGATACTTCTACATATTGGTTTCTAACTCGTCGACATCCGCACTTCCTACCGTTGCATCTCCTATCATTGGCACCATTTCATCAGGCATTCAGTTTGGTTCATACACTCATATTTCTTCCATTCCACATGTTTCCACCACTCCATGCCCACTTGATCTCTGGTAGGGGAGTTTTTCTCACCTTGCCCCCAATGACGCACTCATGTTCTTACGGTTCTTACATGACTGTTGAGGGATCTGTTACAATAATAACCTCACCATATCTCCACATTACACATTACATTGGTATATTTATCTAGCGTACACTATCATATCACTTCCTAATGGCGTACTCTTAATTTATGGTTCATTCTTGACTATTGAGGGGTCTTATGTAGATGAACCTTATCATCTACACACTAGGGGGCATCACTAGTCTCCTTCCCCCTCTTCATCATACTAACAAGGGTGTAGACACCAAAATTTGGTATCACTACCCTTGTCACACGCGTTTGATTCCTTTATTGTGACCATCTATCTATACCCCCTTAATTAATTCATGTTCATGTAAACATTCCCATCTTTCCCATCCATTATCCTATCTATTTTAATTTATTATTAATCTTCATCAATTATCCCCTAATCCTCATCTCATTATCTAATTAATCTTAATTATTCTTCTCTAGGTTGTTTATCACCCCTAAACCCCCTAGTTCCTAATCCCTAATATTTTTATAGCTTTTATTTAATTCATTTTTATCCCCCACTCACCCATATCACTTCCTTAGGAAACCCTAACCCGCCTATATGCTTTAAAACACTTATCCTAATCCATAAAAGCCCCATATCTCAAATAAATCACTCTTCCACCACCTAAAGGGATGATTCCCCACAGTTGGCAATGACCCACCCAAGTCGTCGTCGACCCTATAAAGTTGGTTTCACCCCCCTTTCAAAATGAGGCATAATCAAAGTTTTCTTGTGTTGTGTGAACTTATCTTCAAGTTTGAGCTTCTTTGCAGTTGTTTCAGTCTTCTTGGAGTCCATTTGAGCTTGTTTTGCATCACTTGTGGAGACTTTGGGAAGTTTATCTTAACTTTATGTTGGTTTATGCTATCATTGCTTATCATTTTCATTGTCTTTTAGAAACTAACGTTTTGCAGGTTCAACTGCCATCAAAGCTTCATTTTCAACCTCTTTGATAAGAGATTAACCTACCACATGTATAGATATAAGTGTGGGATAACATATGAATTATATAACATTTATACTTATATTCATTAGTTAGTTAGTCATTAGGTATAAACTAATAATAATGAAGGGGTGTGACCTTTCACAATCATATATATATATTCCTCCCCATAATATGAAGAGTGTGAGTTAGTGTCTTATTATAAGACTTAGGAGGTTGCCCCCTCGTAGTGGCTTAGTAATATATTAAATATTTGTATATAATTGCATTTATATTCAAGCAATTCCATTACATCTAGTATGAGAGCATTGATTTCGACAACGATTTGGTTTTTTTGCTATAACTTAATAACAATCACAATTTTTTCAGAAATTTTTTTATCACGTGTGGGGATATATATTATAAATCTTCAATAAAAATTTCAAAAAAATCGTTGTTTTGTGAAATTTATTACATATATACCATTTTTCATAAAATCAATCTACATGCCAATTTTTTTCAGAGTTTTTCTAAATTTTTTATATTTTTGGAAAGCTCTTCAAATTTCCATATAAGTATATTCTTTACATTTTCAAATTTGAGGTCAACATTGACAAAAATTTTGGTCAAATTCAATCAAACAAGGCAAAATGCATTGTGTAAGAGCAATCCCTTGTTATGGCAGGTCCCCAAACTAGGGGTAAGAACAAGAATTATGATACTCTAGGTAAAACACCTTATAAATATGATATGGAATCAGAAATGGGGATAGAAAAATCATCTACTCTTGGGTTTTCCTTGACGGATCATAAAGTGAGCCAGATCGAATATGATATGCATAACTTACAATTGGATATGAACACTAAAATGGACCAAATCAATCAGCGCTTAGATGATCTTATGCAACACCTCATTCCAAACTTGAATGTTTCTCAACCTCAACCCACTTCAACACATATTTATACACAACCAAACCATGGTGGATCTTCTACCCATGCCAATGTATATAACAATGCACAACAAGGAAGGAACATGTTTCCAAAAGTAGAAATGTGTAAGTTTGATGGTAAGGATCTAGTAACTTGGATCAATCAAATGGAGAAATTTTTTGATGTATATAAAATACCTTGGTATAGATGGCTTTTTACTTAAAAGAAAAATAAGAGTCTTGATGTCACTTGGTAAGTATTCATAGATGAAATGCAATTGGACTACTCTAATAATGTAATGACAACTACTTTAGCCCATTAACTAAGTTACGACAAATGGTTACGGTAAATGATTATATTCAGAAATTCTAGAACTTATCCTTAAGGGTTGATGATATCTTTGAAAACAACCTAAATGATTTGTTATTATGAGGCCAAAAGGATAATATCTAGTTGGATGTGTGCATGTTCGATCCAAGTTCTATAGGTGAATCCATGATATTTTCAATGCTAATCAGAGCTGTAGTGTCATTGCAATCTTTTTCTCGACCTACTCGATTGACTCCTCAACAAATTGAAGAAAAAAAACAATCAAAAGGTTTATGTTTCAATTGTGATAGCAAATGGACTAGGGGACATAAATGTGCTAAAAAGAAATTGTTTCTACATTGAAGGGGCCAATGAAGATGCAAGAGATGAAGAGGAAATGAAGGCAGAAGAGGTGACCAAAGATGATGATTTTCTACAACACCATCCTCAGTTGATCAACATTGAGGGAAACGTTGTTTTAAAGGGGAAGGGCATGATAAGAGATTAACCTACCACATGTATAGATATAAGTGTGGGATAACATATGAATTATATAACATTTATACTTATATTTATTAGTTAGTTAGTCATTAGGTATAAACTAATAATAATGAAGGGGTATGACCTTTCACAATCATACCTATATATGTGGGTGAGTAATTCTTCCCCATAATGTGAAAAGTGTGAGTTAGTGTCTTATTGTAAGACTTAGGAGGTTACCCCCTTGAAGTGGCTTGATAATATATTAAATATTCTAGTATATTTGCATTTACATTCAAGTAATTCCATTTCACTCTTATTTTAGTGATCTTGTCTACAGGTTGTCCACCCAACTCATCCACCTCCGGCCTTGTACAAGACTTCCCTGGTCATCGTCACTTCACCCATGTCATCGTCGACCCAACCCTTTTCTCGTCACCCATTCTATCTTCTAGATCATCATCAATGTGCTTATTTGTTCTATTTTTATTTCTACTTCTCGGATCTACCATTCTACCTCTTTGTCAATCTAAATTTGTTTTGTTTGTCCCAGTCGCCACCAACTTAGCCAAGTCACCGTTGACCCAAGCCCTATTTCCATACAATCTATCCAAATCTTTATTTTCTTGCATCCTTTTTGTTTCCTATTCTCATATCTTCCTCTACGGGTTTTGTCAATAGTCTCGGACCTTTGTAATCATCCGATCTACACTCAAATCCCTCCAGATCTACATTTTTAGTTTGTTGTCCGAGATCTACTGTTCATACGAATCTATCTAATACATACGCTCTTACGGCCATCTCATTCACACTCTTTTACATCATTTTTTTACATACTTTATTATTCATCGCAGCTCTATTCATACATGCAATACAATTCTTCATCATTTCTATATCACATGAAATAATCACAATATATACTATATATTACCACACACACTATCTCCTCATGATCACATTAATCATCATTATCCATTAGTCAACATCAACAACTATGTGATGTAAACCAAATTGATAAATACAAACAATGCTCCAAACATCATACATCAAATATAGCAATAATAATCAACACATCATATGAGAACCAATCATCACATCGCATATCAATAAACATCAAATACAACAAACATACGTTGATAATCCATATATATCAGTCATTCAAAATCATAGTTACAAAAATCCCATCGTTGGGGGTAACCCCCCATACATCGCTACATATCATATATCATCATCACTATCACTATCTACAATTGTGAGAGCTCTAGAACTAGAAGCTTCATCATTGATCTTGGCCCCTATATCTCTCTTCCTACCTACGCAATAATTTCACCTCGGTCGCTGTTCCACAAAACTACCCTACAACTCCATGAACCTTGTAAATACATCTTGAGCTAAGGTACCTCCACCCACGGCCTCTCTAGCTTGTCATGTCTCCTCTCATGCCTCGTCTCTCTCATTCAATAACACAAGTACATCTAGCCATTGCTAGTGCCTTTGGATCAAATAAGTGTTCATTCTCACTCGCAATACCATCCACACAATCTAGCATACTACCACCTATGATTACATTGGTGGGCACATTCTACATCAATGTACGAATGGATGTGTCTATAATCAGTGACCAATATGCATCACCCTGCATAAATAAATCAACACGTTAGACAACAACAGAAATTAAATAACCAATCACACACATCACTATACAAATACTCGCGCTCTATTATCATTGTTGCTACATTATTGGGGGCGTGTGATTTCCCTTATAATACTCCACTCGGCGAGTTGCTCCATTGCATCCAAAAAATTGGAAACAAAATACCCACCTATGTGATGCCCACCATGCATGGTATGCCTCCGTACACCCCACATCATCCACATTTATCAGCTTTATCCTTGCATCTGCCTCATCTGGCCCAGGAGATATTAACTGCACTCCTATGGGCCCTAGTATAGCTCCAACTATTCTTGATCCTAATGGTCCTCATCCATACATATGGTTACGGAGGCACATCTTGGGCCATACCAAACTGTTTTGAAACACACTCTACCCGGAATAGCTCAATCATCCCCGAAAACCAATCCTCTAGCCACATAGTCCACCGAATACATCATAGCTCTGCTGCATCCTCTAGACATCCTTCATAGTCTTGGTATGGCCTTTATATTATGGCCTTTGGCCCCATGTGATCAACCATCACTTTATAGGTATTCGTATCCATCTTCCTGTTGCGAAAACCAACCCATCTCCCAACAAAAAAATTTGGCCTTGCCCACTCTCCTTGCAGTCCACCAACTAGCCTCAATATCACAATATGCTCATAGGCCCATACATGTAACAATGTGGTAGCTCCAATACCACCCCCATGCTCCTCCTGCATGAATCTATATAGATCTTTGTATAAGTGGGCCAATACACATCATGCCAAAACATATCTCGTCCTATCCTCCTCTATTTGATAGCAAATATCATGTATCTTATACAAGATGCCTACACCACCACCCTCCACTGCAACTGACAAAGTAATCACAATGGTAATAAACTTCTACAATCATGGAACCCCTAACCTTAATATAGAATCCAGGCTAATGTGGACCTCAGTATGAACTCCGGTAGTACCACCTAGGGCCCTCATTTTCTTTGAGAATCATCTATAGCCATCACCTGAACCCTCTTACCAACAATAGGCAAACACAATATGTAATATATGTCCTCCAAAGTCACGTTCATCTCACCCGTAGGCAACCAAAAGTTGTAAGTATCTACACATCACCTCTCACAAAAAGATGTGATCATAGGCATATTATGGGGCACATCCCATGTCCTCACTATGTACCACAGGCCAACATGGTCTAAAACATCCCACTCATCATCTAAAAAACCCAATCCTAATAACGTACTCAAATGACAACCCCCACAAAACTCTCACGAATGAATATCCCTATGCAAATCACAAAATGATAAAAAACACAGCGTTATAACATCATACATATGTAAATACACCTACCTATAACATCAACAAGCATCAAATTTCACATTTACAACACTCTAGGATAAACCCAAGCCTTCTGGGTCACTAAAGCCCATGAGTAGGATTGGGGCGCCTAAGAGAAAGTCACTAACACCCATGCCTGGGCGTTAGTGTCTCGAAGGTCATTAACGCCTTCACTACTCTTTTCTAGGTCCAAAATGCCAAGAAACTCAAAAATAATTTTTTTTCAAAAACTCATCAAAAACGACTAATTTCAATATGATTTTCGAAAACAAATCACACTTACTAGCTCAATTTCATACGTGATGCTACACCTGATGTCACCATCTCAAATAGACTCAATCATGGTGTTCTTACTTAATGCATCTTCACACACACCCAGAGCTCTAAATCACACTCGCACAATAATCAAATGAAGTGCCTATTCACTTTTTCATATTACTATTTATAGTAACTTCCCATTACTTACCGCGCTTATAGTCATTATTCACACCTATCCTTCAAACTAATACACATTGCACGATTTCAATCATATCTTGTGCATCCCTATTCGATTCTTGTATTGTTTGCATCATTCTCTTAATTCTACCTATTGTCATATCGTACACATTCCACAAACATTATATTCCTCCTCCACATCATTTCAACTCAATATACACACACTTTTGTGATATCTATCATACATTCACTATTTCATCATTACACAATTACTTTCACTTAGCATTCATTCTCATCATTACTCCCCCTTTCACCGAAAGGAGGGCATACAATCAGGGCATCCCATAATCCCCCTCATACCATTATGTAATCATTCTATATTTCTAATTTGTCATTATCAAAAATTTACTCGTACATCATGCGACATTTCGCACCACTTTCTAGCGATTCCCCCGACAACTTAATCTGGGGGTAGCAAGCATAAAATCTCTCCATGAGTAACCAATTAATCAATCACACATAATTCAAATATTGACAACACAAACTTTCTACTATTTGAAATCACATCAATCAATCGATACGACACAACATATTTATGCTCCCAGATGAACTAACTTGAGAGTTATATCACCATTTTCCCAGATGACCTAACATGGGAAGTTATTCTACTGCTTCCAGATGACCTAACATGGAAGCCATCTCACATACACTATGGTGACTCCCTGGAGAGGGGAAATGAGACATCATTACCTTTCATGTAGTACTCTATATGGGTTTGTTGGTGAGAAAAATTGTCAGGTAGACAAATTGGTGGAATTCTTGTCAAATATTTGGGAATCTAATTCCCTCAACTTGAATTATGCAGCTCTGTGTTTACATGCACGTGTGAAATGTGGTTTTTATGTTGGCCTTGAGGCCGGGGATCCAACATGGGCACTCCACTAACCCTGTAGAAAAAGCTAGCATTTTTTTACTTTAAAGGACTTTGCTTAGAGAGTGGTAAAGGGAGTGAGAAAAAGGGAGAGGGATTAATGTTGTAGGTAAGAAATTAGAGTCCTACATCCATTAATCAAAAAATTCTAACACAAGTAAATTTAAAAGAAACAATTAAGAAAACGAAAGCAAGACTAGTTGAGATTTATGAGCACAAAGTATCAATAAATCTCACAGTCAAAAAAGGCTAGAAACTCCTTTTATTGATGCTTGAGAAAAATTATACATGGCAAGAGTGGGAAGAATGTAGAGATGAGAAGTAGAAGAAATGTTATCTCTTTTCTTCTTCACAAGGAATAATCTCTCATGAACTCACAAAATTGACAACCCTTTGGAAAGAGATTGTCTTTACAATTTATAGAACTTGAAAATGACTCTTCATCTACCCCCAATGACCTTTCACATGCCTTTGCACAACTTAAAACTTTTTATATTCTTAGGAAAATATTAAGTCCCTTTTTATAAAATAAAGGTGACTTATTACATTATAATCCTAAAGTCACTTTTTAATTAAAAAAAGGCATTATGAAAAAGTGCAACCCCAAAAAATAATTAGAACATGGAGGAGAGAGAAATTTGGGGAGGAAGAGAAGAGAGAGAAATAAGAGAGAGGAAGGATAAGGAATAATTTCAACGAAGAAGTTTCCTCTGATGAAGTTCATTGATCCTTGCCAGATGATCCGATGAAATGCTCTAATATAATGAACTCTGAATCCTTGAATGTTTTACACCATGAGAAACCTCCTTCGATGACCCTCAAAACCACGAACTAAGTGTTTAGAAATATTGTGGAGTGATTCCATTGGTGATCATGAGCACCCTTAATGAATATCCCCTACGAAGAGGCGAAGCTTGAAATTGATCCTGCATGACCACATTGTTATGCTAATTTAAACATTCTGATGAAACACATGATGGACATTCTGATGATGATGATCACAAACTCCACCTTGCACATGATACACATGCAACCTAAACCATGAAATGAGTGTCGAAAGACACTATGAGATCTCCCGAGGTGGATTCTAGATGACCTATGAGCAATGAATGTGATTATCCTCTCGTGACACTTTGCCATATTCCGATGATGAAGATGACTCATGGGTAAATGCATTCACATGTACATATCAAGAAAGCAAGTAATGCACATTGATGAATACACCATTGATGACATATAAGAGTTTTCATTCATCGGACATGAAACAACCAATCCAAGCTATGAAAAACCACCATTCCTTTGATCTTTTGATTGCACACATGAATGGGAAACTGGAACAATCTGTGAACTTGAATTTCTTACTTCCTCGAAAACTTTCTGCACCTGAAAATAAAGGCTTGCTATTTTTAGTAATTAGAAATTCCTATCCTTTTTGGCTCCAACCACTGAGATTGTCCTTCTAGATTATCTATGTGCACAGTGCTTCTGTCGAAACTGTTATTTGAGATGACTTACTAAAAATAGCAAGTGCATGTGTAGGAGGCTTAATTATTTTGGAAATTAGGGTTCTTGACCTTGATTTTTTATGAAACTAACTTTTCTAATATGGGTTTTTGGTCTTCAATGCACCTGAAATTTCAAGTCCACCTAGTGTCTAGAAATGGATATTTTAATTTTCAAAGTTTTCACCGCAGGAAATTGGGGTTTCTTCATTGAAAAAAATCTAGAACATGCATGTAAAAAAAAATCTTGGATTCTAATGGTCTATGAAAAACTTAAATATTACAAAAAATGGTACATTGATACGTTCACCGATTTGTGAGATATGAGTAAATCTCCACGGGCTTGAAGTCTCTTCAGAAAAGAACTTGTTTTTATTCTTCACAAATCTGGATTTTCTTGTTTTTTTCTTATTTTCACTTCTTTAGATCATGGAAAAAATAAATCAATAGATATCTAGCATTAAAATGGTTGAGGAGGTTCTATGGAAATTTCGATGAGAGTTTTGGGCATGTGGGAGCATGTGGGGGGTTTGAGCAAAAAATGGCTAACTTTCGCATTATATAGCTTTGAAAATAAAGGGATGAGGTGGGGTGAATTTTTTTTCCCCTACTATCCCTTTGATTTGGGGCAATAGGTGCAAAAAAAATTCCTTAGCCTCCTTAAGATAAGCGACAAGCATGTAGGGGTTGGTAGAGGAGCAAGTCATACTCGTCAAAGGAGTTGGAAGTGAATCATCGAGGTCATATGGGTGAGCATAGTGCTAAAAGGGGGGAGGGCACAATATTTTTCACCTATTTTTCCTTTGGTGAGGGAAAATGAAGACATAAAAATGTGCCTCATCCTGGTGTTACCACGTGTCCCTTAGGAAATTTCACTAAGTATCGAATAGCATACCTTTGAGGGCGACTTAGAAAGACCATATTTTGAGCTCCGGATGAATTTTGGATGCTTATTTATATGATTTTGCATGTAAAATACCATTTTAGAAGAATGGGAGGAGACTCATGACTTTATTATGCTTGAAACAACTCCAAATACTTCTTTTTTCTCAATATCGCTCATGGTGCATGGAAAGAATGAGTTTCCTTGCATGGGGTTTGAGATTGATCTATTTTTTCCACTATGTAAAGGGTTGAAAATTATTTCTAATGATATATTTTTGGTCTCAAAACTCATTTCAAAGCTCCTGAAATCACCTCTTAAATATCGGGTACTCTTCCGTGGTGCAAGCTCCTTCGGCCTCAAAAACCCACTTTCGATGAGTTGGCTCCTAAACCTCTAAAACTTCCTAGAATCTTCCTTAATCAATTCCTTAATGTTCTTGGCTCTTGAATACCCCTCCATGATGAATTTTAGCCTTTGATCCGCTCTAGGGTTGGTGCACTAGTCCTAGGAAGGTTGATGATAGCCCCTCCTAAGATTGCTTGAAACTCCGCTTTTAGAGAGAGTTGCTCCAAAAGTTCTTGAATGCTTCTTATCTTCTTAAATCACCTAGGGAATGGATGAAAATCACATATCAACCATTTAAATGACAGGATAAGGCTGGTACAAGGAATAGGCTAACTGGGGGTGTCTTAGAAAGGTATAACATAGAAATTTTTGACACTATGGTATAGTTGTCTTTTTTCAGTGAATTTTGCCTAGGAAAAAACACAAACAGTTGGATCTAACTTGTGGACATGTTATGGATCAAGCACAATGAGGACATGACATGAGAATCCTAGAACCTAATTTTTCAAAATGTTGACCAGTTCCTTATCCATTGGGCTTCATGGATTCATTTCTAAAGAGATAGAGGAAGTACACACACACACACACACGATAAAAGGAAACACAACACACGAAAAGGAAATAACACACATAACGGGAAAGGGAAACACAAACCTAAATCACCTATGGTACAATGGGGGATAACCCTCTTTCACTTAAGTACTTTTTTTTTCGGAGGTTACCCCTAACTAGGTAACATATAGTGATGATGTTCCACGAATCCATTGACTAGTTTGAGAAAGTAGCCTCCTCTCCTCAACTTCTTATGAAATACAGATGCTTTCATGACTATCTTTATACTTGTAGGAGTGAACCTACATGAGTTTCTTGATATTAGAATTTCACTCAGAAATTCCATTGCCTTCATTCCTTTGAAATTTGTTTTAGAGTTCCAGGTTGTCTTTCGTGTCCACCCACATTGTTGATTTCTCATTGATTTGTTCATCACTTTGCCTCGAGGGTTGATTTTTGTTAAAATTGTTTGGATATTCTAATTTTTCTTCTTTCCTCCATTCATATAGATTGAAAACCTTTTCTCCATAGTCCTCAAATTTATCTATCTCATTATGAGGTGTTTAGAAATAGAGCGAGGGATCTGACATAACCTCATACCTATCTTGCATGGCCATGGCTTGAGCAACAGGTTAAAACTTAGCTCGGGTTCTTTCATGCCTTCTTCTACTTCCAATATCTCTTGTACAAAATCCTTCTTTGAAACTACCCAAAGTTTACCTTTACCTTCATTTGAAAAATCATCGTTCAAAATTCAAGGCAACCATCAAGAGGCATTGCTTCATTATCTAAAGGATCATCACATTATACTACTTCTCCATGGAGAGGAGTCTCAAACTCGATGGATTCAAAAATTTAGAGTCTCAAATTCTTCATCCCATAGAGAATCTTCTTCTTTGAATGGAAAGGAGAAAACTTCAACTTCATCATTACATTCATCACTCATTGGCTCATGAAGGACATCAGGTTATTTACCTTGTTTCACTCCATCATGACTAATCTCTGGATCATTTGAGCATCTCGGGTCAAATTCATGTTTGTCTTGTAGATCCATAGCTTGCATCAGGAGTTCAAAACTTAGTTTTGTCTCATCTGCAACTTTAAGAAAATATTGTATTGATTCTCCTTTCAATTCTTTCAAGAGCTCATCACAAATTGGATTTGTTTCTTCATGGATGGCATAATCAAGAGTGTCTTCATATTCAAATGGGAATGATAATATCTCTTCCTCCTGGGTAAGCATACAAGTTGATTTCTCCATTTGAAATTCACCAAGAATCGTTTCTTCTTCTTCATACCCCATATGGCCCGTGTAATCTGAAAGTTACCTTCTTACAGTTCAAATTTTCTCAAAGCTTCTTCAAGATCCATACCCCTGGAAAGGGATATTTGGTCCTATCAAGATGGGAATCTCGTCCTCCTCTTTGATTGTTACAAAATGATTCATCCTCATGCTATTTTGGTACAAAATGTTGGCTCTAGGTTTCTTGCTTTTTACACCATGTACCTCATCTTCTTTTCTGGAAGAAATTTTTCCATGTATCCTTTCACCAAAATGGTTGATGAAGACCAATTCATCTAGATTTTACCTCCCAACTATTAGTATAAACTTCAACTCAGAAAAATTCCAAATGAAGATGGAATGTATGCTACCAAAATCATTAATGAAACCTTATTGTGTGAAAATTTGGTGAGTGCCACCTATGCATCTTTGACCTTCCTCTACAAGTGGGACTTCTTTTGACTCATGGAGTAACAAGAGCCATTGGGTTGAGTCATGATGAGTTTGAGAGATTTGGAGACCTTTACAAGCATTACATTGTCAAAGGCACATGAATCTATTATGTAATTATTCAATATGTATTCTCCAACGAGAAGGGATATATAGAAAGGTTGACCTTATCAATCTTAGATGCACTCAAAGAAAATATTTCACTTGAGGGTGTAGGTGGGTTTGGTAGTAGTCCTTTGGAACTAGGATTTACAACATTGGGTTTTGAACTATTATTCTTGATATGTTAGACAAATATTTCAAACTGACTGGGATAAGTCCGTGGATATTCAGTTCTAGAGATTTGTACCTTGGTCCTATGCATATGTTAATGATGTTAAAATGAGAAGATGCGGATGGGGAAGATGGAGACACTTGGTTTTGAAGTTAGGATATTCTTGGGAGTAGGAGTAGATGATTGGGAAAGAGGTTGTTTTGAAAGGCAAAGTGGAAGATTTTAAAGTACTAGATTTTTGCAAAGCGGAATTTGAATTAGAAGGAGCATTAAAAGACTTACTTGAAATAACGGGTGACTTTTGCTTACTACGGGATCAGGTTTCTCTAATGTGGACTCCATGCAAAGTGGAAGTGGAGATCCTTGACTGATGATTTTATTTGGTAGAGTCGCCACGGGAGGATCTTCGCTCTTTTTCTTCGTAGCAATAGTAGAGGAAGAGGCTCCCTTTTGAGATTGAGAGAAAGTGAAAACAACACATGAGAAATTGGGTGTATCTATGTCTTCATCTTCATCACCTCTAGATTACTCACAGAATCTAATTTGTGTGTTATTCTCTACTTCCTCAACTTCTAGAAAATCATCATCTCTGCTTTCTTATTCAATATCTTCTTCATCTTCTTGAATCCTACAACTTGCATTGATAGGTGGGGCCTCTAAGGAAATCCTTTAGAGTGCTCCTGTAATCTAATTTATGTTAGTGCTTTGAGGAGATATTCATTCAAAAATTTCCCTCTTCAATGATGTCATTTAATTTTCTAATTTCTGCAGCAATATGTTTGTTTTCTCATCTTTTGGATGTTGTGCTTTACCCTTTGAAGGGTTTTTGATATTTTCGGATAGGATGAGATCATCTTCAACTTCAATGGATAGTCTTTATGTTTGTGTAAGATCCCTTGGTTGAACCCTTCGTAGGAAGAATCCTACCTCGATGATTGAGCATTAAGGAAGATCTTTTCACGTTATTGTCGGATGGTGAATCATCTTCTGGTATTCTCTTGAGTAACCTATTGAAATGGGCCACGAAGTCTCTCATAGTATCCTTTGCCTCTTTCTTCATTTGTACCAATTGAATGATGAGATCTTGGTAGTCTTTAGTAAATTTGAATCTTTCTTCAAACCTAGATTTGATATCATTCCAATAGGTGATTGATCTGGTAGGTCAGAGGTAGAACCATTTTGTTGCTTTTTCTTGGAGAGATTCCACAAAAACCTAAACATATTCATGTTGAAAAATTCCCATGTTCTTGTGGTGAAGAGTTGCAGTTGCCATCACCTTTAAACTTGGGAAATTTCTTGTGGGAATATGTTGGTAGATTGTGAAGAGGGGGTGTAAAAGTGAGTGGGCATGTATTCCTTCCCCATGGAACAATGGGTTAAGGTCTTTCTACTTTTCCGCCATTCGTTGCTTTTACTTCAAATTCTCTCTTCTTCTACAAAATTCTTCTCTTGATTCTTCTTTTTGTTCTCGTTCTTCTTCACCTTGGGAACTCAATGCTCAATGGTGGTTGAAATATGGGAGAATTTGTAAGGGAGTATCAACAAGATTTTGAATGGGATTACCAAGAGTACCACTTGAAGACTCATACGAGGATGAGGCTTGAGAAAAATAGTAGGGTTATCTCTTATTTATTTTTGTTGATTTTTCAAAGCCTCAAAATTTGGGTTAAGAATTCCTCTCAACCTACTCAGCCTATTATATCTTTTTCACCAATTTTTTGAGAAAATCCTACAACAAAAGTGTGAAAGGACACTATGGAATATAAAAGGGTCACTTGCATTGAATCAACAATGGATCTTTCAAAGAAATGGATTTCCATCAATTTCTTCCCCCTTTTTTTTTTTTCAAATTTTTATTTTTTGTATTTTTTGAATATTTATTTATATATATATATATAATTTACTTGTGATGATATTTCAGGTGTAGATTCTTTGCCAAGTCTACCCCATGGTGGGTGCCAAAACTATTGGTGAAAACATTTGTCATGTAGACAAATTATTGGACTTCTTGCCCACGCTCTAGGAATCTAAGTCCCTCTACTTAAACGGTGCAACTTTGTGTTTACATGCACATGTGTGAAATGTTTTTTATGTGGTGGGTTTATGGCCGAGCATCCAACATAGGGCGTCTCCATCGACCCTATGGAAAAAGCTAGAAATTTCTTGCTAGAGAGGACTTTTCTTAGAGATCGGGAAAGGGAGTGAGAAAAAGGGAGAGGGATTAATGTTGTAGGTAGGAAATCAGAGTCCTACAACCATTAATTAGAAAATTCAACACACATAAATTTAGAAGAAACAATTAAGCAAACAACAACAAGACCAGTTAATATTTATGAGCACAAAGTATCAATAAATCCCCCAATCAAAAAAGGCTAGAAACTCCTTCTTCTTTTATTGATGCTTGAGCAAAATTGTACATGACAAGAGTGGGAAGAATGTAGAGATGAGAAGTAGAAGAAATGTTATCTCTTTGCTTCTTCACAAGGAATACTCTCTCATGAACTCACAAAATGACAACCCTTTGGAAAGAGATTGTCTTTACAATTTATAGAACTTGAAAATGACTCTTTTTCTATCTACCCTAGAATGACCTTTCACAACTTAAGAATTTTTATATTCTTAGGAAAATATTAAGTACCTTTTTATAAAATAAAGGTGACTTATTACATTATAATCCTAAAGTCACTTTTTAATTAAAATAAGGCATTATGAAAAATTGCAACCCCAACGAAAAATTAGATGTGGAGGAGAGAGAAAGTTGGGGGAAAATAAGAGAGAGGAAGGATAAGAAAGAATGTCGATGAAGAAGCTACCTCTGATGAAGTCCACTGATCCTTTCAGATGATTTGATGAAATGATCCAATATAGTGAACTTTGAATCCTTGAATGCTTTACACCATGAGAAACCTCCTTTGGATGACCCACGAACATTGTGAACTAAGTGTTTAGAAACATTGTTGAGTGATTCCATTGGTGACCATGAGCATCACTCATGAAGATCCCCTCTGAAGAGATAAAAGCTTGAAATTGATCCTGTTATGACCTTTGTAACAAGGCCACATTGCTATATTGATTTGAACATTCGTGAAGAAACACATGATGGACAAAACCTAACGATGATGATCGTAAATTCCACCTCATAAATGATACAGAAACTGAACCATGAAATGAGTGTTGAAAGACATTGTCGAGATCTCCCAAGGTGAGTTCCAAATGACTTGTGACCAATGCTCATGATGATCCTCTATGACACTGCCATGTTCGATGATGAATATGACTCACGAGACAATGCATTCACCCATACACACCAAGAAAGAAAGTAATGCACATTGATGAATACACCATTGATGACAACGAAGAATATTCATTCAACAAACATGAAACAACCAATCCAAGCTATGAAAATCCACCATTCCTTTGATCTTTTGATTACACACATGAATGGGAAACTAGAACAATCTGTGAACTTGAATTTCTTGCTTCTGGAACACTTTCTGCATTGCAAAAGGAAGGATTACTATTTTTAGTAATTGGAAATTTCTATCTTTTAAATACATGACCTTTGAGATTGTCCTTCTACATAACCTTTGTGCATAGTGCTTCTATCAAACTTCTATTTGAGATGACTTACTAAAAATAGTAAGTACTATGTAGGAGGCTTACTATTTTTGGAAAGTATGGTTTTAGACCTTGGTTTTCAATGAAACCAACTTTTTTGATATGGATTTTTTCTCTTTAGTGTACCTCTAAAATTTCAAGTCCACACAGGTGTCTAGAAATGGAGATTTCAATTTTCAAAGTTTTCGTCATGGGAAACTGGGGTTTTTCCAGTACAAAAATTCTAGAACATGTATGTGAATTTTTTTATTGGATTATAATGGCCTCTAAAAAACTTAAAGATTTCAAAAAATGGCACATTGATCCAATCACTGGTTTGTGAGATATGAGCAAATCTCCACGGGCTTTGAAGTCTCTTTAGGCACAGAAATTGTTTTTGTTCTTCACAAATCCAGATTTTCTTGTTTTTGCTTCTTTAGATCATGTAAAAAAACAGAAATGGGTAGAGCATGAAAATGGTGGAGGGAGGTTTGATGGAAATTTCAGCGGAGTTTTGATAGTGGGGGGAGCATGTGGTGGGTTTGAGCAAAAAATGGCTATTTCCCTCATTATATAGCTTTGAAAATGAAGGGAGGAGGTGGATCACATATTTTTGCCCTTATTTTCCCTTTGGTTTGGGACAATATGTGCAAAATAGTGAGTCTTATCCTCCTCGGTAAGACAAGTGGCGAGCATGTGGGGTTGGTGGAGGAGCACATCAAATTGGTCAAAGGAGTTGGGAGTGAGTCGTCGAGGTCATATGGGTGACTATAGTGCTAAAAGGGGAGGATGCAATTTTTTCCCCTATTGTACCTTTTTTCAGGGACAAAGAGGACATAAAAAATGTTCCTCAACCTAGTTTTTCCACATGTCCCTTAGCAAATTTCACTAAGTATCGAATAGCATACCTTGGAGGGCGACTTGAAAAGACCATATCTTGAGCTCTCGGATGAACTTTTGGATGCTTATTTATATTATTTTACTTGAAAAATACATCTTGAGAAGAATAGGAGGGGTATCGTGGCTTGATTTAGCTTGTAAAACCTCCAAATACTTCTTTTTTCTAGGGATCACCCACAGTACATGGAAAGAATGAGATTCCTAGAAAAATACATGGGGTTTGAGATTGATCTTTTTTTCCACCATGTAGAGGGTTGAAAATCATTTCCAATGATATATTTTGGACTCACAACTCATTACAGAGCTCTTGGAATCACCTCTTAAAGCTCAGGTACTCTTCCATAGTGCGACCTCCTTGACCTCAAAACCCACTTTCGGTGAATTGGCTCCTAAACCTTTGGAACTTCCCATAATCTTCCTAAATCAGTTTTGTTGGTACCCAAATTTATTCTCCTTCAAAGTATGAGTAGCATCACAAGTTTGGCATGAAGCTTAGAGACAGATAGATCATAGTGAGTCATTTTGTAGTCGGGGATGGGATCTAACTGGCCCTCTATCACTCAGATGTGGAGAAATGGATAGCACCCTGAAGAGGATTTGATCTATCCTCACTACTTTATGGTTGTGCCTTTCAACCAAGGTGAGAGAACCCTTTGTAGCCTATTGTTTATGGAGGAGATGGGGAATTCCTTCCTTGTGAAGTGTTTAAGGAGACCTTGAAGAAAATATGATCAATGCAACAAAACCTAACTCTCACGAGTTGTCACTTTAGATAATGGAGATATTTTCTAAGCAAGGTTCATGCCACTAAAGACAATGAAAACCTGAGTGTTTCTACATGTTTTGGTAATATAAATTGTGCATATATATACACACAAGACAAACAAGGGTAGTATGGGTAGGATTAATTGTTTTTGAATGATTTTGGTGGGAGGTAAAGCAAGATAAAGTTGATTATACCAAATCTTTGAGAACTTTTATAAAAATGGAGAGCTCGAATAACAGAATGCTTTAGAGTAGCTAGGATGCTCCTTTAACCAGAATATGTGCTTCAATGGAGGCCCAGATCAACACTTTTCACACAAACTTCAAGGATCCAAAATAAAGGCTCAAATTGGAAAACTTAATTGAACATTATCAATCTATGTTTCATCACACCTAAGATACCCTCAAAGGCTAACAAACAATCTTATAGTCATGCTAGGAGTCACAATGATTTTAAATTTGTTTATTTCACTATCAAATGAAAGCTCTTTTGATAAATGAAATTGCAAATGTCACCAAACTATCACAAGGATAAGATCTTGTGTTATTCACATGGATTTCAATGTAAGAATACAATGGGAATTAGAAAAACTACTTATGAGACATTGAAACGAAGCAAACACAAATTTTTCCTAAAGATAACATAGATTAACTCAATTTTGATTAAATTTATTAGCAGAGGAAAGTTTCTCAAACAATCTCAGAGCTTGTCAATGGTTGTACACTCGCAACCACCTTAACATGATCAAATTTAACACGAAGGCGATAAACAAGTTTCTTCAGATAGTTTCTCGGAAAGTCAAGTTCTATCAATATTTTTCTTAGAAGATCTGGTTCGACCTCTAACACTCCAACATTCCAACCTCCAACCTCTTTCACAGTAAAAATCATGCCATTTATAACATTTTGCAAAGATTTTTTCCCAAAACCCAAACATTAAGTGCACCAGTGCTCACCATGATCCCGATCGCGATTCCCAAAATCAAATCTGTAAAAATTTGTCAGGTGCTCAGGGGGCAGATCTCTTCGAACATCTCCCACATTCAACTCCCTCCTCTGGTAGATCATTTTTCCTTTTACTCGCCAACCACTTCCGCCCCTAATCTGTCTAATCTGGTTCTTTGCGTGCCGGGAAGGAAAAATGGAAGATCATATCGAGCCCAGAGATCAGATCTCATCTTAATGGTAAAATACGTCCCTAGATTTTCCTCACCAAACCAAGATATCAACAGGTCTTTTGTGTGCCAAGGAAAGAAAAATTAGGTTTAATCGATAGTCAAATTGCATAATTAATGATCGGATATGTTTACATACCTTCCCCACAAAACCAGGATACCAAATTAAAGTTCCACTTCATTTGGCGTGCGTAAAAGAGACTCAAGAAATGATAAGAAACCACAAGAATACGCATCCTCAGGAGCTCGGAGTGAAAATGGTAGAAAAATCAGATACAGATGCACAACTGCCATTGATTTCTATTTTGAATTTGGACCGTCCACGTGGGAGATCCATTTTAAAACGGGCCTATGGGTTCCCTTTTTCCTTTTGCAAATTTTGGAAAAAGTAAAATTTTCACATTTTTCTCCGCACCTCCGCCCTTAAGAAATGAGCCTGACACATGTCCTAAGGTGGACCCAAAGGAACCACAACCAAATTCTACTATTTCACCTCCTTTTTGGAAAAAGAAAAAATTTCCAAGTTTCCCCGTAGCTCCACCCTTCCGCTTCTAGCCTCTGATGTGGGTCCCAGTGGAACCACGCTTCATTTTACACTTTTTGACTCTTTTCTCCATAAAAGGAATTGTTAGTGCAAATTCACAGCACCCCCAAAATGACCTATGGATCTACTTTTCTAAGGAAATTTCATTTGGTGTGAATGCACAACATTGAGCTTTCCCAAAGTGTGGGACCTTTGCAAATGGGGAAAGCTCTCTAGAGAAGGTTGGTTCCTCTTCCTAAACTACTTGCCACAAGCTATTCCAATGTAGGAAAGCTAATCTAATCCTAATCTAACTTCCAAGGAGATAGGGAGAGAGAGAAAAAAGAAAAATAGAACCTACACTAAAATGGTGATACACTAGAGAAGGAAAATGTTGAACATCTATCAAAACTACCATGGAACAAGAAGAGGTGAGCAATGAAAACGATGGACGAGTGTATCACAAAACCAAGGATGGATTTCACACAAAAAATATTCCAAAACTCCATGAACACATCTCCAAAACCTGAAATGAACATCAAACATGCACAAATACTTGCAATGAAGAGAGGCAAGAGAAAACAACCAAAAACACAAGCAAGGATGGACAAA
This sequence comes from Taxus wallichiana var. yunnanensis, assembly GCA_018340775.1. Taxonomy (NCBI): domain Eukaryota; kingdom Viridiplantae; phylum Streptophyta; class Pinopsida; order Cupressales; family Taxaceae; genus Taxus; species Taxus wallichiana. The sequence continues at coordinate 559,081,166 of CM031240.1, forward strand.
TGCATCACAAAACACGTTTTTTATTGCTCCAAAATTTTGCAGAATCATCATTTCACGGATAAGAGGAAAAAATGCCATTACAAAGTAGGGGAGGAGGTTCAAACTCCATTTTCAACCTTGGGGAAGAAAAGAAGGGAGGGTAGAGCAGAAAGAATGAACAAATTTTTACAAAATGAGTCAAATCTGGCTTTTAAACATCGAACAGAAAGAAGAAAATGAGAAAACACGGGCAAATCTGATTTGAAATTCCAACCACCAACAGATCCATTCAATTTTCCTGCAAAGTGATGGGTTTCCATAATAAATCCCATACTTCATTGTACATTTCTTTGCAGTGCAAAATAGAGGCCCATACTTCATTAATTTTGGTGGTTGGGAACCATTTCTGCATTTTTTCATGCCAAATATGTTTTCTCGATTTTCTCCCATCAAACTCCATCAAAAATCAAAATTAAACTGTCCATCGTGTAGAGGATTTTAACAACTTTCCATTCATATAAATATTGTGAAAATCTGAGCTTTGGTGCGAAAGATATGCCCCTCTGAAGATTGAGGGAAAAAATGGTGAAATTAGGGCAAAAATCGGGTTCGCGGGCCGAAATTTGAACTTTTTCCTCTTTTTTCAAATTAGGAAAAAATTCCCAAAAACCTCCGCCAGTCTGCCACTCCTCTACCACATGGCATCTTCTGGTTCATCCACGGGCCGAAGACCTACCTTTTTCCTTTTGATTTCACATTAGGAAAATTTCCCAAAAAAAGTTTACGCCCCACCACTCCGAGACACGTGGCACCTTCTAATTGCTCGATGGGACCGTGGGTTGAATTTTTTCCTTTGTGCTTTTATGCCAAGAAGTCAAAAAATTTAACTTTCCTACGACCTCCGCCTCCCATCGATGATGTGGACATGAGGCGCATCGTGATTTGATGCGATGGCCTTAACCAATAATCTCCACCGCGGGCTTGCGGGTGAACTTTTCCTTTGTGCCTTTTAACCAAAAAGGCTAAGTGCCAAAACTCCCTCCAACACCCACCACTCTGTCGATGACATGTGTCGGCTTCTCATTCGCTACGGCTCGCCTTAAGAGAAAATTTCCCCTCCAAGGCTACGCAAGCCATAACTTGCAAAATACAAGGAGTTAGGAGGACTTCCTTACCTTTATGGAAAGGGGAAGAAAAATCCTATCTGATGAATCCAATTCTAGAATCTTTTGAGTGCTTGAAATGTGTGAAAATTGAATTTGAAGCACAAGGAAGGAAATAATGAAGGCAAGTTAGCCAAAATAAGTAGGGGCTCATTTTGGATAACAATTTTGGCGACTCAGAGGGGCCATCTACCTACTAGATGAAAGATTAGTGGCCTTTGAAGCATCCATTGGTCATGAAGTCAAGCCTGATGAACTGATTCTGATCTGAACTATGAAAATCTAACCTCTTAACTACTTGGAAACCCACTGAAACATGAAATTGATCTTCACAAAAATGCCACTAAAATGAATTGTGCAAGAGCAACCAAAACAACACCAAACAACTATGTACAGAATTAGAAATCATACATGCTCCAAATGGAACATGCATAGTGTGCAAAATTACTTCTATTGAAAGAAAACGTACCTACTCTACCTAAGCTGGAAGCAAAGGTAAGCTAAACAAACCCTACTGTTTGGTTATATAAAATAGCTTCCCTTCTTCAAAATTGGCAGCCATGCAATTGATTTGACACTGAACATGGCTGGTTGGATGAGTGGAAAATCAACAAGAAGCTGGTCTTCTACCCAAATTAGCAAGGTGTCAACTAAAAACAAATTAGATACCTCTTTTAGTTTCTCTACATTTGGATTGAAGAGGTATGACAACTGATCCTTGGTACTTTGATGCTCATACTCATGCTTAGAAGCAAGCATGACTGGTTGTGGCTTCTCCTTTGGCTCTAATGAAGCCAAATACTTTATTGGGCAATTTAAGATCCATTTGATATGCCCATAGCTCTTATTTTCAACTCCAAAAATTGAGTCTTCTTGCATACCTTCTTGGATGGATGGTGTGGAAGAAATGGTGGAACTCTTCTGTTGTTTTCCTTCCTCTTTCAGTGAAGAACATGGAAGATTAAAATCTCTCAAACTTGATTCCAAAGAGCTGCTTTATAAGATGCGAGCTACTGCACCGATTGAAAGTTCTCCTCCATGACAACAGTCTCATGTGTTTGGAAGGTGGATGACGAAGGAGAAAACAATGTGATTTCAACCGGTTCTTCTCCATCAAAACAGTCCTCCAAATCTGACAGATAAACTGCCTCATTGTTGTCCTGCGGCAAATGTTCAACCTCTCCTAAGGTGTTTTCTTGATCCAGTAACTTGCTCACCATGGTCATCTTCATTCTCAAAGATGAAGTTTGAAAGATTAAACTCTTCTTCAATGTTGGAGCTTGAAGAGAATGAAGTAGAAGAAAGAACTTAAGGTTCTTCTATAGCTGTTTTGTGTTCAAGGCTTTTGGATCTACACTTTTCTCCTCCATAGTCTACATGTGCTCCTCTTCTTTTGGATTTGGAGCAAATTGTTCTTCCTTTCGCTTTGCTTAGAGACCATCTTACTATTGATTGGAATCTTCCTCTAGCATGAAGTTTGTCAAATCAAACTCTTGATTTGTTTCTCTAGAGGACAAGTTGTGGCTGCAAGATCTCTCTTAGAGCTTTCCTCTTCCATAGCTGATTGTGCAACTTCTATTAGATCAGCATCTTCTTTCATCAGAGTGCCAACATGGACACCACATTCTAAGCAACTTGATGACTGATCTTCTCATTCTTTTGCTCTTCTTCTTCAGCAACAAAATTAGCCTTGGCCACCACTTGTTCTTCAACCTTTACCTCCTCTGTAGGCTTAACCAACAAGGGGATCTTTGTAATCCCAAATTTGGCGACCTAACTCTTTAGATTGTCTATCATTTATTTTCATGTTGGGCTCCACTTCTTGTTGTCCTTCATGACTGATTTTCTAATTTTCATTTTCCCAACATGGATTTTGGAATGCAAGAGGAGGGGTGGGTTGTAACTCAATTGATTTTGCAATTTTTTGTGGTGGTGGAGGGGGTACAAACTCTTCTTTCTTTGGAGGAGATAACTGTTTGGAAGGGAAAAGGATAGAAGAATTAAGATGAGGTGGAAGACTAGGGGATGGAGAAATGAAATCAACACTTGGGGCAGCATTGGTTGGATTTGGAATTTGGAATTCAAAATGAGATGGTGTTGTTTAAGGAATGGAAAGAGAAAAACCAGATGATGGTGTAGAACTTACCCATTGACAAGGTTGCTTAGTACCAAGTTTATAGGCCTCTATCTCCATTTTCCATTTTGCAAGTTGGGGCAACATCTCAATCATGAAGTCCAGCTTCTCTTGAGGGTTGTAATGTCTTGGAAAAGGGCCTCCCCATGGACAGGGTGCTCTAAAACCAATTTGAAATGCCTTCATTTGTGCTTGAGCCCTTGATTGCACCATGCTAACCTCCATTTTTTGGATTTTCTCCAACAAATCAAGTATCTTCTCTTTGATTGCCCTCATCATATGTGTATCCTTGTGCTTGATGTGCTTCATAGCCAAATTGATTTTGGCCTTTCTCATATGGATATGCATACTGATTTTGAATTTGATCAAAATGTTGATCTGGAGGATTTGAAAAACATGTTGGAGGTGGGAAACATTCTTTGTTGTTGTAAATGTGAATTCCATGATGGAAATGAAGTCATGATTGCACAACTTCATGGAATGGAAAAGAGTTAGAGGGATGGAAAGAAGAATGGATGAAAAATGAATGAAAATGAATGGAAAGAGGGTCTGCAACTTCAAAGATGGGTTGTTGACCATATGGAGTCGCCATATGTGTTTGCAATTGCCTCTAAAAGCTGAAATCTTCACATGAACACATCAACCTACAAAGATGAAGTGGAGGACCTCTTGGGTCCCATAGGAATCATGCCAAAGCTGTTAGTGCAAATTCACAAGCACCTCCAAAATGACCTATGGATATGCTTTTCTAAGCCAATTTCATTTGGTGTGAATGCACAACATTGAGCTTTCCTAGAGTGTGGGACCTTTGCAAATGGGAAAGCTCTCCAGAGAAGGTTGGTTCCTCTTCCTAAACTACCTACCATAAGCTATTCTAGTGCAGGCAAGCTAATCTAATCCTAATCTAACTTCCAAGGAGATAGGGAGAGAGAGAGAGAACAAGGAAAAATAGAGCCTACACTAAAACGGTGATACACCAGAGAAGGAAAATGTTGAACATCTATCAAAACTACCATGGAACAAGAAGAGGTGAGCAATGGAAAGGATGGACAAGTGCATCACAAAACCAAGGATGGATTTCACACAAAAATGTTCCAAAACTCCATGAACACAGCTCTAAAACCTGCAATGAACATCAAACATGCACAAATACCTGCAATGAAGAGAGGCAAGAAGAAAACAACCAAAAAAATGAGCAAGGATGGACAAATGCATCACAAAACACGTTTTTATTGCTCCAGAAGTTTACAGAATCATCATTTCATGGGTAAGAGGAAAAAATGCCATTACAGAGTAGGGGAGGAGGTTCAAACTCCATTTTCAACCCTAGGGAAGAAAAGAAGGGAGGGTAGAGTAGAAAGAATGAACAACCTTTTACAAAATGAGCCAAATCTAGCTTTTAACCATCGAAACAGAAAGAAGAAAATGAGAAAACATGGGCAAATCTGATTTAAAAATCCAACCACCAACAGATCCATTTAATTGGCCTGTAAAGTGATGGGTTTCCTTAATAAATCCCATACTTCATTGTACATTGCTTTGCAAAGAAAAACAGAGGCCCATACTTCATTAATTTTTGTGGTTGGGAGCCATTTATGTGTTTTTTACATGCCAGAAAAGTTTTCTCAATTTTCTCCCATCAAAATCAATCAAAAATAAAAATTGAACCATCCATCGTGTAGAGGATTTCAACAACTTTCCATTGATATAAAGATCACGAAAATCCAAGCTCTGGTGCAAAAGATATACCCCTCTGAAGATTCAGGGCAAAAATGGCAAAATTCGGGTTCGCGGGCCGAAATTTGAACTTTTTCCTCTTTTTTCAAATTGGGAAAAATTCCCAAAAACCTCCGCCGGTCCACCACTCCGCCACATGGCATCTTCGGTTCATCCGCAGGCCGAAGACCTACCTTTTTCCTTTTGATTTCACATTGGGAAAATTTCCCAAAAAAAGTCTGCACCCCACCACTCGAGACACGTGGTGCCTTCTAATTCTCGATGGAACCGCGGGTTCAATTTTTTCCTTTGCACTTTTATGCCAAGAAGTCAAAATTTTCAACTTTCCTCTAACCCCTACCTCCCGCTAACAACGTGGACACGTGGCGCATCGTGATTCGATGCGGGGGCCTTAACCAATTTTCTCCACCGTGGGCCCACGGGTGAACTTTTTCCTTTGTGCCTTTTAGCCAAAAGGGATAAGTGCCAAAAACTCCCCCAACACCCGCCACTCCACCGATGACACATGTTAGCATCTCATTGGGTGTAGGGATTTGCCTGGGAAATTTTCCCCTCAAACTCCGTTGGGCCATAACTTGCAAAATACAAGGAGTTAGGAGGACTTCCTTACCTTTCTGGAAAGGGGAAGAAAAATCCTATCTGATGAATCCATTTCTAGAATCTTTTGAGTGCTTAAAATGTGTGAAAATTGAAATTGAATCACAAGGAAGGAAAGAATGAAGGCAAGTTAACCAAAATAAGCGGGGGTCATTTTGGATAACAGAACATTTTCCAAATTTCCCCTGAAAGTCCACACCTCCGCCGTTGACCGGGAAATTTTTACTATTCTCTGTCGGGTCTGTGGGCCATTTTGATGTTTTAATCATTTTGGTGACAAGAGACAAAAAATCCAAGTTGCCTCGATGGTCCGCTTCCTCGCTTATGACTTTTCAAACTGCCACGTATCATAATGGTGCATCTTGAGATGGTCCCCAAAAGCTAAGACCTTGAATGAGCACGGGCTCACCACGTGTCCTGACCTAGAAAAATCTGTTTGAAGGCTTAAATCTCAGCGGAAGGTGTCATGTGTCAGGGTCCGAGGTAATCTCCTTTGGCCGTTGAAAAGTCCAAGCAAAATGCAAAGTGAGCGGAGGCCTCCAAGTGTCCTCCTAGCGCTTCTTTAAAACAAAACTCAAGGGCTGGTCCTCAAACATGTGTGAGTCCCTCCACATGTCCTAGGCCTCTCAAAATATTTTGAAAAAGACTAAGTATGGGAAGACCCGGCGGAAACTTCCACATTTCTTCATGGCGCGATTTCAAAATGGTGCCCAAAGCGGAGACCCTGAACGAGCGTGGGCTCACCACGTGTCCCTATCCTGCCAAATAGTACTAGCTACATAAAATTTTTATCTAAGTCTAGGAAAAGTAGTGGAAACCTCCACGTGTCCTCCTGGTGCAACTCCAAGGCCAACTAAAAAGAAAATCTTCAAATGAACGTCGTTCTTCCACGTAGACAGGTTTTCAAGTTGAGGTGATTCATAAAATTTTGAAGTCACCTACCAGGCGCTCACCTCCTCAAAACTTAGCTCCTCCCCTTTGGCACTCATCATATCGACAATACCCTCCAATTGTTTTCCAAGGTCATCGAGTGCGTCCATTCGCGGGTGATCTGGGGATATAACTCCTTCAATCGGTTTTGATCGAGCCCTGAGGTCTCGATAGCTTCGATTTCTTCTCCACTTCGGCCAGGATCTTATCCCTCTCTGCTCTGTTCCCCTTATTCTTCTCTTGAAATTCCTTGAGCTCCACTTCATGTGTAGCAACTAAAATGCTTGCTACCCTATCCCTATTAGTGCAATTATCATAAGCGGCCTCAATAACTTGCGCAATGACCTTTACATTAGCGAGGAGTTTGGTATACCAAGAAATGATCTCTACCACCTTCAGCTTCTCCTCCCTTTCTTGGTGCATCAACACCTCTTTTGTGGATTCTAAGGTGAGTGGCCACCTCTCCATTATGAGGATGCAAGTCAAATCCTCCAGGCATTGCAAGGTTGATTCATATTTTTCTTGGGTAGTGCTAGGTTGAGATGCTTTAAGACAATAGCATTTGTAATCATCTTGATTTTCTTGTGCAATTCACACACCCTTGTGTTCTCCTCTTTCGGGTTTGTGTCTTAGCCTTCTCCAATTCTACCTCTAGAAATCTCACCCGATCATTCCTTCCAAAATTCTGGCCTCAACCTCAACTGAAACCTTGTTGAGTTCATTACAAACTTACTCATCTGACAATTGTTGGGCATTAACTAAGGGGTTTATCCCTTTTATCTCTAGCATCTTCATTAGCACCCCTTGGCTTACCTTGAACTCAAGTTCATCGACATGTGATTCAAATGCCCAAGATAGCATTTTCCTAGTTCGTGGGTATGTGCCTTCTACGTCAAATGAGGGCATGGCCAGGAGTTGTTCTGTTGGCACGGTGCTCTGGAAGCACATGCATAGCACTTTGTTTGGATCATTGATGTAACACATTCCTTGCCCTTGTGTTGCCACCATGCTCTTCCAACCTATTCGCACAACCTTCGGAAAGCTTACTGCTAGGTTGGGGTTGACACTCATGTTGTCATACTCTTTTCTAATGCTCTCCTCTTCTATATCTTTGAGCACTTCATCCATACTGCGTTCTACCTCTTGCTCCACCAAATTTTTGATAATGCCTGCAACTTCTCTCTCCACGTCCTCTTCTATTTATTCCTTGGTGAGGCTTGGGGTCCTCTGATCTCCTGTGTTTACTTCTTCACTCACCCCTTTGCCTTGAGCATCTACTTCTTCCTCATCATCCTTCCCTTTTCTTCCTTCTTCTTCTAAATCATGTATATCATGCACGAGATTATTCTGAACTTCTTCATCCTCATCATCATCCCTCTCACCCTTGTAGGCCTCAAAGCCCTTCATTTCCTCTGATTTTTCCCTCTTCGTCACCTTTTATTTCTTCCTAACTTGGTGATTCCAGTATAGGAGACTCTTCCTCTCTCTCTCTCCAGCATGTGACTCCTTCCTTGGTGAATCTTCTTGTGTGGGAGGCTCCTCTTGCTCTAGCGCCTCTTCTTCTAGGGTCTTCTCCTTAATTGGGGACTTCTTCCTGCATGCGTAAGTGCTTGGCTTAGCACTTGCTTCCGGCGCACCCACAGATTGTGTTGTTTGCACACTTGGTGCCTTCTTCTCCTACACTTCTCTCTCCCTTTTCTTGACTTAACCTTCTTCCTTCCTATGGGGTCCTCAGGAATGGAGACATCATTTTCTAGGTAGGATCCCTTTTCAAACTTTGGCTTAATGCGTAAGTATACCCCTTTGCGATCCTCCCTGTGATTGGCAGTATTAAAGGCTTCATCATTTGTACTTCGTGGGAGACATAATTCTCCACATATGTGCGCTTCTTCGGATATATGAGCTTTTGACGTAGCTCGTGGTGGTCTTGGTCTACCTCACTAAGGTCGAACCTTAGTCTTTTGGCCTCCTTAAAATGGTTGACCCCCACTTGGAAGTATTGCACGGTGAAGGAAAATGACAACTTGCACCATGGACTCTTAGTCCCATCCGTCAAAGTGAATCTTCCGATGCAGAAGTGTTGATATATAGCAAACTCAACCTCTTTATCTACGAGCGCGGGTAGTTGCTCAAGTATCCTCCACTCTTCCTTGAATGCATTGCACATTCACTTGTACCATTTCTCCAAGTGCACCTTGTGAGTGGTCGTCATGGTGTCACAGGTATATTTCTCAAATCTCTTTGCGGGTGAGGGATCCTCTTCTAGGTATTCCCATACAAACTTCTCTGGCCCATCGGGCACTCCAATCTTTGAGAAGACAATGGTGAGGAGAATGTTTCCAAACATTATCTTTTCTCCCTCATGTGCATTGCTAATGGCTTCATCGTAATGAAGTCGATACGTTATAGATGGTTCCTGCTAAGATCTTCCGGCATACATTTAGCCATGCCTTGTTCACTTGGGTCCATCTTTCTTGACCTTTCATCTTTATAACTAAGTGTGTGGCCATCTTAATTTTAGGGTCGGGGATATATATGATATCAAAGTAGCGTGAACCCTTCTTGTAGTCATAGGATGTTACGGTTTCCTTGATGGCCTCCTCATCATCTATGGAGTCTCCTTCGCAAATCAGGCTAGTGAACTTCAATAAGAGTTGAGGAGTTATGCGCATTTGGTGGCTGCAAAGTAGAAGTGTTCCTCGTGTATGCACAACATCAACCACTGGTATAATCACTCGGGATTTCCAAAATAGGGAAACTCATATAGTTGCAACAACCTGGCCTTACCCAACTTTACCTTTACCTCATCATTGTAGATCGGCATACCTTCTGGTGTCCTCGTATTAGTTGGATGAACCAGTTCCAATGCCATTTCCTTTTGTGGTACTTGTGCAATGGTTGTAGTCACTCACTGACCATCTTCGATGTGCGACACCCGATATTTCCCTAGTAATACTCCATCTGGGTATTGCATCTCTACATACCACTCCTCATTAAAACTTGTTGTGATAATTTTATTTCCTTGCCCTTCTTCTTTGGTGAAATAGTCACCTTCTTTGGTGCCATTTTTACTTGTCAGCCAAACCCTAAACTCGTCTTCCTTGCTCTACTTCCTAACTCTGCCCAATCTTGTGGCTCAACTCCATGAAAGAATCCTTTTATCTTCGTGCCCTAGTTGTAGAACCCTAACTTGGAAAAACTCTTCCACAAGACAACATATTCCACTGAAACTTCCTCCCTACGCCCGTGTACTCCTTCCACTCTGGTTTGTAGATCAACCCTAGTCACGCACTCAGATCTCTATGATTCCTTCTTCACACAAATCTCTCTTCGTGGATGCCCTAGTTTGCAAGAGCTCTTCAATTTTGTAATCGCAAGGTAAATAATAACATGCTCGACTTCATACTTATAGCTTTTTCCTCCTTTCTAGTAATAAATGCTACACCACCTACCAACATACTTAGCATTAAATGCGGCTTTTTCCACTAAAGTGACCTTAAGCACCCTTACCCATGCACCCAAACATGTGCAAAAATGTTTTACAACCTTCTGGCGTGTAAACAATCCTAAGCGATCAAGACTCTTACGCATGCAATTGCAGTACCGAAGGCACTTCTTTTGTCCTTGACCTGATTTTTGCCTTGCCTACCTCATGTTGTTCTTACACTTTTCCTTCTTTGTACGTGGTTTTTGTAAAGCCTTATTCTAACACCAAAATTCTTATCCACCGTTTCCACATGCATTCTTCTATTTTTCGTGCCTTTAATCCTTTCATCCGGGCCTTATAACTTTCACTACCAACTTGTATCATACTTCACACTACTCGCATTACTCCACCCCACACTAAATCAAATGCATGGTCCTCTGTGCATACATAATATTTTGGAAGTAATAAGTGGTTCTTGGCACAAAATAGAACAAAAAGAAAGGAACAACGAGAAAGGGAAACACAAGAAAAGAAAATTCATAAAGGGAAATCCTAAGCTAACTGGACAATACTACCTTATTTACAAATACAAGGAAGGCTTATTTATAGTAGGGCTTCAACCTACTCCCATTGAAATGGCCAGGTAACTTCATCCCATCCAGCGCTTGTAACTAACATGCGCTGAATCAAGGATGTACGAGATGATGTAAGGGCCCAACCAATGGACTTTCAACTTCCTAGGATGGCGCAGATACTTGGAATCATACAACAAAACCATCTACCCAACCTCAAACTGCTTGTTTTTTATATGACGATCATGCCATGCCTTTTGTCTGGCCTTTTCAGTCTTTTGACTCCATCTAGCAAGTGATTGTCTCTCATCTAACTGCATCAACTTATTGATAAGATCCTTTCTTCGAGAGCTTGTTCATCAACAAATCCTCCTTCACGTCTTATCTGCATGATGGTAACATGAATTCAATGGTAACACGGCGTCTGCGCTAAACATTAATTGAAATGTCATGGCCTTATTCAACCTCTTGTAGGTTGTCATGTATGCCCATAGAACAACCGATACTTTTTCATCATTATCGACTATCAACTAATTTTGACTGTGTAAAATTAATAAAAATGGAAATTTTGAAATTTTTCAAAAGTGATATTGTTATCCAAAATTCACCCCTCAAGGTAATTTTGATAACATGCATCAAATTCTTCAGTCCCAAACAATTAGATTGATTCAATGCCCAAAATCATGTTTTGGGGTCCCCCTTGCTTTCTCTCTAACTCCCCATCCAAGGAAAAAATCCAACAAGTTAGCAAAAATTCAAAAAAACCTAAAAATGAAGTCGCAGGCTTGTTTTAATGCATTGTGGGTCTAGATGCTACAGATTGTACCAAAGTTTGTTGTACTAGGTTTGGAGCTAAAATACAAAGGAATCAGCTAAATCAGCTTTTTGTGTCCCATCGCACAAGTTCAACAAGGACACGCGGGGCATGCATTGCCAAAATCACCGCAAGTAAAGAAAATCAGAAAATGCGGAACTTTTTGTCCCGGGTAGTCCACGAGACAGTTAGGACGCAGTACGTGTGGGGACGTGAAAAGTTGATTTTCCCACAAGTCAATGTGTTGCGGGTGGCTCGGAGAAAAGTGTCCGGACGGTCGGGACAAAAGTACGCGTGGGATGCGCAAAGGTGAAAAAGCCGCAAAAGGAACCATACGTTGTAGCAAATGCGGAGGTCAACGGCCCTCACGGCCCAGTCAATGGCAGATGCGTAGGGACAAGGAAGCCCAAATCAAGCAATGCGGATGAAAGTGTCTAGGACAACGAGGACACGTGGACCTAATTTTGCCGAAATAGCCGCAATGAAGATAAAATTCAATGTTTGACCTCCCGAACTTCAAACGGCCATAACTTTTGACTCGAGCTTCGATTTTCATAAAATTGGACTTTCTGGAATGAGCACGACATCCTCTGCATCACAAAAACTAGATTTCTTAATTTTGATGAGGGTAGATATATTAAAATAAAAGAAACATATTCAGCTCCAGTCAATTAATGCTCATTCTCGTTAAATGACAGAAAATGCTTGGCAGACCCAAAATAGCTACTCACACTCAGAAGGTCATAACTTTTGCATTTCTCAACGAAATCACATGAAATTGGTACCGTTGGAATCATGTTTCTGAGCCCAATGCAAAAAAATCAAGAAAATTTAGATTTGATCAAAAACCAATGGAGATTTTTCATAAAACGTCCTATGGGTTCATGACAGTGTTTTATTTGGTAGTTGTGAGTGCAATTAAGAGGCATGGCCATCATTCTTTCTCTATTACAACACTGGAGCAGTATGGGAGCCTTTACAAGTAACATACAATCATTTTACTCCATTTAATGCCTCTTACAAGTGATTAAAGGATAGATTTTGGGCTTTCCATTTTTCCCTTCTCTCTCTCTTCTCTTTTTCTATAAATTGGAGTGTTAGGCTCATTGTAAGGAGATAGTTTTGTTGTAGCAAAGCTCTGTCAAAATTGCTTTGTGAAGCCAATGTTCTGCAAGCCCTTGTAGTGGACTCCTTGCATGGTGATTCAGGCCCTTATCATGCATAGATTGAAGCGTGCATATCATGAAGTAATAAAATACAAGTATGTGGATGCATCTTCCCTGCTTATGTTTGTTTGCACTCTTCTTGCCCTTTCAACCTTCATTACAAGAATATTGTGTCTATTTTTATGCTCTTGCAAGGACTCATTATTATTTTGCATGTATGAAATATTATTGTGAATGCATTTTCTAGATTGTGGAGAACTGTTATCACCCCTTCTAGTGTGTATTTTACTTCTATCTTTCACACATTGGAAGACTACTCTCACATCCCTCCTTTTTGGTGTATCACTGTTGTAGTGAAGACTTTCATTTTTATGCATTCTCTCTCCTTGGTCCCTTGGAAAGTTAGATTAGGATAAATAGTCTTGCATGCATTAGAGTAGATTGTGGCATGTAGCTTAGGAGCAAGAACTAGCTTTCTCTGGAGGTCTATCTCAAGTAGCAAGTCCCACAACTTGGAGATAGTACCCATGTTATCCAATCACACTATGAACTCAAGTATATACCCTTGTGTAAACATAAGGGTGTTGTGATTCGGTGATAATAGTTACTTTGCATGATCTATCGCTCTCATCGCGATCGTCTCATTTTTGTGATCGTTTCGGTCTTCGTTTCATCCATTTCAGGTGAGAACTCCTCCCGCCATGTCTTAAACTGCGTTAAATATTAATTAATTAATTACTCTTTGTTTGATAAAATCAATTTTTAATAACTTTGGGGTTTTTAATTAAATAAATATTAATTAAAATTCATTCGCCAATATTCATTTTAATTGTCGGGGAAAAATAAGCTTCGCTTCCCATTGTCGGGGATGCCAAATTGGCTTCTGGACCCGGATTTCCCCTTTCTACCAAATTTATTTTAATTCCCTGCTTGTGGGATTTCTTCCACCGATTGTCAAATCAATAAATTGACAAACGGGCAAAAATCTCTTGATTTCCCACATGGGGAAATAAAGTGGGGATCTTAGCCCACCTTTCCATTTTCATTGGCAAATGGTTGTTTATTTCCCCACTTCCCCCTGATAATTAATGCCACTACCGGGAAAGAGGGAAGTTGTTTTAACGGGATGAATAAGAAATGGTTGTGAGGAAGCTTCCCAAATCCTCATAAAATCCTTCCGTCAAACTCGTTGGAAGAAGTCATGTGAAGCTTTCCAATTTCTTCTTATTTCTTTTGAAGGAACGTCTCAGAGTAATATTTTATCACATCCCTCAACAAATCACCACGCTACTCAAGATAAAGAAGAATTTTCACGTTAAAACAAAGAAGAAAACCAATGTGAGAAGGGAGATAGAAAATCAACGCAGCAGGAAGAAGATAGCAAGTGAAAGTGAAAGCAAGCATTTTCAACGCACTTAGGGAGCAGAGCAAAGAAAGCACATAACAGTCCAAAGTTTTCACACCCAAGGAACAACTAAAGATCATCATGCATTCACACAAAACAATTAAAATCACTCCTCCACGCAGGCCAAGGAAAATATTTTTCAGCTGGGTAAAGAAATTACATTCATCACGCATGGGAGAAAGGAAAATGCAAGCCAAGGGACAACTGTTCATTGCATAAAATAAAGAAAGCAGATCCAAAAGCAGGCATAAAACAACAACAATTGAATTTCCACGCACATGCCAAGGATAGGAATAAACAAAAAAAGAACAGTCCAAAATGGAAGTAAGACAAAATAATATTACTTTCCACGCATGCATGAGAGAAAACAATCCAGATCCAGGCCAAAGGAACAACAATTTTTCAACGTAATAGGGAGAGGAAGGAGTAGGAAGTTTCAAGCGCTTTGACCAAGAGGAATTTCCATGCAGGTTTTTAAAAGGAGTATGCATTCACCACGCAGCAAGGAGAGAAAACATTGAGTTTTAATTTAGGAAAAATATTTTTCAAAGATGGCCACACACAACCCAAGAAAGAACAATTTTCAACGCCAAAGGAAGGTCATTCACGCCTTGGAGGAACCACATGGAAACAAGAAGGGAAGCACATGCACTCAGCAAAAGAGGATTCTCCAAACAAATCTCCACGCACTTATTAAAATCAGGCAATTTCCACGCAAATGAAAATTTCACGTGCGTTGCCAATAGCAAAGGATTACCATACGCATTTATTAAAATCGACATCTCAAATCAGGGACGCAAAGAAATAGCAAAATTATAAAAAATGTCAAATCAATCCTGCGCGAAGTCAATAAAAATCGAGAAAATTTAATTGAAAAAGTTAAATCATTTTCAATGCATTGATGAGAAGGATTTAGACAAAAATATCATGCATTCAAATGCATTATCAGTGTATATCGGTACAAAGAAAAATGGATTTAATAAAGAAAACAATAGATGTGGAAAAAACGTGTCGCGAGTTGCATCTATTGAAGTAATCAACATTGGAGCTCGAAATATCAAAGTCGGATAATCGTCGGGAAGAAAAGTTTGATTCGTTAAATTCTTCTCAACTTCATGTACTTCTTTACCAAATTTCAAATGTGCAGCATCTCATTTGATATTTTTCACGAACCCGAGAAAACCTCAATCGCTTGTTTTCACCACACGCGGTTTGGCTTGGCGAAGGCCTACTTTGAGAATCAATATCTCGAGCCGGATGATGATCGTCAAGAGAAACAATTTGGTTCGTTGAATTCTTCTCAACTTCATCTACTCTTTTTCCAAATTTTAAATGCGCAACACCTCATTTGATATTTTTCACGGAGTCAAATAAAATGCAGTTTGCATGATTTCACTTTGCGCGCATAATTTTTAGTCTGTCAAGGTGACTCACTTTGAGAGTTGATATTTTGGACTCAGATGATTGTCAAGAGAAATGAATTGTTTCGTTCAATTATCCTCACCTTCATATGCTCCCTTGCCAAGTTTTAGATGCTCAGGGTGATGTTTGGTATTTTTACCAGGCTAAAACCAAACAGATTTTCACAGTTTTACACTTGCATTTTCCTAGCAGTCTCAAAAGAGTCAACTTTGACCCTTAATATTTGACTAAAGAATTTGATTGGGAAAAAAATCTCTGACATGAAAACTTGTGGTACCTTAATAAACTCCCTCATCCAATGAGAACTTCTCAGAACAAGATTTGCTATTTTTCCCAGGGTAGTTTTACAGGCGATTTGTGTAGTTTTGTAAGATGGAAGTAATAGCCGAAATCACGCTTCTGTCACAATCATGTCATCTCCAAACAAAATGATGTTGCGGTATAGGTTCCAAGGTATTCTAATCACCTCAACACTCCATTCAGAGTATGAGAACATTGTCGATACCAACTTGAGACATGTCAACATAGGTCGATTCTAAGATCACATATCAACCGAAGGCAAGTCACAATTTTCTTGACACTTGTTCTGAATTGGTCATCACTTGCATGGATGCACCACGAAACCTGCATAGTGTGGTGATTCAACTCCAATGGCTCCGAAGCGGAAGCAACCACTAACTTCCTCATTATGCAGTATAAGTCATAGCTATTGGCATTGGTCTCTTCAGAGTCAAAATCCATTGTTATCGGTAGAGATTGATAATGGGAGAATCTTGTCTATTAAAAAAATCACTTGATCGTTGTGCGAGAGATATTCATCGAAAAACCA
Organism: Taxus wallichiana var. yunnanensis; assembly: GCA_018340775.1. NCBI lineage: Eukaryota > Viridiplantae > Streptophyta > Pinopsida > Cupressales > Taxaceae > Taxus > Taxus wallichiana. Next base: position 559,097,341 of record CM031240.1, read on the forward strand.
AGACCAATGATAAGTAGAATTGTGTGGATCATCAACCAAGGCCACATCATTCAAGCATGTCCCTGTCGGCTTTCGATTAGCGGCGCGCATGATACTTCATCGACCAATCTTAAAGTTTGAGTGTTCTCAAATTGGACGATCGTGAGTAGATCAGAATGCCAACACTTTGGGATGGTGACAAAGAAAAAATACATAACTCCAAGAAGTGAATTGTAATTTTGGCTCTTGGAAGATCTTCTCTATGGCGAAAGATCAAAAGTTGGATTCTGACAAGCTAAGGTGGCGTAACGACTACAATCTTGACAAATGAATAATTCATCATGGAAGGCTATTCGGAGCATGTGGAGAATTGTGTGTAATTTTGAATGTGAATACAAATGAAGACGAACTTGCTCACACTAGGATGTTGCTCAAACAGAGGGGTGGATGAATTGCTCAAGTTTCAAGATCGACTCTCTTGTCATCTGGAGGATTACGGAGTACAATCGATGAGTTCATTCCCGTATGACTAGGATAGGTGAACTCTTGGCCCAATGGATAAGGCACTGACCCTAGGTGTTTTGATCTAGGTGTGCATCCAAGTCATTTAAGTGGGGTCCACATGTACCCATTTCTTTTATTTATGTATTTTTCCTTAAATGACTTTTTAAATTAAGTGGTTTCTATTTTTAGTCGCTTTTAATAAAGTTGGTTGAAAAAGTCAAAAGTCACTTAAGTGCCCTATTTAATGATCATGTAAACCCTAACTAATTTGTAGCCAACTTTTGGGTTATAAAAGGAAATCAGGGGCTCATTTGTAAAGGGTGCCTTTGAGAGAGGAGAAGAAAATACTTTTGTGTGTGCAAGCTTTGTTTTGAGGAAGAACTTTGTGTTCTTTTATGAAAACATTTTGGAGTTAATGAAATACGAACTTTGTGTCTCATTCATTGTCTCTTGTAACATTTAATGTTCTTATGTTCATTAGATGTTAGATGTTTAAATATTGCATGCAAATATTGTCTTTGATCTTATTGTCAACGTTATTAAGTTGTTCTTGTTCACACATGTGATCAAGCTCGTTATTTACTTGCTCATGTGTCTCCCCTTTTACTCATTCTTGTTTAAATTGATGCAAACTCTGTTTTATTTGTGTTAGTTATTGTTTGTTCTTCTCCATGCAATATTAGGCTCTACTTTTACCTAACTCTTGCATGTGCCTTCCATTCATTCTATTCCTTCATTTCATTCCTTCATTTCATTTTGTCTCCCTCATTCACTTTTCTTTCCATTGATGTCAAAACACCCCCACATACAATTTTAAATGTACAGTGTAAATACAATTTTGGTTTTCAATAAAGGCAACCTCACCTTCATTGAGGAGGGACTTCGTTCCCACACGGTTGCATGTCATTTGCATGCGTGCAAATCCATAGGCTAACATGTCATCCCCAGTCTTGTCTTCTAATATCACAAATCTTGGTCAACATGTGACTCGGTATCTTGTTAAATGCTTCAGTAATTGCATTCACTTGAGGGTGATAAGGGGTAGTCTTATGATGGGCCACCATAAATTCTACTAACAGAATCCTGACCATTTCATTCAGGAAATGTGTACCCCTATCATTTTTCAAGCTCAAAGTACATCCATACCTATTGATTATGTTTTCCCATAAGAACCTAGCAATTGTCGTTGCAATGCAATCCTTTGTAGGCACTACCTCTGCCCATCTTGTCAAGTAATAAGTGCAAGTAATGATATACCGTGAACCAGTCCTTCGCAGCAGGCTGGAATATTGGGTCCTACAAAGTCGATTGCCCACTTTTCAAATGGATTTGTGCTGGCTATCAACCTTAATGACATCTCATCCCTCTTTCCAAGTTTGCCAGGCGTGACAATGGTCGTAGGCCTTGCAAAATTCAATACAATCCTAGTAGATGGTTTCCCACTAAAGCCTTGCAAGTAGAATCTTTCACGCGGTTGCATTTCCTACATAGTGCCCTCCTACAATCCCACCATGTGCTTCCTTTATAATTGTCTCACGGTCATGTTCTAATACGTATCGGTGCAGAACCTCATCACAACCTAACTTGTACAAATCTCCACTAATCAACATGTAGGGTGCGACACATATTGCTAACGATTTTATTTCCAAAGCCTTCATCTCAAATGCGGTGCCACACTGTTTTAAGGAATATCGAAATATCTTATAATTCTAAGGGCACGCGCCATAACCTAAATAGTTACGTGTCTAACATTGTATCCTCAATACTTTGCGCATCCTCTCCTGAGTCAATTCTTGATAAGTGGTCAGGTCCTGAATTACTTTTTCTGGTTTTACAACCACCGTGAACTAAAACTCTTGAAATAATATGACCCAATGACATATGCGCCCTTACAAAATGGGCTTATTTACCAAGTACTTCAGTGTCATGTGATCTGTGTAGAATATAAATGGTGTTGCTAGCATATACTACCTAAACTTATGCAGTGCATAGATCATTGATAGTGCCTCGCACTCAGTAGTGGTGTAATTTTGTTCTGTTGGTGTCAACTTCCTACTTGCAAAACACAAGGGGTGATCAATAATCCCCTCACTAGGTTGTGCTAGTATTGCTCCAATGGTTGTTCCTAAGGCATCAACATGCACATGGAAAGGCTTATCCCAGGAAGGGAAATGTAGTATAAGCGCAATGACAAGTCTATTCTTCAAAGTGTAAAATGCCTTTTATTGTGCCTCTCCCCAATGAAAGGCACTCTTGTGCTTTAGCAATTCTTCCAAGGCCATGGTGATCTTGGCATATCCTTGGATGAATTTCCTATAGTACCTCGTATGCCCAAGAAATCTACACACTGCACTTTGACTAGTAGGTTCTCCCAATCGCACAATAACAACAACTTTCATGAGATCCACTAACAAGCCCTCCTTACATATAATATGTCCCAAAAGAGTTCTAAATAGAGTACCAAAGACACATTTCTTAATGTTGAGGGATATCCTCAACTGTCAACATCTCTCGAACATCAGCCTCAAATTGTCACAATGGTCTTTCACTAGCCCATACACCATCCAGTCATCCAGGTAGACTTGAAGAAACTTATGGATAAAGTATTAGAATGCTTGTACCACGATGCGTGAGAACACAACAAGTGCATTCTTCAATCCAAAAGGCATGACAGTGTAGGCAAAGCTTCCCCACTTAGTGGTGAAAGTTGTCTTTCTCTGGTCTTCCTTTGCGATCGACCACCGATACCACGAGAACCCATTCGTGAAAGAATAGACCTCGCGCCCAGCGACTCCTTCCAAAATCTCTTCAGTGAATTGGGTTGAAAAGGGTCAATGACACACACTACATTCAAGTCCATGTAGTCAACACAGATCCTTATCCTTCCATCCTTCTTAATGCTTATCACCATTGGGCTTACCCATTCTGATTCTTCCACAGCCTCAATGATACCAGATGCTATCATCTTGTCTATCTCCTCCTTGACTCTTATGCGCAAGTTTGGATTCATTCGATAGGGTCTCTTCCAAATCGAGGCACACACCTTCCTTTAGCTTGATCCTCATCTCCCCCAAGGAATGGTGAACGCCTTTGAGCTCATGGTACCCATGCGGGAATAGATCTTGAAACTCGTGCAATCAGATCAATGATTTTTGAAACCTCTTTCTCCGACCAATAATCCCCAATGATAGCTTCCTTAGGTTTTATCTTTGTCCTAATGTTAACCTTCTTTGTTTTCAAGGGCTCATGGTAGGCACATGCTCACTCATCAGCGCTATCTATGACTTCGCATGTACCTTGAAGGTTGACATCCAAACTTTTCATTTCTTCACCATCTACTACATAGACCATATTTCCTTTTTCCTTTTCAATGCACATGCGCTCAAGTTGTATTTCTTCTGATTCTTCTTCATTGAGACGTGTCTCCAAACTAGGTTCACCCAAAGAACTCTAGTAACCTATCTTCTGCCATAGCACTATCTCCCATTGTAAGTCACTTGACAACTTGCAATGCCTTATCCACTGATGGCTTGGTACTTCGATACTCAAATGCTTGAATGAGATCATCGTTAACTCCTTCCAATTCCCTGTTTGACGGCGTGTCTTAGAGTGAATATACCATGCACGTGCACAACCTTGTAATGTGGAATATAACTTATGCACCCATAATGAAGGTGGTAATGCTTCTAAGTCCTCCATCCAGGCCTTCTCACATGCTCGGATATGGGAAGAGGTGGGTTCCTTGCCATGGTAGTCTTGGATAATAATGGGCGCATTACTTCTACAAAACCTTACAGAAAATGTAACTCTTACCTTGTGCCATTCCAAGAGACTCTCGCGATGTGTTTCCCACCAATGCTTTGCAGTCTCGAGCAAGTTATAACTAAGAATACTTCTTCTTTCGTCCTCATTTTTCCATTGAGCCTATATTTCTTGTAAGAAATCATCAGGGCTTGCTCCTCCAGAGTAACTTGGTAGCTTCTTTATTCCCAGGTGCTTGACTGAGTGTGCCTTCATCACCCTTGTTACAAATCCTCTCAATTGTCGCCCAATTAGCTCGTAAGTCCCGTGTGCCCAATTGTCACATGTTATGCTAGTTGTATCACTTATTGATTGGGCATCTTCAAATTGGATGACTCCTTCTATAGGATGAATTACCTTAGGATCTTTGATGGAGCACACATAGATTATGTCGAGGACTTCCTCTCCTAAGGGCTCAGTATAGGGCGATGACTTCCCATATGTTAAAGGGATGATCACCCTTTCTTCCTTGTTCTCAAACTGATATACCCCTTGTTAAACTGCAAGTTAGCATTGTTCTTATAACACCAAGGGCACCCAAGTAATGTTGGGAAATTATCCACCTTGGTGAGTGCCAAGACTTCAAAGTCCCTAGTGAACTTGGCCCCTTGAATAGTGATAATTGCATCTTTAAGACTCAATGGGCATTTCCTTTATCTTGTTCGCCATATACAACACATTCAAAGATGGTTGTAATGTGGGCCTTCCCATTTGATGCCATGCATCCAAGGTGAGAACATTGACCTTCACTCCTGTGTCGATGAGGATATTGCTTAGAAGCCACCCATCAACAACTGCATTTAATGTGATCTCTTTATCATAGTCAAGGCTATGAGGAGGAAGGTTGGCATGTAGAACCTACCTTTCGCGTTCTCTCCCTAAGCACATGGTACCTTCTCCCATAACCATTCTCCTAGTAAGGGAATGATATTCTCTTGCCTTAACATTTTGCACACTTCCTTAACCTCATCTAAATCCTTCTGCGGAACCTCGGCATTCTTCCTTTGCTCCAACTACCTTGACTGCTCCTTCAGACACTAGATCTCTCCTTGTAATCCCGAATCACATCCATAGTCTCTTGGTACACTTCCTTTTGATGAGTAGGGGTCTAGATACTTCCCATGTACCACTTATTCCCTAATAACTAGTTTCTGTCTTGGCATCTCCCTTGTGCGCAACCTCTACTCGTGTTATCACTAGTACAGGTTCTAATCCTAACTCACGCGCCACTCTTGGCATCCACTATGGGTTGGCCTTCTTTATACTTACCATCCCAATGCCTTTATCCTTGTGGTGTTGTTGGCTCATATGTTCAAACAACTCAGGACATTCCTCGTACTTATGTTTTTTCCGCACCACGAGCATTACAATAGATCGGGACGATCTTGTTTATAATGCTTTGTCGATTCATAATTATAATACGTTCCACGCGGGAAATCACTTCTTCCTTCACCACAGTTACTATGACCACAAAATCCTCCATGAAATCCTCTTCCACATGCCCCTCCATCTGCGCACACTTCATAGCGGTGATCATCATCCTTAGAACTGCTTGCAAGGCTAGTCTGGCACACACCGAGATCAATAGCATCATGAATCTAGTCAATCATCTTGCAATCCTTGGTATTATGGGTCATATAGGTACAGAACTTGAAATAACAAGAAACATTCTTGTGGATTGCGCATTGTAGTAGAGGACACCTATTTGCATCATGATCCACATGACAAATCTCACGATCTATTGTCATGGCAGCACGTCACCGACTTCTAAGGGAAACTATCCTTTGTATGACCCTCCACTTCAAAGTCTATGCACCAAAGACCACAATGAACTTCATGCGTAAAATTTGTAGACAACTTATCCAACTGCTTAGCCATTGTAGCAATTTGAGCCTCCAGAAAAGGGCTCACACTCATATCAACACTCCTAATAGCCTCAACGCGCATGACAACTTCCAAAGCCTCGCATGGGTCTGTGAAAGTCTTGTGTGGCAGTGCCCTTCTAAAAGGTGTTATCAATCCCCCAACAAACCATTGAGCATGTTGAGAGGCATTTATGTCATAGGATAGTTTTGATAAGAGAGTTTTGAACCGTGTGTCGTACTCTCACACACTCTTTGTCATTCCTTGTTGGATCTCCTTCAAGGCACTAATGTTTTTTTACTCAAACTCAGGGATATGGAACTCTGCTAGGAAGGCATTCTTCAACACAGTGTAATCCATGACCGTTTGGTGGGGGTCATACTTACGATTACCGGTATGCACGCACCTATGACATATTGTTACAAACCGACTTTCTTTTCACTGGGGTAGTGATCCCCTTCACGTGCCATAGTAATTCACACTTGTGCACATGATCTGCAACATCTTGATAAATTTGTAGTTCGGTAGGTGTAAAGACATTTCAAAAAATACTTGCGGGGGTGGCTGAGGCCTTGTCTACCCGACCGGAACCTTGGTTTCCTCCCCGTGTTTCCTCCGCCACTAGACCCATTGAGTTTGTTCCCTCGCGACCCACGGATCCTCAAGATCCACTAGGTCCACAGGTCCTTCGGCCCATACACCACCGAGATCCACCTCGTGTAGCTGTGCAAATGGCACGAAGTGGTCGTGCCCGGTGTCCCAAATGTCCCACTTTGAATTACGCATTGATGGTTTGTGATATTGTCTTGTTGTCAGTTGTGTGTCCGTGCCACTTGGACGCGATTCAAACCTTGTGTATTTGCACCTTATCCAAAAATTTCTCCAAATATGGGAATGATTTGCGCGACCATGGATGTCCCAAACGAGAAATTATATCTCCTAGGCCTAGATTGGTTACTTCCATCGATACTAACCTGAATTAGCAATACTTCTTCCTTGATCTGAAAAACCAAGCGCCAGGGGTTGGTCTCTAGGTGGGTTTAGATGTGTGCCGATGGCTCTCCTTTCTCCATGTGATAAAGCGTGTCATCAGAAGATGAAGGGGCTTCTCTCCCATGCTTCCCAAGATGGGGTAGCACAAACTGCTTAGGTTCTATTTCTTCTACATGAACCTCAACTCCTTCCCGCAACGTCTACCTCCATAGATCCATCACACTGTAACCTCGTGTTGTCTAGCCATCTCCCTTTCACGAGATTCACTATACTTGAGTCATCTCTCTTCCCTTTCCTTTTTAGCATAATGTCTGCCATCTTCCTCCACCCTATCTTCCTCACCCAAAGTGCTCAGAGAAGCTTATCCGGCCATAGGAAATGCCTCTAAACTTAGGGTAATGATCAAGATCTTCATAGCCAAAGGGACAACACGTAAAAACAATCCTCTAGGTTCCCTTAGGAATTCAAATTCAGTAACCTCTGGACAAGAATATGTAGAAATGGCATATTCTAAAGTATAACTTGTCAGCACTCCTTTCCACCAGTGATCGACAACATGCATCCAAGTCATATCCGCATCCTGTAGCTTCTAGTAATCATCTTGGGTCCATACATGTGATCTATAGTACCTGACTTGATCGGATCGCATATGGTGAAAGCCATTCATATAATTCTACTAGAAAACAACGAAGAAAGTTTCATACAACTCAAGTTATATGTGCTCTTATACCCATCTACGTGCATAAAACTTGAGTCCCACACTAAATCTTTAAGCAAACTCATCCTCCATTCTCCTAAACCATGCTTCAACACTCTCGAGGTCATGCGCTCAATCATCACACATCAATGGAACCAAGATGTGTGGTGTCCCCCAATTTCACCTGAAATGCGAGACTACCCATTTGAAAAAAATCGTTCTTTTTAAAATAACGGGTCGTTTTGTGTTTTAATTGCCAAAATATGCTTGTATTGCATTTAGATATTCCTAGTGAATCATAGGAGCCAATTTCGACAAATACCCGGATCCGAAAATTGCTTTATCCCTTCGCCAGGGTTTTGTATGCGGAATTTTTTTATTTAATTATTTTAAGCCTGTTTGAAGTAAATTGTGCTCAGTTTAGCCTGTTGAGATTTTGCATGTCAATATTCACATATACCAAGTAGGGTTTTCACCAGAATGGATCCTAGGATTTATACGTGACTTACGGCAACATTTTGCATTTTTTTGTTATTTTTCTCTGTGAAATTCCCCTAGGTCAATTCCTTCACTGGTATAGTTTGTTTTCTTGCCTAGAGTATCTAGATATCATCTACGACTGCCATGCCAGAAGGAATCAGCCTCTGGAAGTTAGGTTCTCTTTAAAAAGATCAATTTGTGCACAAAAACTTCTTCTAGACAAGTCACATTTTTGGGAATGGATGGATTTAAGCATGATGGGATTTTTGGTCGCAACAGGCAAGTGGGAATTTTGTACCTGCCTTGCAAGGTACTTTTTCCCATGAAGGCAAAGTCACTTAAGTTACGATGGGAAAATTAGAGGCAACAAGCGGCGGAAATTTCTTACCGCCTTGTAAGGTGAAAATGTCCATTATAAAATAAAGAAAAATCACTTTAAGGCATTGATGGGAATTTCTTACCTACCTTGCAGGGTAAAAATTCCCATTATGAAATTCAAACAACTTAAGTGGACGAAGGGATTTTTGTAGCTACAGTGCGGGGTGAATAATCCCATCAAAATTGACTTTATAGAAATCACCATGCCAAAAGTGCGACCCCTTTGGGCATTAAAGAATAACTTTAATTGCATCTATTAATTGTTTTTATTCTTAATTTTGGCACCCAAGGATGAGGAAAAGTCAACGCATGAATAGAAGTCGAGGAAGACCTGAAAGAAGAAGGCTGAAAATAAATAAATTTAATTTATTTAATGCGGCCCCAAAGCATGCTAAAAGTGCGACCCATTTGGAGGAGAAATAATACGTTTTGAAGTATTTATTAATGGTTTTTTATTCCTAATTTTGGCACATGAGGTCAAAGCATGATGTTAAGTGAAAGTAGAGGGCTAAAAATAAAATAAATTAATTTATTTAATGGCAGCCATGAGCATGCAAAAAATAGGCACCCAAATTGGAGAGAAAAGCATGTTTATTAATTAATTAATTGCCAGGAATAAGAAAGACAATTATTAATTATAGAATGATGAAGGTTATATAAGCATGGGCTGCCATAATGATGAATTAATTAATTCTTCTAGCAAAGGAGTGCAGCTCGGACAGTTTTGGCGCCCAAGGAAGGAGGATTTTTGCATTGAAGTTTATTTTCCACTGCTAGGAAGCTTCAAAGTTTGGTGCCTAGGGTTGGAGGAGCTTGATTTAAGCCTTGTTAATTATTTGCATGTTGGTATGAGTGCCCAGGTGAAGTTAAAAATATTTACGCTTGTTATGCATGCAAGCAAAGCCTCAAATTTTAGGGCAGTGGGCTTAATATGCAGATTTTTGTGATAAAAATCAAGTGTTCATGCTCTGGAATCCGTCTTTGTCTGAATTAATTGCAGGTATTCATTACAGGTGCTCATATAAGTGAAAGAGAGTGCAAATCAATGTCAGATACATTGAATATGTCCTCGAATCTGAAGAAATTGCCAGATCTGCACCAATTGCAAAGAATTCCGGCATAATTAAAAGAAAAAGAGTTGCTCAGACAAAGATTGCTCACCATGGCAAAGCGGGATGAAAGGGTAGGTTCGTGGAATTATGCATAGCTTCTAGATTTGCGAAGTCAATGATAGACACGGGCCATGCACTGTCACCGATTTAATTGTCAGATCTGCACAAATCGATCCAATTGCGAGGGCTTAGGTAAAAATTCATCCTCTTGTTTTTATGCGGCCGTGAAGAAGTCGGTGATGGAGAATTCCTTCTAGGATTTTATGCATGTGCTCTCAATCTTCTAGTTGAAGCCTTCATTGAATTTGCATTCACCCGGAGTGCTTTCCAAAAATTTTAATTGCTCATATGCAATTAAAAATAAAAATGATGAGTTATTTATGACAAACATTGCACTGATGCATGTATTGGAGAAGAACTGCAAAAGTTTCAAGGATAAGAGGGAAGACAAGTCAATGGCACACACTGTAAGCAAAATCACGATCACCGCTTCGAGATCCGAGTTTGGTGAGAATCAAAGGCAATAGAATCATTTGCGTGCGAGATATGAAAAAGAACAAGACTACAACTTTCCTCTTTTTCTTCTTTCTCTTATTTCCTTCGACAAAGTAATTGAGCGATCAATTAAATTATAAAACTTAAGTGATTGGTTGGTTTAAAAGCCATTACTTGAAGAAGTCAACTACTTGGAAATAGGTGGCAGACATGCAAAATAAAAGGTTCTATTTTCAGTTATAAATCATGCATGTCATGCAAAGAGGAATTCAGGAGGGACATTGCCAGTTGTTTCTTTTACAACTTCCACATGTGTCAGTTTAGTTATAGTTTCCTATTTGTAACTTCCTCTCCATACACTATAAATAGAGGAAGAACCTATGGGTTAAAGGAGGAGAATTTATAAGCAACATTCTTGTGTTCCAGACTTTGTGCTGAAACCCCTAATAGCTATTTGAAGTAGAGGAATAGAAAGGAGCATATTTCTGGAGAACTTTGTGTCAATCGGTGCATTTTGTTTCTAACTTTTTGTCTTAGATCTATTCATAAACTTTGCGTTATTCTAGATCTAGATCTAAAGGTTCCCTTTGCTTATAATTTTGTGTGTTAATATCTATTGGTTCCGTACATGTGCATGTAATCAACTCTGTAATCTATTGATTGGGTTGCACATCTTCCCTCTTTCTTTCCCATTTTCAATTATTTTCCCTTCATTAGATATTTCCTTTCTTTAACTTTTGCTTGCTTTCTGCAAAATTATATCTGACTATGGTTCATGAGTTGATGGTTAAAGCAATACCCCAAAATAGATACTAGCATATTTAATTGACAAATCTTACACGGGAGCCTCTTTGGTAAATGAGGGATATTTATCTCATGATACTTGCTAGGTTTTTAGCTATGCAGAAAATCTAGTCAACAATGTGGATGTATCCATTTCTCACAATAACTTCGAAAAGAGCTCCTGACAATGGAACCAAGATGTAGTCATTTTTATGCCCTTAGACCAATAGTCTAATCCCATGCGTGCCAACCTATCACCCAGAGGGCGTTGGGTGCTCACTTGAGGCACGCGCGAACACCAAGCCCCTCTCTTATGTGAGTCTTGTGAGAATACATTGATTAATGACATAAACTTAGAAAAAGGGTAAAGAAACATGCATTCATTCTGAGAACTTAAGATGAGGCATTATATTAATGCATCCATTCAGACAACAAGAGAAATATCAAACAGATAACATATCGATTCATAATATAAAGAAGATGCACTAGGGTTTACACCCATGAACAATGTATATTTAGAACAGAACCATATACTCCTCATTAATCTTAGTTCAGTAATCACATTACATTCTTTAAGGCCATAACAGACCAATGTACTCATGCAGATAAGGCTCATGCATCAAAAATCCTAACCATGCTTCCCATGTTACAAGAATGATCACATACCCATCCCTCTAGATATGTCATCTCTCCTATAACCCTCCTAATGAGAGTCCATATAACCCATTATTATTTTTGTAGAGCTACGCCTCTTCAATTTATGTGATCCCAATGACCACACACTCCTTTCAATAACCCATCCTTCAAATAAGCCATCCTCTCTTCCTTCTACCCACACATCTCTATATATAGCTTTAACATCCACCACCATGCCTTCCTGAAGTAATAGATCGGTTGCCAAGTGTCCATGTGGTCCTTCAATGGAGCATGTTTCTTCCCATCTGAGCTCTCCACTTTCTATAATGATGTCTTTCTGAATCCTTCCGTCGCATGGAATATTCCTTCCTTGACCATCGAGTTGTCAGGCTGATGCCTTATCCACTCTGCATGCTCAGTCGGGTCACGCTTTTCTCGTGTGTTGCTAGGAATGTTGAATGTGGCTAAGTCTCGGACCCTTTGCTTTGCCTAGGGGGCACACCGTGGGTTTTACTAAACCCTCCTAAAACCCTTGTCCAATGCGCCTTCACCTCGCACGCCCTTATTCATATAAGTCTCGTGCACCTACGTGCCTTCTTATACTTATCCAATATTCTAAGGCCCAACATGTAGTTAAAGTTGGAGGGTAAAGTAAACCTATCTCCCTACACTCTTCCTCTCGCATGACAAGATACCCAAATCCTCAATTTATCACACATGTGAAATTAGGTTGGGAATTGATCATTCCTTACCTAACATATCTCCATCAACAATGAAATTGAAATCTCCAATCGCTCAATATCAAAATCATCAATCTCACTTAGTGCTCCTCATAATGGTCCCACGTCTCTTGTTATGCCACATGGATTGACACACTGATACATGGTTTGTCACGCTATATGTTCTCATTCAATGCGTAATTCTGCAATATCCGCGCATGCTTCTGCAACATAGGCTTCTCCAGACTTCTCTCAGGTATACATCTCTATCTACTTTATATTACTGAGCTTTTGCTCAACAACATAAAGTGGGGGTAAATGTAGACACAAAATCACACACTTACTACTATTTACTATACCGTCAAGTATGTTGTTTTATATATGGATCTTGCGTAAGAAAAGTATTCACTGGTGACCCATTCCCTAGTCCATGTGCTTGTCTTGTTGGTTTTATTGCTTTTATCTTTCACACTTGTTACTCATACACCTAGTTCTTGTCAGGTCACAGGGATCCCTGTCGGTCGGTCTTCACTCATATGTCGTTGTTTGTCTCTGACACTAGCGCCCAGGATTGGATACTAGCACCCAGGCGCTCCTGTCCATCCTGGGCGCCCATGCCCTCTTTATGTTTGATCTTATTTTTGACATTTGAGGTCGGTCTTTTTGGTTTTCCCACTCATATCTCGAGGTACTAGTGGCATGTCGGGTCATTAGTGTCGAAATTCAAACAAGAGATCCCTATATAAACACAACATACATACCATTATAATGGCGGGTAATTTCTATGAAGGGATATCTATCTAAATATCTCAAGGGACTACATTTGGGCGTATTACTCTACATACACTGCTGCGCAAAGGATGGGGAGTTCATTCTATTCCATCCACACATTTACATTTTATCTAGTTACCACTTGCTATTTTGGCATCGTTGCCGCGAGGGTGACCTAGGAGCACTATTGCACACATAAGCACATAGAACTATATTGGAGTCGAGATGTAGTGCATCACTAAGTTGTAAGTTCACCATTGTGACAACTGAGGACAGTCGACCCCTCATTTTGCATCTTTCTTTTTAGGATTTGATGTCTTTTTTAGGGTTTTGTAGGAGGATATTTGTGTGTAGGTTTACAAGTACCTCGGCGATCCAAGTGCGACATATATAGAAACCAAAGACAAACAAGTGTGAAACCCTAGTGACGGTATTAGAATTAGGTTTTGACCTTTTACGCATACTCAACACCCCCTGTAGAGGTCTTGGGTGCACATGCGCGCCCTTATCCTTACTGGCGCCGTGTCCAAGCATTGTGAGCACCTTTGCATTTTTTTTAGCCTTGTTGCGACGGTTTGTGCTCCTGTTCCATCACATTCTCCAGTCTAGATTCGCTTCAGGATAAGCAAAATTAAGGTAAGTGCTTTATCTCTTGTATTTTCTTTCATACGGAGATCAAATAAATTGCCGAGCACTTAAATTTCATTGTATATCAGGTTATAATGAGATCTTTACATTCAAATTTAATAAAATATTTAGATTTTATTAAATCACCTAAAAGGAATTACATTATATGACAAACAATAATAGATTCTTGCATAATCACAGTCTTTTGTTTTGCAGTCGATAACAAAGAAATCTACATTTTTGTACTTGGGAAGCAATTCCTAGCATCTCCTACAATGAACTCGACAATATCATGACTATCTAAGCCCACTTCCTTCAAAGCCTTATGAGCATCCAGGTAGGGTTTGTGCCTCTAGAAAAATATACATTATATGGCGGTGATAAGGACTTGGGGGAAAGTAAGTTCAGTGCATCTAGTATACAAAGCTCTATTTACACCCATAACTATATTGGGAAAGTAAGTTACAAAGTTAAGCGATAATAGATAATGGTTAAACATTCATTGCAGACAAGACAAATGAAAATCAAACATTGTTGTCATTTTATTTCAAGCTTAGTTTGAATAATGACAGGTGGTTCATAAGCATAGTTAGTAAAAACATACATAAACCAACGAGTCAAAACAATCCAAACACATAAAAAATTGGCAAAGCACCCTACTTGTCATCCCGTTGTAGACTTGCGCTCATGATCGTCACTGAAAGAGTTCAAAGGCATATAAAATGTAGAAGCCAGGTGCAAGCAAAGCTTAGGGGCTGTGAAAATGCTTACCCTCTCTGAAAAATCCGATAAATTTGTTGAATATTACGCTTTCTTTAGTTAGTTGGCGCGAGAACATGGGGAGGTGGGAATGGATTTGAGACAACCTAACAAATATTTGAAATTTGCACTTTGACATATAAAAATGATTATGTAGGCACCACCTCGCCATGTCGGATCCTCTAGTAGACTTTTGCGATTGCTTTTCCCACGTTGGATCTTCCATTACACGCTGACATTTCCTTTTCACGTGTTTGATGCGGTTTAAACATAGGGGGATAAATGTCGTTTGGTCGTCTTTGAGGTGGTGGTATCACAAGAGCCATGCATGTTTGTGCATGCTCTTTACGGTCACTTGTGTTAGTTCTCTCAAGGATCGTGTTTAGATCTAACATGCTTGACATTCATTACTTCTCAATTTATTCCATGGATATGTGGACCACATTTTAGAGATTTTGTGTCTGTAAAAACTAGAAGAATGGAAAAAATGGTGAATTGATCGGAGTTTAACACCACCACTTATTTGCATTCCACGAAACAACGTAAATGTCTCTTGACTATTTCCATGCCTTATGAGTTACGAATATCATATTCCATGAGAAGACATTTCGTTCGGACATTTCGTTAAATGTATTGTGTGCATCAATATACTTCCACACTTGTTAGACATTTTGATAAGTGCATTTTGTAAAAAAGTGTTTGTGGTGATTGTAAAGCTTTTGTTGTTGATGTGAGAGTGGATTTGCTTGCCCTCTGGTAGGAATTTCGTACACTCATGCGAATAATGAAAGCAAGATCAAGATGCGATCTAAGTGCATTACATCAACATATATTAAATTAGGGTTTGAACAATCTAAGTTGTGGAATAGGTGTGGGACATGAAAATGATCTCCCATATATACCCCTCCCGCCATCTCAACAAACTCTGTTCCCCAGGATGAAGGGATTGCCTCCAAAGATGTAATTTTTCACACCAATCTAGGACTATGGAGGTACTGATTGGCAACCGAGAACAAATGCTAGATTAACTCTATTTCCATGGTGGCGGTTTCACACACTTTGTATATGCGTGGCAAGCTCTTTGTGTGAGAGGTGATGGAGCTATTTCTCAATTATGGTTCGCTCTTAAGCACCGTCTCTTGAGAGGAGAAGACCCATATCTCCAAATCCACTTTGATGTATCAAAAAGTGGAGCAATATTAAATAAAGCAAAGCAGAGAACCAATAAAATATATTATACTGTTGATACAAGTAGTTTGGATGGTGTTAGCATTTGCGACTCGCCATCTCCTATGATTTGGAAGAAGAAGAACCTATAACTTTCACGAGGCTATCGGAAAATCAGCCTATGGGACAACAAATCTTGTTAAATATCTTTCAACAATCGGATCTGTGGGTGAGTTTGATAATCAGCCCCAGTTTTTTCAAATATGTTCTCATGAAAATATTGTACTACGGAATTGTTTTAATCTGAGGAACATTTTCAATCTTTATTTTTAAGCAACGGTGAAGGTGAAGGCGAATGTTTGAATTGGGAGGATGGCGGAATTTGCAGAGGTGGAGGCAGGGGATGGCGTGAGGATGAGCTGGAACGTATGGGCAGACAGGGATTGCGTTATCCCCACGGCGGCCGTTTACACGCCTCTGAAGACGTTGCCCTCGGCGCTGCTATTACCCTACGGTCCTCTCAGATGCAGAAGTTGCCGCTCTGCGTTGAATCCCTACGCTGGGGTTGATTTTGTGGCGAAGATATGGGTGTGCCCTCTCTGCCTCACCCGCAACCATTTCCCCCGCACTACACCGTCCTCGCCCACGACAACCTTCCGCTCGAGCTCTTCCCTCACCACACCACTGTGGAATACACCGCTGCTTCTCCTTCCCCTTCCCCTCCCGTCTTCCTCTTTGTGGTGGACACGTGCGTTCGAGAAGAGGAATTGGGATATCTCAAGGCGGCCTTAACGCAAGCCATCTCCTTCTTGGCGAACAGTGCCAGCGCCACGGTGGGCTTCATATCCTTCGGTACTCATGTTTCTCTCCACGAGTTAGGATTCTCTCATATTCCCAAGTCTTATGTCTTCCACGGGGCTAAACATGTTACCAAGGACCACATTTTGGATTACCTCAATTTCTTTGTGAATTCAAATAAGCCCCAAGGGGGATCATTGCGGGCGTTAAGGACGGCCTCTCGGCTCAGAGCATCGCCCGATTCTTGCTGCCTGCTTCCGAGTGTGAATTCGCATTTAATTTGGTACTTGAAATCGTCTTTCCACAAGGATAAGGATGACTGTGTGGATTTGCCATGTGACTCCGTGCTCGGTGTTGTGTGTAGGTTTTGGAAGAGCTGCAGAAGGATCCTTGGGCGGTGCAGTCGGATGCAAGAGCGGTCCGTTGCACAGGCACTGCTCTGAGCTTGGCGGCGGGGCTGCTTGGCGTTTGCGTGCCTGGCTCTGCTGCCAGAATTATGGCTTTCATTGGTGGTCCTTCTACCCAAGGATCCGGCACTGTAAGTTAATTTCCTATCATTCATACCCCACCCTTTTTCCTTTTATAAAGTTGCACCTCGATACTAACCAAACACAAATCTAATTTCTCCGCTCCCTGATAATGCAATTGAGATTTACTGTACTCTGAAACTCGCCATAAGTAAGAATCAGCATGGACAAGCAAAATATCACATGTTGCATCAAGAATTCAAAAGGTGTTCTTGGAACCTATCGCCGCAAGAGTATTGAAAACATGGATCGGTAGAGCAAAATGATGGAAACTTGAGGTCTAATTCTTCAGGGAAATAACAGAATTTGTAGAGTGGAAAAGTCGTTGGAAGCTTTAACGCAAATGTATACTATGAAAATGGTAAAAGTCTTATTGTTTGCCCCCACAAAGAGGAGGGGAAAATGCCATCGGTACCCTAGAAATCTATCTGCTTTATTCAGTAATGAATCTGGAGTTCTTGTCTTCATGAGCTGAAATTTCCAGACTGAAAAAAATTGTAGGATGGGAAAAGAATACCCAGCCTAAAGGAGGCAGCTCTGGAATTTACTGAAATTATCATATTATTTCCTCAAATCGGTATGTTAACATCTAACCCAAATTAACCAGAAAGTAATGCAAACTGATTCTGGAGTTCTTGTCTTCCCGATTTGAAATTTCTAGTACCTGGAGGCCGGAAAAATTTGTAGGACGGGAAAAGAATGCCCAGCCTAAAGGAGGCAGCTCTGGAATTTACTGAAATTATCATATTATTTCCTCAAATTGGTATGTTAACATATAACCTTAGTTAACCAAAAAGAAATGGAAACTGAAATTCTAACCTTCGCATAAAAGTCCTATCAATTCACAATGTTTTTGAGTTTACAATTGAACCGTGAATCATATTCCTAATTAAACAAGAGAAAAGGGAAGAATATTAACGCCCACTTTTGACCAACTACATATGCACAGCAAAGGAATAATAGAATAATAATATCCACTATTGACCGACTGCATGACCAGTGCCTACATCCAACCTAAGTTTGTAAAATAACAAAAAGAAGAGAAGCAAATATCCAAAAGCAGAGCAAAACAGAGGAGGAAAACACCCATGAAGGGGTCCAAGAAGAACAAGATATCCCGTCTTTCTCCCTTGTTGTCATGTTGAGGATCACTTAGTTTAGGAAATTCAGGATTAATAACAAAGTTAAGGGAAAAGAAGTGGTGCCACTTTTCAATTCAGGCAGCAGCCATAACTTCATATACTTAGAATGGGTGATGTTTGTGTGCCTAAGTGTGGCTCTCTTACAAAATTTCCAGGTGTCAGTGGCCACTGACACTATGGTGGACAACAAGGGAACAATCAAGGGCTGAAATTTCAAATAAACAAACACAAGTTGAGTTCTGATTTTAAAGTTTAGCCCTAGCAATGGTTGCTAAGGTCATGTCTTTAAAGTGGTTGAAGACCTTGGATGATTTTTGATGAATTGTACATAAAAGTTGAGGAAGGACAACATCTACTTACATTTAAAAGGCTTCAAGTATGTGCAAATAAATTAATTACAGTTCACGAAGTAGGCGAACAAATTGGAAAAGGCAAATTTCGTTCTATATTTCAATGTAATTCTAGGAAGGGGTTGTAAGTTAATGTGAAAATGCAGAACTCAGCAGGAGAAGAGGGAGTGGAGCAACTAATTGAAGGGCATGCATCTTCTTTACAGAACCTTCTAGACAAGCTGCAAGAACATATCATCGAGATAGAATTCGGGTCCAAACTGTTCATTCCCCCATCTAAACGTCGATTCTAAGTTATTCAAAGATGAAACTGAAAAAATGAATCCAAGGGTTATTGCAAATGGGACATATAATGCTTAGCAAAAGCTCTTTTGCATGCCGCGTGATATCAATTTGGAAGGGGTGTTCATTCTGCATGTCTATTGAGTAAGAAAGTTATTAAGAATAGATATACCATCAGAGAATCCAGGCTTCTGCCAGATTCTCTAAAATGATGCTGAGTTGGGTGGTCCTCCTTCGCAATGACTTGGTCTTGTCAATATGAATGTGGTGCATGGTTGAATATGAGTGCTCCAGTAATACCTGTTTTGCAGCCCTATTGAGGAAAATGTCTGCTTTCTGGTTTTAAATGATCTACCTGTCTCCCAAATATATGGTATCCCTTTCGAGCATGGAATGAGATAAATGCCACAATTCAGCTTAGGCTCCATAGAAGCTTTTGCCGACTTAAGAACTTTCATGAGTGTTTTGACAGAGAAATGTAGATCTTATACCATACCTTCTTAAAATTTTGAGAATATTGTTTGATGTCCCCTTGTTTAACAAACTGACCTGTTTTTAGCATTCAAAAAGGCCTTTGACAAACTGCTTCCCTTTATAGCTTATGTAAGTCACAAGGTTCATCAGATTTTGTCTTGCCAATTTGAAATTATGCAAATTTAAAAGAGATGAAAAAAATGTTTTGACTTTTCTCCAAATCTTGCCCCTAATTGCGTCCTCGCAACTGCTATTCATCTAAATGTCAGACAATCTATATTTGTGTCCTTGAAGGGATTTGTCTTGGATCAAAATGCCAGAGAAAACTAATATTCGTGCCTTAGCAGAGATGCCACCTTTGTGTAGACTCCAGGTACGCGTGCTTTTCCCACTGCTTGTCAACCATTATTTTGGTTGCCAGTATCCTGGTCAAGGATCATCACAATCTTTCCATCATCCTGGGTTATGTTATGGTCAATAAACAACAAATGCTATATTTTTCAATCGACTATCCATCCTGTTTCCAGGATATCATCCTAGTTTATCATTAAGGTTTATGATAGTTTATTAGTCATGTTTTATATTATTATAATGTTAAAAAAACCGTGTTAAACCTATCACACATTTTGAGCTAACATGATGCTGACCTATTAGAAGTCAACTTTTCTGATGAACACTTGTATGCAATTTTGGTAGATACACCCTGGTATGCAGATATGGCCCATTACTTGGCCACAAGTAAGCTTTTGGCACACTTTTCTCCTCAACAATGTAACTTCTTGGTAAGATAAGTGCCAGGTTTACTGTTCAAATTGGGTCTTTTTAATGTTTTAATAAAATGTTTGTGTGAAGATGGCATTCAAAATCATCATAGCTTGTCACAATGAACAGTGGAGGCGACTTTGCAACTCAAAGAACTGCAACTAAAATCTACATACAGGTTACTATTGCCCCACCTGTTTAAAGGTGTAAAATCAGATGGGACATCATATATAGGAATATGACTACTTAGACCAACTACGACACTTGTTTAACAATATTTTTCTGCATTTTTTTAGTGGCTTAGTCAGTGAAATCTGACTTTGTATACTTATTTCATTTTTCTTTTTGTCGAAATATGGACTCGTATACGCGTTTCAAAATTCACTTGTATCTAAATTCCAGATTGGGTTATCATGTTCTTTTTCGTAATTCTGGCTGGATAAAGGCCAAGGAGCTTCGTTGAGTTTGTTAATATTATCTTCCAGTCTCCTCTCTACATTGTTTATCACATTGCTGATTTGGTTATTGATTAGAGCCTTGAGATTAGTACACAATTCTTTGATTTATGCAAATCTCGCCATCCATCCGTTCTTTGTACTCCATGAACTCCGGCTTAAAAATTGTTGATGTGTTGTAGATGGATTTTGGTGATCTTCCTATGTGGTTCCATATTCTTAAAAAAACAAATCTGGTCTTTGTTCTCCACGAATTCCACTTGTAAAAATTGTTGACGTGTTGTAGTTGGATTTTGGTGATCTTCTGCGTAGTGTTAGAATACGTTTCACAAGTAAGAAATAAAGAGAAGGCAGATTGCACACATTTGAGATTGTGTGTCTGTCTATTTTTATAAACGAAGAAGTTACAAAGCGGTTGATTTAGTTACAACCGGTTCTGACCAACTTGTAATGAGACACCTTATAAATATGCCTTATATTCTCATACACTTGTCTTAAGGCTTATTCTACATAAAGCAAAAAAACAATCTAACCAAACTAGAACAAAACAGAACTACGCAATCTTTAGGCACTTTCACTTTGAAAGCAATGCTATGATAAGGCGGGGCTCCATCATTTGCTTTGTGACCTTCGTAAGGTGTAGCTCCCGAGCTGAATTCTCGAGTTCTTGGATTCCACCTCTCCGAACTCCCGAATCACAGATCTCCCAAATTATTGGACAACCATCCATATTGAGCCATCCACAAGTTCCATCAAATTGTCTCATGACCCTCGTGAGGGTCTAATTCCCAAGATCCACTTTGTCTCTGAACTATTTGAGCAACCATCCATACCGAGCTTCATCTACCTTGTATCCTTTCTTGCCTTCAAAGTTTAGAGCATCTTTATATTGCCTATTCGCCACTGCCCTCACTACCTTCTGCATCCGGTGGGTCTTTAACCATGGCTATATTGGTTGTATTTGATATGACTTTAACCTTGAGCACATCATTGGCTCGAACATGACAATCCCATGCTGCGTGACCTCATTTCTTACAATAATGACATTCAATCTCCGACTTATCTTTATCTGATCTTCTACGATATTTTCTGGTTCTAGAATAGAATGCACTTTCTTGTTGGGAATGACCTTTTGCATCCTCTGTAGTTCGTTTTTCCTCAGCTAGAAGAGCTGCTATCATATCATCCAAAGATTGAGATTGAATTTGACTGAGGGTAAAAACTACATTCGTTGTATTTTGAAGACAGACTATTTAATAAGATAGCTTTGGCATCCTCATCCTCAATCTCACTTTGACTCACGCTAGTTTGTCCGATCGGGGACATTAGATTATTGATGTGGCTTGACATAGAGACTCCATGCATTTTGAACCTATATAACTGAAGTTTTAGGGAAAATTTGGCATTGACTGCTTTCGCTCCAAATAATTTATTTAGAGTATCCCAAATTTCCTTCGATGATTTGTCTAGGTCTACATGATGAAGTTCAGAGTTAGAGAGAGCAAGGCCAATAATAGCTTTCGCTCTATCATCTCTGCTTTTGCCATTCTAACAATTTTGATGCATCGGTAGTCTTTGTCTCTTTCCGTTACAATGCCCCACAATTTTTTATTCATATGTTACATTTGTATTTTTACTCTCCATGTATGAAAATTTAGACCAAAATATTTTTCAACGAGAATTTCCATTTTAATAAAATAAAATAAATACAACTGCTTAAAAAAATAGATAGCAGAGTACCAGGAAGGTTTCGAAAATGCAGTGAAACCCTAGAATTTGTAATTTGACCTCGTTTTTGCTACCTCAACCTCAGTTTCTGACTTTTCCAGCCATTACGATTTCTTTTTAGGCTCTCGTGATTTCTTTACATCTGAAACACTTTGTCTTTCTTCTTATATTTGCGACTGTTCTTTGACTGGTTTTGTGTACCTTTTTTATGGCTATTTTCGTGCTCAAAAATCACGACTGTATTCAAACATTCTGTCTTCCAAGAGAAATGACTGTGTTTTCAAGAGTAGGCATTAAAATGCCCTAACGCAGCGTCTGTACACGTGATAATATGAAATTTGCGACTGTTTTTGTTCTTTGAAAAAGCGCGAGTGTATGCTTCGATTTGCAATTGTGCGGCGTGACTTTTTGTGCCCTAACTGCGTTTCTGAGTTGGACTCTTCTCCTTGCCCTTTCGCATGACTTATCCTCACAAAAACGAATGTGTCTTGTGAAAAACGTGATTGCCCTCGTGTTGTGTTCTTCTTTGAATCGATTGTGCCTTGAGATGCCCTAGATCTCTCTCGAAAAACAAAAACGAAAATGTGTTCGTTTTTCTCCTCATGCCTTAGATTTCGTGCCTTAATGGGGCGGATTTACTACCCCCTTTCTTTCCTCGCTTGGTCTCGCTCCGAGAATACGTTTCACAAGTAAGAAATGAAGAGAAGGCGGATTGCACACATTTGAGATTGTGTGTCCGTTTATTTATTATAAATGAAGAAGTTACAAAACGGTTGATGTAGTTCTGATCGGTTCAACCAACTTGTAATGAGACACCTTATAAATATGACTTATATTCTCATATGTAGTTCCATCGTCACTACACTTAAATTTTCTTTTGGTAATTTTTTCAAATTAATAACTTTATTTCTATATTTCTTCATCTGTTTTTTAAATTATAATTTCTTTAATTTTTTTAGTGAACCTCTCGTTTTTTCTCACTTTTATTGAACTCTATTTTTTCCTCCTTTTAAAAAAATTCCTTTTAATTTTTCTTGAACTAGTACACAACCTTTTTATATTTTAATCAAGCTTAAATATAAACTTCTAGTAAAGCTTATACCGGAAGATTTAATAATAAGATAATAATTTTAATTTTGCTATGCTAATCTCTATGTCACAAGGAACACCAATCTTTATCCAAAAATGTGAACTTTATCCTCGTCGAACCTGAAGTTGAACTCAATCCATTGATTTTACATGGGAAGTTTTTGACATGTTTTTGCATTATTTATAAATAGGTGTGTATCTATACATGTACCGATTGAATATGTGCTTTCCTTTTGTCTAGTGTCACAAGATAAATTCGTAAAGCATGTAATGTCCCCTTTTCCCAATCGAAGACCTTTGGCCTATTTTGTCAACTCGACGGCCAAAGGTAAAATATAAGGGTGACTTAAGTCACAATAAATTATTATAAAGTGCTATAAAAAAATAAAATAAAATTATTAAAGCACTTATATTAATTTATTTGGCTTGATAAAAATAAATAATAATCCCTATAGTCAATATGAGGGACAAATATCTTTTGTAAAGGGATTTATTGTATTTTATTCTTCCTAGAGGGGATAATGGCGACTTGGGCCAAAAGTGAATAATGACATTTAGGAAGGATAAAAATATTATTAGTTATGTATTTCCTCCCAAGGAAATGCGACTAGCTCTAGGGGTGGGAAAAATAGATATGTGTGACAAAATATTCCTAGGACAAGTCGACTTGGTCTAGGAATGAGCATGTAATTTCATTGGCTGGTTTGGAGGTTGGTTGTTGGCCCTTTTCCTTTAAAAGGGAAGTCGACTTGCCTCTTCCATCATCCAGATTTTATTCATCATATTTTCCTTTGCAGTGAGCTTCTAGCTTTTGCATAAAAATTCCAAGGACGAAACCCCTTGAGAATTCAACTCTTGTGGACGAAGACCCTAGGGGTTAGTGATGGATTTTCACTCAGAATTTCTCATTGGTGGTGATCAGATTTTCAGAATATTAATATTTTATGCTTTTTCCAGCAGTGTTATTGCAGACTTTTTGAAGTATATATTGCAGCAGGCTTCCTTTTAGTGTTACGACTTGGTTAGGGGATATTTTGGCACTGTTTTGAGGTATTTACATCTAGAGAATAATTGTCAAATATTCTCCATATTTTTATAAATCAAATTGCTGCAATTTTATATTTTTTTGAGTGGTATTTAGAGGGTTTTCAGGTAGATTAATAATCAGATTTCAGATCTGATTTCTGGGTTGTTTTGGCTGCAATAAATTCTGATTTTTGCATGATTTGGCTTCTAAAAATATTAGTAATCATTTGGGATTGAAAATATAATTTTTGAGTAATATTTGCATTGAGATCCAACTCATACCCTAGTCGCATTTGCTAGAATAATTCCAGTTTTGCCCTAGTTTGCTTACCGGGGTTTCAAACAGTTATATTTTATCATTTGTAAGTCAAAAATTTGATTTAGGGTAAAAGATCTATTGGGGATCTTTCAGTGGTATCAGAGCAATGTTCCTCCCACCTGGAGGGTTAGTTTGAATGGTGGCATTCAGTTGATGTGAAATCAGCTATGCACAAGTCAGTTTGATTTGGTTTACAGTTGATCAACATGGCTATTCTCAGGAAGCAGTTAAATGTCATGATGAAAGAATTGGAGGAGCTTAATAAATTGCTTTCACACCCTGCAACCATAGATAGGTTAGTCCGGTATATGGCATCCATTCCTAAGAGGTCTACATCACAAAAAAAAAAAGAGAAACAAGAGATCTCTACAGGTGAAGTGTCTAGAAATCTTTACAATGATTTTGCAGCAGTTAGTGACCAACATACAACTGATCCTATGAAGAACAAAAATCAGATTTGCATAGAAAAAGATATGGACCACATGACACTTCATGATGACTCCAAGATTGAAGGAAAGCAAGTGATGGTTGAAGAAGAATCAGTTACATTAGAGCAGCTACATGAAGATATGGTTTCTTGTGATGCTTCATTAGGTGAGTCTAGCATTGCTTCATCCTATCATGGTGAAGAATCAGATTGTGATTTGAAGGTCCAAGATATAGCGGTTGATCCTTCACTTAGTGGAGCAGCCACTAGTGTTTTGACTACACATGTTGGAGGTGACATTTTACAATGGCATGATGTCATTACTGATTTGTTTGAGAACAACAACATTATGTCTCTTCATTCTCATGAGATAGGAGCTTGTGATCATGAGAAAACATATGAGATGATATCAACCATTGATGGCAGCCCTACACCACTAGCTAGACATGAAAATATCAAGCATAGGAGGACTGATTTTGTATATTTTGGCATCGAAGAGGTAACAAGGTCCGAGAAGATGAATGAGGAATGGTTGCAAAAAGCCAAAGAGGCTAGGTTAGTGGCTGCCCTTGCAAACCAACATCTGCAACATGCCAAAGAACGAGTTCACCGCATAGATTAGCAAGAAGAAAGGGGGAGAATATGCTGTTGACTCATAATATTTAGCTCATTGTAGACACGAATACTTAGATTTTGGTGAAGCAGAGTCAAGCCATTTTGAAGACCAAGCTTGACGAGGATACTCCAAGGTATGAAGAGCCCAATATTGTGTCTTATTTATTGCTGCCTATTCCAATTTATTTTCATCATGAGATGCATGATATGGTAAAAGATGAAGTCTTCATTTTGGATTTTGTTGGACCATTGCTCCAAGTACATGTATGTGAGCATCTTGTTTATTCTTGTCTCTTGTGCATGACACTTGGACAAAACAAGATCAAAATTGCTTGAGGGCAAGCAATTTTTGGGAAGGGAGGACTGTAATGTCCCTTTTTCCCAATCGAAGACCTTTGGCCTATTTTGTCAACCCAACGGCCAAAGGAAAAATATAAGGGTGACTTAAGTCACAATAAATTATTATAAAGTGCTATAAAAAATAAAATAAAATTATTAAAGCACTTATATTAATTTATTTGGCTTAATAAAAATAAATAATAATCCCTATGGTCAATACGAGGGACAAATATCATTGTAAAGGGATTTA
Organism: Taxus wallichiana var. yunnanensis; assembly: GCA_018340775.1. NCBI lineage: Eukaryota > Viridiplantae > Streptophyta > Pinopsida > Cupressales > Taxaceae > Taxus > Taxus wallichiana. The sequence goes on from CM031240.1 coordinate 559,123,688, forward strand.
TTGTATTTTATTCTTCCTAGAGGGGATAATGGTGACTTGGGCCAAAAGTGAATAATGACATTTAGGAAGGATAAAAATATTATTAGTTATGTATTTCCTCCCAAGGAAATGCGACTAGCTCTAGGGGTGGGAAAAATAGATGTGTGACAAAATATTCCTAGGACAAGTCGACTTGGTCTAGGAATGAGCATGTAATTTCATTGGCTGGTTTGGAGGTTGGTTGTTGGCCCTTTTCCTTTAAAAGGGAAGTTGACTTGCCTCTTCCATCATCCAAATTTTATACATCATATTTTCCTTTGCAGTGAGCTTCTAGCTTTTGCATAAAAATTCCAAGGACGAAACCCCTTGAGAATTCAACTCTTGTGGACAAAAACCCCAGGAGTTAGAGAGGGATTTTCACTCAAAATTTCCCATTGGTTGTGATCAGATTTTCAGAATATTTCAGGCTTTTTCCAGCAGTGTTATTGAAGACTTTTTGAAGTATATATTGCAGCAGGCTTCCTTTCAGTGGTACGACTTGGTTAGGGAATATTTTGGCACTGTTTTGAGGTATTTACATCTGAAGAATAATTGTCAAATATTCTCCATATTTTTATAAATCAAATCGCTGCAATTTTATATTTTTTTGAGTGGTATTTAGAGGGTTTTCAGGCAGATTAATAATCAAATTTCAGATCTGATTTCTGGGTTGTTTTGGCTGCAATAAATTCTGATTTTTGCATGATTTGGCTTCTAAAAATATTAGTAATCATTTGGGATTGAAAATATAATTTTTGAGTAATATTTGCATTGAGATCCAGCTCATACCCTAGTCGCATTTGCTAGAATAATTCCAGTTTTGCCCTAGTTTGCTTACCGGGGTTTCAAACAGTTATATTTTATCATTTGCAAGTCAATAAAAATCTGATTTAGGGTAAAAGATCTATTGGGGTCAAAGCATATCAAGAGGGGCACAGTTTCCCCAAGTTTAAATCCCGTTGGTTAGTCTTACCCGCTGATGATGTTAATAATTCACTTCTTGTAAACATTCTTACCTACTTGTCCTAGCTATGTTTTCTGATATGATGACTAGGTCTGTGATAGGTAAGGTGTTTAAACTAAGTATTCCATATCATTTTTCTCAGCAGGTAGGTTCCATCTGCCTTCCACTCTGGAGCATACATAAATGACTAGTGAGTGCATGTTTCTTGGCATTCATCCTGCCAATGATAGGCAAACCATCTTCGACATTTGTTTTCAGGTACATTATCATTTTCTCTTCCACTATGCCATGGATAGACAAGCAACCATTTATCGCCTTTCCATGTTCTTCTTGTAGCTATTTGATGATTTGCTTCTTTAGAATAAGAGAATTAAATATGAGATAATTGACACTCATTAGCGACACAGATCAACATTAAAATAATCTTCAAAATAATTTGGCAAAGACAAGAAGTATAAGCTATATAGTTGGGTTTTATTTTATGAAATTACCTCAATTTTGCACTAAAAACCATACCTAATTTTGTCCATATATGTCGCAATACATTTCCATCCATCCCTCCATCTTCCGTTCAGCTTGAATTGGACATAGCTAAGGAAACAGGTTGTACTCTATGAGCTAAATTTAATACATGGCAACTGCAGTCTTGTTATCTTGCCAATGAAGTGAGTAGAAAATTTAAGCTGGGGGTGGGAGAGGGGGTGCTGACGAAGGAAGGAATATGTAAAATTATTATTTTTAATTTAATTAACTGATTCAATACAGAAAATTCTTCTATACAGTTTTAATGAGACGATGAAGATACAATTTTGCTTTGGAACTTGAACCTATATGGTAATTAGGGAGATTCACCAAAATGTAAAGCCCTATCTTAGTTTTTACCATTTACCTTATCATACCTTTCCTTTCCTTTCCTTCCATTCATAAGACCTTCCATTTAAATAGGGAGTTCCTTAGATGTAAAATCTAGTGCTCTTATGCCATTTGATAGAGAACAAAGAAAGATATCTGGAAAATATACATTTGATTTTGAAATTATGGATGATTTACAGATAAGATGATGAATACAGTATGTTAAGATGCCAAATATATAGACACCAAAGGGTATACAACAATGGACCCATCCATACAAGTAGTTGATTAATAATAAGTTGCCTTAAAGCTGGATATGCATCTTTGTCATGCTCAGCATGAAAAATTAATTCAATTAATCAGTTGGATGAATTCTTTGAAAAAGCACAATTCTGCACCTAAGCCATCCAATAACATAGAATAAAATGGTATGATCGATAGATTTAACCAAAGATGTTCCAACCTTGAAATTGGACATTATCGTATGATTCCAAATAACGGCTAGGATCTTATGAGATTGATCACATTTTGTATAATGGCTTGGTTTGAACAAAAACTATTGATGGCCAACAACTTACCTTGGCCTAATGCACACAGGCACAAACCCTCTAAAAGCCAATCCACAAGGAAGAAGTTGTACAGCATATTCAATCTCCAGCTGGATTGCAAGTGGTCACAACAAGCAAGATAAGCCCTGATGACTTAAGAGTCACTTGGTTGCCAAGGAAAAGAAAAATCAGAGGAGAGTCTTGGAAAGATATTTTTCTGCTTTGGGTAGAATATGTGCTTTCCTTTTGTCTAGTGTCACTGCATGAATTTCTAAAGGATATCAAGAGGGACAGGGTTTCCCCAAGATTAAATTCTGTTGGTCCTTTTTACCCTCTTGATTATTCTTACCCACTGATGATGTTTATAATTTGCTTCTTGTAAACATTCTTACCTAGTTTCCTAGGTATTTTCTCTGATATGATGACCAGGTCTGTGATATGTAAGGTGTTTAAACCAAGTATTCTGTGCCGTCTTCCTCAGCAGGTAGTTTCCCTCCACCTTCCGCTGTGGGGCATACACAGAAATGAGCAATGAGTGCTCATTTGCTGGCATTCATTCTGCCAAGGACAGACAAGCCATCTTCAACATTTGTTTTCAGGCACATGCTCATTTACTCTTACACTATGCCGTGGATTTTCTTATATCTATTTGATGATTTGCTTCTGCAGAATAAGAGACTCATATATCAGATACTTGACACTCATCAGCGACACAGATCAACAGTTAAGTAATCTTCAGAATATTTTGACAAAGACAACAGGTATAAGCTATTTAGTTGTTTTTTTATTCTATGAACTTACCTCTATTTTGCACTAAAAATCTTTCCTGATTTTATCCATATTTGTCTCAATTCATTTCCATCCATACCTCCATCTTCCGTTCAGCTTGAAATGGACATAGCTAAGGAAACAGATTGTACTTCACGAGCTTTAATCTGTGGCAACTGCATTCTTGTTACATCTTCCATTACTTAATTTTTATCTTGCCAATGAAGTGATAGGACACTTTAAGTTGAGGGGATGAGGGAGGGAATATGCAAAATGGTGCAGTCAAGGTAAGGGTCTCGAGCTAACAAGAGCCCCACCTTGCAGCTTCAGAGTAAACACAACGGATTTAAACTCAAACAACACTCTCTTATTAACTCAAGCCTCAACAGGGCATTACAATACATTTCATAGCCTCAAAGGGTTGTACATACTCATGTGCAGACTCTGTACTTACAAATCAGCTCAACACAGAATTTTATTGACTCTCTACACTATGATGTCTCTCAGAACTCCCTCACAGTTCTGGGTTCTCCAAATTTCGAGTCTGGATACAATTTGGCAGCATCTTCTTGCCTTGGTGCCAAAAGTCTCCCTTTCTAGAAGTCCCCTGCCAAAAACTATCTGTATCACTCTCTTTAGTCACTTTTTAGCATACCTTCTCCCTATTCTGCCCGACACTCTTCTTTTTTAGCATGGTCTCTAACTGCCTTAGGAATAGAGGAACAAACTCCCAGAATTTCAGCACATTGACCCATTAACAAGGCATTAAAATCAGTCATAATCCCAACATTTTTAACATAGCAAGACAGCCTACAGAAGCGTGTGACACATGGGAGTCAACAGGCAATTATGAACAAGAATAAGACTTTGAAGACAAAATGGAAATAAACAATATTATTTTTTTGGTTTGATGTAGGATTGCATAGTCCTGGGGATGCTTATACATCAAACACCCAAGGTTTGAAAATTTGAGCTTCTGCTCAAATAGATGGGCTAAGTGGTAAGACTACTCTTTTGGTCATGAAGAGTAATGACCATAGCATTCCTTCCAACACACCAAGTATCTCAGCTGATTTCCACATTTCTTTCTCTTTTTCCAGTTCCTTGATAGCTTCTCCCTGCTCTTTCTTTCTCCTTTTGTGGGATTTGACTCACCATAGTCCGACCTCCACCAAATGGTTTTCTCTAACCATTTACTTTGCTTTATGGGCCTAAACCCACCTACGTCTGTCCACCTCCACCAAAAGCCTTCATGGCTTTGGTAACTCATCATTTTCAGCTCTTTTGCACTAACTGCTGCAACCTCTTTTCTTCTCATCCCTAAACAATCTATGAGCTCTTTTATCAGCTCATTTTCTTCCTCTGCATTCTTCAAGAGCTTCAATGACTCTACTTCTCTTCCTCTTCCTCTCAAGAGCTCCCAAAGTAACTCTATCTTTTGTGCTTCTTCTCTTGCATGTTTAAAGAACTCAAATGGCTCTACTTGTGACTTCTTGAAGGCTATATCAGCTACCTTTTCTTCTTCTACCTCTGCATCATTGTGCTCTTCATCACTCACCCATCTCTTCTCATTCATGAGAGTCAATATCTCTCCTACGGAAGACTATATAAGCAAGTCACAATCACCTTATAACTCATGTGACACTCTTATAAGATCATATTGCAAACATCATTCCAAAAACACTCAAAGGGTTCCTAAATCTGCTCAAATCAGTTGCACATCATCTAGGGTCATCTTGAGGTTGTGTGAGCAAGAGTGACACACAACAAGAACTATTTCGAGACAAGCAAAGCACCCAAAAAGTTTCACAACCTGACTCCCTCCTGGTCCGAAATTGTATAGTCCTTCTCCTAGACCATACAGTTCCTGCCTAGGCCGTATAGAGTCTGTACGGTCCTACATCTGCACATTCTTCAGTATCATAATCTTTTGTGCAAAATTTATAGCTTCAGAACTTCCTGTTCCACTGCCTTGCATACCTAGATTACTCCAGAATTATCTTGAATAGCTAAGTCTCTCTCTCTCTCCTCTTGTGTTTTGAACTAGTTGCTTATTGTTTATCAATTGTTTCGTTCATTTCAAGTTGGAATGCATTATTATGGTCATATATAATTGATGTTGGAAGTTAATTAGATCATAATAGTCTACCCGTTGCTAGGCCTTATACCCTTATTAGTTGTTATACAATAACCATAACATAACATTCTCAAAAAATCTAAGAAGGGCGTAAACAACCAACAATATATGAACACTTAGTTATGATCATACTGCTGTACGAGCGGGTGCAAAATAAAGAAGTTGGAAGTCTACTCTGATACCATGTTGGAGTGGAGATCACTTTTTCATTGGGATCTACTCCAGTAGACAACACATTACCACATGCATGAAAAGTCATGCACAACAAAAAATTGCACAAACATGAATATATTGCGAACAAAATATGATCAAAATGTGTCACTCATATTTGCAAATCTAGGATGAATTTTACAAGGAGGAAGTGCCTATTAAATAGGTTTGAGAGGTGGTTACACAACAACTAATGGATTGTTGTAATCACCTCAAGAATAGGAGAATCCCCTAAAAATGTGCATTCAACAATTTGAATGTATATTCGAGAGGATTATCTCCAACAATAATAAACAAACTCCCAATTTAGCTTAACCTTCATTTGCATCCCTACTCTTATCCTTTGGAAACACATATTTGCAAGAAAGAAGAGGAGGTGACAAACCACATACACTATCGATACTTAATTGCACAACCTGAATTCAGTAAGTAAAACATGGATAGGTAGAGGGAGGGGGCCTCTTAGTTTGCCACAATTGTCCTTTGTAGGTGGGAAGGACTCCCAACTGATTATAATTTAAAAATATTATTCAAGGCCAAATGAATTTTAGCACTCATGAGATGAAGTTTAATGTTGTAGTTCGGTGAGGCATGTGCACTTTCAAGCATATAGGACTGATGGCGCGTTTACCAACAAAATGGGTTGTAGGTGAATGTACTAACATACTAGATTGCAGGTGTGTTAGCATATGGATTTGCACACATGCAAATGACATGCAACAATGTGGGAATGAAGGCCCTCCTCAATGAAGGTGAGGCTACCTTTATTGAAAACCAAAACTATATTTACACCTGTACATTCAAAATTGTATGTGGGGGTGTTTTGGAAAATCAATGGAAAGAAAAGTGAATAAGGGAGATGTAATGGAATGAAGGAAAGGAATGGAAAAGAATGAATGGAAGGAACATGCAAGAGTTAGGTAAAAACAGAGCCTAATATTGCATGGAGAAGAACAATAAATAACTAACACAAATAAACGGAGTTTGCATCAGCTAAACAAGAATGAGTAAAAGGGACCACACGTGAGCAAGTAGATAATCAGAGCTTGATCACTGTGAACTAGAACAACATATTAGTAGCGTTGACAATAAGATCCAAAATAATATTTGCATGCAAGATTTAAACATCTAACATCTAATGAACATAAGAACATCAAATGCTACAAGAGATAATGAATGGGACACAAAGTTCATATTTCATTAACTCCAAAATGTCTTCACAAAAGAACACAATTTCTTTCTTGAAACAAAACTTGCACAAAACAGTATTTTCTTCTCCTCTCTCAAAGTCACCTTTTACAAATGAGCCCCTAACTTCCTTTTATAACCCAAAAGTTGGTTACAAGGTAGTTAGGGTTTACATGAACATTAAATAGGGCACTTAAATGACTTTGACTTTTTCAACCAACTTTATTAAAAACAACTAAAAATAGAAATCTCTTAAGTTTTCTCAAAAGTGAATTCAACAATAACATCATTTAAAATACCACTTTCAAAACATTCGACAAAAACCAGTGCCTTATCCATTGGGGTGGGGTCCGCCTATCTCAATCGTATGAGAAATGGACTCTCCCACCCATGAGAAAATATAGGAAATCACCCTACCATGTTGTTGGCAAAACAAGGATCTTGATTCTTTGCCAATTCAAAAGATTTGAGCTTTTGCAATGTCTGGTGCATCTTCTCTTCTTCCGGAAAACAACTTGGGAGAAGACCAGCCTCACAAAGTACCTGCATTTCAAGAATCTTACCTGGTATGGTATGCAGGTTTGCAACTTTATATTGGATCTCTTCGCAAAGATGTTTGATTCTGAAACATTGATCCATAGAAGAAGTGGAAAAAACATCAACAGGAGTATACATTTCATGTATCAATTTTGTAAACTGCTCCACCAGATGTTGTACTAAATTCCTTTGGCTGTGTTCGTTGATGCAGGTACAAGGAATCTCTTCGATGAAGACTTGAATGGAAGAGAGCGCGGTATAGGCTTCATTACACAAACTATCAAACTGAATTACCAAGTCTTCTAGAATCATTTTCCTGGACTTAGCATGATTTAACCATAGAATTCGTGTCATGCGATGATCAAACTCAAGTATCCCCTCTGAGGCTAAGAATGTAGATTCCATGCGAGCAAGATCCTAAAGACTTGGAAAAATCTGATCCAGTGTTATTAATTCTGTAATGAGGCATTCCTTGAATGGAAACACTAGATCAAGGTAGGCATAAATATTCTCAGATATTTTTATCACCTCAGCAATTGTTTTCAACCCACCACTTTCTATCTTAGAAACCCATGACCTTAGAGTGTGCCCTAGAGTGATCACATCCTTTGATTGATTGAGAATTTCTTGATTTGGGATAGCCACCATCTCTGGAACAAGAAAAAGAAGATGCAATTAGGCTAATCAAATGCTGAACATATGAAATCAACTGATTCTTTTCTTCCTTGAGTTGGGAAATTTGACATTTGTATCTCTCCAACCTTTTAAGAACACTATTCATTGAATCCTTTGCCATAACAACATCACTTTCAAAAGTGGTCTTTCAAGGGCTATCTTGGATACTTCATAGTCAGTGACTGTCATGTCCCCATGATCCTTTTTAGTAGTAATGCGTAATTTCTGCAAACTTATATTTCTTATCATCAATCACTACTCTGGAGAAGACCTTAGGCTTTTTGGGCACAACTTTGTTGGAAAGGGCAGAAAGAGATTCCAAATCAATGTTGGCCACTTTGACCAATCTCTTTCTCTTTTTTATTTCAGAGTCAACCCAGGTTGGTGTTTCATTCATTAATTCAACACAAAAAAGTCGAGAACTGGAAGAAAAATCCTCTTTTCCTTTCTCATGACTAAAACCAGTAGGCAGTTGTTTTGTGGGCTCAATCCTTGGTGAAGTAGCATCTGTAACACATTGTTGATTATCCTCATGTTCTTGTGGAATACCCTTATCACCTGGATGTTCAAAAGAATTAGATATTTGTACCACTGGGATTTGCTTGGACTCATGTGTATGACATTGATGATTTGGATCTTTGGTAGGCCTATTGAAACTCTCAGTGATGTGAATAGATGAGTTTGGGGTAGAAATACCCAAAACACGTTCTTTTCCTTCCCGAAGATGCACACTTCTTACCGATCCTTGAGACACGCTTCTTTATTAGAGATAGGTTTAGGCATAGTTACCGGAGGCGGTGCAGTGCAGTACTTGGTATGACATTTTTAGAAAAGTGGGAGACGGGTATGGGAGACGGCAATATATATGAAATTACTAGAAAAATACTATTGTACATTATTAATTTATTTAGATTCAGAATGCACTGAAATTTAAAAATAACTATACTTTTTGAAGTAAGGAAATCAAATGTTGACAAAAGATGAGTGATTCTATTGATATTTGATATCTCACATATTGTGGGAAGAGTACATTGTAACAGAAATATGCAAACAATCCCTGTGTGTGTGTGTGTGTGTGGGGAGACGGGAGGAGACGTTAACAAAGGTTCCCGCGTACGGGAGACGTACCCGGTACGTGTACCCGTACCCGGTACGCGTCCCAATAGGTGGGGGACGCGTCTCCCTGCAACTATGGGTTTAGGTAATTACCGACTTTACCTCGAGATGCGTGTGATGATGTCGGCGGGAGCGGGTGTGAAGAAGTTTGCACCACCTTTTTCTGTGTAAATCCTCCTCTCGTTGGTTGTTTCTGTATTTTTGACATATGTGCCTGAAATGCGAGAGGATTGGCTATCTAATTCTCATACCACATCATAGTCCTTTTTAACACAGGTTGATTCATGACATCTAGAGAAGTTTCATCTCCTCTACTCCAATCAATACTAGGGAGTGGAGTGAAAACTATCTGATCATAGGCATGATCCATAAGATCAATCCCATTATCAACAAGGGTCAAGGGAGGATCCCTCAATCCGTAATTTGCTATACGAGCCAAAGTGTGAGGACGAGAAAATTGTCGTCTTCTTACCTCCTTGTCATTTGCACATTCTACCCAATAGTTTTCTATGTTTGCCTTGTGCTATATCTTTCTCTAGGGATTTTTCCATGGATCCTTTAATATCGAATTGAGCCTGTTTGTGAAAGAATGTATAGTCATGAGGAAAATTCTTTTCCATAAGTTCTCCCTTTGTGAGAATTTGGACATTTGTATTCCCAATCTGAATTGGAAAATGAATACCTCCTTTTCGTTTATCCTTTAGTAAGAGGCGATGGATTTTGAAAAGCGCGTGAAAGTTCCATCAATGCTATTTTGCCACTGACATATTTAGGAAGTTTGTAAGGAGCTCCTACAAATCCATCAACTCATATATAGGAGTAAGAGGGAAATTGGATAAACCAAGTTCCCCATTATTTTATCACCGCCTTGGCATCTTCGAAAATCTTTTCTCCGGGTTTCTCCTTAGGAAAGCATCGTTTACCCTCCGGAAATGGTGAGAACCATTCTTGAACTCCAACCGTGGGTAAAAGTGAAAAACACTATTTGTGCAGGACCCATTGTACCTCTAGTTGTTAGCCCTGAAAATATCCTCCTTGCTACAACATAAATCAAATATGAGGTCATGTAAAAATGACTGTCATCCTTACCTCAATCAATTGCTTATGGAGAGTATTGCTAACGATACTAGCCCAATCAATGAACATCTTTGCATTAAGAATGATACAAACAAACTTGTACATCCAAGGATGAAAATTTCTGGCGGAAGGAAGATCGAAAACCCTGCTGAGGAGAGTAATCATATCTCCTATTTCTTCATGAAACTCTACTCAAAACAACTCTTTGGGAATTCTTGAGGTGTGTGTTTTTGGTTTGTCCAACCAATTTTTATCAATCATCTGCGACCATCTCAAAGGATTTTCATCCCAGAATTGTTGTGCCGATTCTTGCGTGATGTCAGCATTTTCTTCATGAAGTGGCACTCTTAACAAATCCTCCATATGATCTGGAGAATTGAGCAGGAAAGGTTCATCTTTGTCATCAAAAATTCTTGATGCTCAGGATCATAACGTTCGGCACAAGCTAGGACAAATTCGGGGCATTGTATGGCAATTGGAACGCTGTTGCTTGAGGCAAGCTGCAACGAGAAAGCCTTTTCGAAAAAACAGTCCTCCCTTCTGTCTTACCCTCACGGGGAATTGAACCATATCCACGTGACCCATGTCGGTATATAAAATATTACCATACGCTGAATTTAAGGACGATGCTGGAATTAATCCTTGATATGCGTATTTTAGCGCCAACTTATTGGAGTGTTCACCCATTATGAATTAAAAAAACAAAAAGCGAAGAGAAAACAACACACCTTTGGAAAGGTGCCGGGTCTAAGTCTCTTGACCACCGTTGCCGTAAAAATAATACTACTTTTTTTTTTTTTAATAAATAAAAAGAAATTAGGTGGTATTGAGTCACAAATTTTCAAAACAGTAATACAAAAAAATATTGAGACAAAGCTCAACTCACCATCCGAGTTAAAAATAATACAATTTTAGATCTTTTTTATACTTCGGCAACACGTTTTAGACCATTCTTCCTGGGCAACGTGGATCTTTGAAACTTCTTATTATTTTTTTAAATTATTCACTGTGTGCGTGGGTATCTCCATCCACCCTTGACGTGAGAAAGCTGTTTTCTTCTTAGCATGCGTGGCATCATGAATATTTCTTTTTAAAATAATAAATAATTAAAAAAATCATGATTATGACCTGCGTTGAACTTCACCTCATTGTGCATGTGTGAGCTTTTGTTTTGGGCTGTGTTTTGATCTTATTCCTCCTTCCTAAGCATGCGTGGAAACTGCCTGATTGCTACGTGGGCAACTTGTCTTCAACCTGCGTGGGAAAATTTTGCAATGAACAACCAAAACAAATCCATCACGTGGGCCTTCACCTTTGCAAATGGGATTTCAGGTTGATTTGGTTATTGCTGCGTTGAAATTTGAGAGAAAGCAAAATGAATGAGCTTTGTTATTGGCAGATGTCTCCTCTTGGACCTTTTCTCCCGATGAATGCGTGGGAAATAGACTATTCTTTTCCTTCTTGCGTGGAAACGTGATGATCTCCCTCTCCCCTCTGTGGCTGCGTGGAAACTATCCTTGGCCTGCATGGAAAGCTTGTTTTCTGCCTACATGTTGTGTGGAGGATCTTGACTGGGCTGCGTGGGCCTCTGTTTTGGCTTTTAGCTGCTGCACAAAACAACAAACAAAAATAGACTACCAGCTACGTGGAATTTCACCTTTTCCTCTTTGCTGCATACGAGATTTGTTTGGGATTCCAGATTAATCCTTGCTCGTGCATGAAATTGCCTTCACCTTTGCAAGCGTGGATCTCAGAAACTTCTTGCTATTGCTTCCCTCCAAGCGTATGATCTCCTAAACTCGTGATCCCGCAATAGAGACAACTACCTAGAACTCTCAAGGTTGCCTGGCTCTAGTTAATGCTCGTGCGGGTTTAGTGTGAAAGTGGGTAGTGCACTCGTAGAATAAACTTTTCCTTCTTCGCTCACGGATATCTGCATATTTCCTTGTTTCTCCTTCTATCAAATTTCATCACGCTTCTTGATGCGCCAAAATTAGCAGGAACTTGACAAGGTCATAACTTGATCTCTAGGTGTCTGTTTGAGTCCGTTTTTTTGAAACCACATGTTTTGATGAGACGAACGCAGTGGCAACAAGCCCTACTGTTGGGGCAAGTTTTGACACGTTTTCGGGCCCTAAATCCGCCATCTTGAGGCCAAAAATTAGGATTTAAGTTATAGTTCATTTTTTCCTATGTTTGGGCATTAGTTAATTTTAGTCTATTAGCTGCATTATGAGTTAGAAAGTTGGAAATTCCTCTAATTTAGGGATGTAGAAGATGCGTGGCAATTTCGTATCCGTAGGAATAAGCATGTGAACTTACTAAGAATAGCTAGGTTCTAGTAAACTACTAAAAATAGTAATTTCCACCACCTAGAGTAGATTTAGTCAGAGTTAGTTAGAGTTTACTTGACAACTCGAGTTGGGAGTTGTTTCCTATTTAGGAAACATTGTAATTCATTATTGATAACAAAGCAGGAGATCTATTTTCTTTGGAGTTCATATTATTTGTAGTAAATCAAGTTGGTTAGAATTTGGCTACATTATCTGGTATCAGAGCTGGTTCGAGTCTTTAAAAAAAATGGCAAGAAGAGGAAGAGGAAGAGGAGGCGGTATTGCTCAGATGAATAGAAATATGCAAGATTTGTAGAGGCAAGTTCTTTGCACTTGCTGCAATGATAACCTAGAGAGGAAACCAAGGTGGAGATGACACAGATGAAGAAGAAGTTTGTGAAGAGGAGGAAACACAAGCACCATCATTAGCTTTTGAAGAAAGGATGCTTCGCGCATTAGAAGGGAAGAATGATGGGATAAGAGTAGATGTTTCAGAGTATGGTGGTAGTCTAAAACCAGAGGAGCTGATAGATTGGTTGACTAGCACGGGAAATATTTTGAGTGGAAGGCTATGTCAGAAGAAAAGAAGGTGAAATTTGCATGCACGAAATTGAAAGGTCATGCTATGTTATGGTGGGATCACCTACAAAAAGAGAGGTCAAGAAAGGGGAAAGAAAGAATTAGGACGTGGAGTAAGATGGAGAAGAAGCTGAAGGATAAATTTTTCCTGTGGATTATGCACAAACCCTTTACAGGAGGTTTCAGAATCTCAAACAGAACTTACAAACAGTGTAAGAATACACAGATGAGTTCTACAAGTTGTCCATTCGTGTAGAGCATGAAGAAATTGAGGAACAAATGGCTGCAAGGTATGTAAATGGATTAAAATTTTCTATTCAAGATGAGATAAGTATGCATAGGATTAAGAGCATGGAGGATGCCTATCAATTAGCCTTAAAGGCCGAGGAAAAACAAAATCGTCAAAGTTTTAGGAGATCACCTGGAATGAATAGGGGGCCTCATCTTCCTTTCGGGACGAGCTGGTTTCAACCAAGGTAGGGAGAATCATCTCGTGGATTGGACAAGCAAGAAGATACGAGACAAGATTTCCAAAATCAACAAAGAGGCGAGAGGATTTTCTAGGGGCAGAGGATACGTTGGCGATAGAGGATGGGAGGCTCCACGAAGACCATTTGTTTGTTACAGATGTGGTGAAGAGGGGCATCGGGCTTTTGAATGCCCGCATTCTTATACACATGACAAGAGACAAGGAGATGCACCAAGAGTAAATCTTGTTGAAGTTGAACAAGTAGAAGATGAAGAGGACCTAGAAATTCCACTAGATGTTGGAGAAAATATGATGATCAAGAGGACGATGATTGCTCCAAGAAAGGATATCAAGGGGGATGCATGGCTGCGTACAAATATTTTCAGAACAAGATGCACTTCCGGAGGAAAGGTATGTAATGTTATTATTGATGGTGGTAGTTGTGAGAACATGGTTTCAAATGAGATGGTCGAGAAATTGGAGTGCATTGTGAGAAGAATCCTAACCCTTACCGTATTGCATGGTTTAAAAAGGGTAATGAAGTTACTATTGATAAGAGATGTTTAATAAGTTTCTCTATTGGGAAAAGTTACAAGGATGAGATTTGGTGTGATGTTATTCCTATGGATGCATGTCATATGTTGTTAGGAAGACCATGGCAATTTGATAGGAAAGTTATTCATGACGGGGGAAAGAATACTTATACTTTCTGGAAGGATGGCACAAAAATAGTTTTACTACCTCTCAAGGAAGAGGGGAAGGCTGAAAATATGCTGAAAAGGAATTTGTGAAAGGCAAAGGCTGGTTTTTGTTATGCACTAGTCGCCAACAAGGATGAACCTGCAAGTGCACAAATACTAGTAGAAACAACAGATTTAATAAAAGAATTTTTGATGTTATTCCTGATGAGCTACTAGACGGATTACCACCCAAAAGAGATATTCAACACCATATTGATTTGATTCCAAGGTCTTCACTCCCAAATCAAGCGGCTTATAGGATGAGCCCGACATTGCATCGTTGAGTTGAATAGGCAAGTGGCAGAGCTCGTGAGAAAGGGCGTTGTAAGGGAGAGCATGAGTCCATGTGCAACCCCAACTTTATTAACACCAAAGAAGGATGGAACATGGAGAATGTGCACTGATAGCAGAGCAATCAATAAAATTACAATCAAGTATAGGTTCCCAATACCTCGCCTTGATGATATGATGGATGTGCTTGCTGGATCTAGGTATTTCACCAAGATTGATCTTCGAAGTGGTTACCATCAAATTCGGATCAGAGAAGGAGATGAGTGGAAAACAACATTCAAGACAGGAAATGGATTATATGAGTGGTTGGTGATGCCATTTGGGTTATCCAATGCACCTAGTACTTTTATGAGATTGATGAACACCGTGTTGTGGGAGTATAATGGTAAGTTTGTTGTGGTTTATTTTGATGATATCTTGATCTTTAGTAAAACTAAGGAAGAACATTTGAGGCATCTAAGGGTGATATTCGAAGTGTTAAGGAAAGAGAAACTATATGCAAATATGAAGAAGTGCACATTTATGCAAGAAAGTTTGGTATTCTTGGGCTTTATTATTTCAGCAGATGGGGTACAGATGGACTCAAAAAAGATAAAGGCAATTATTGAATGGCCTAATCCACGGAGTATAACAGAGGTAAGAAGCTTTCATGGTCTAGCAACATTTTACAGAAAGTTTATTAAAAATTTCAGCAGTATAGTAGCACCTATAACAGATTGCACAAAAGGAAGGGAGTTTTTGTGGACAAAGGCAGCCGAGGATAGTTTTCAGTTCTTGAAGAAGAAGGTGACAGAGGCACCCATTTTGGCACTACTGATTTTGATAAAGTGTTTGAGGTTGATTGTGACGCCTCGCATGTGGGTATTGGTGTTGTTCTAAGTCAAGGTGGAAAGCCAGTAGCTTTCTTTAGTGAGAAACTGAATGAGGTAAGAAAGAACTACTCTACTTATGATGTGGAATTTTATGCAATTGTACAAGCATTAAGGCATTGGAGGCATTACTTAGTGCCTAAGGAGTTTGTGTTATTCTGGACACATGTACCACGAAGTGTGTGAATACACAAAGAAGTTGAATAGTAGACATGCAAAGTGGGTATCATTTTTGCAGGGTTATATTTTTCTCTAAAACATAAATTAGGAAAACAAAATCAAGTTGCAGATGCATTAAGTAGGCGTGTGACTTTGTTTACCACTATGGAAAATGAGGTGGTGGGTTTTGAAGCAATAAAGGGTTTGTATTCCTCTGATATTGATTTCAAGGATATTGTTGAAAGGTTAAATCGTCCATTGTCACACAATGCAGGAGATGTCCTGGATGAGTACATTTTACAGGATGGCTATCTATTCAAGGGACGCCAACTATGTATTCCAGTTGGGTCTATGAGAGAGAACATAGTAAAAGAGTTGCATAACGGAGGATTGTCGGGGCATTTTGGTAAAGATAAGATGATAGCCTTGGTAGCAGAGAAATACTATTGGCCGAAGTTGAAAAGAGATGTGATAAGATATGTGGAGAGGTGTCGAATTTGTCAAGTCTCGAAAGGCCATGCAAAGAATACAGGGTTGTATATGCCGTTGCTGTTCCTAAAGGGTCGTGGACAGATCTGAGTATGGATTTTGTTTTGGGATTACCAAAAACACAACGAGGTAATGACTCAATTTTTGTGGTTGATAGATTTTCTAAGATGGTTCATTTTATTACTGCAAGAAAACAAGTGATGTGACAGGCGTAGCAGATTTGTTTTTTCAGAGAAGTTTGTTTGCATGGTGTTCCAAAAACCATTACTTCAGATAGGGACACAAGGTTCTTAAGTCACTTCTGGCGGACTTTATGGAAGAAATTGGGAACTCAATTACAGTTCAGCAGTGCCTATCATCCTCAGACTGATGGGCAAACAGAGGTGGTAAATTGGAGTTTGGGAAACCTGTTAAGGTGCATCGTTGGGGAAAAGCCGAAACAATGGGACTTAGCATTACCACAAGCTGAGTTTGCATATAACAGTTCCATAAACAGATCCACGGGAAAGTCTCCATTTTCAATTGTGTATGGGAGTAATCCAAATGGGGTGTTAGATTTGGTACAACTACCAGTTGATGGCAGAGTTAGTGATGATGCAGAAGCATTTTCCGAACATATACAACAATTGCAAGAAGAAGTGCGGAAGAAGCTGTAGAATAGTAATGAAAAGTATAAGGAAATAACAGATGTGCATAGATGGAGAAAGGTATTTACAGTTGGTGAGTTGGTTATGGTATATCTGCGGAAGGAAAGGTTTCCAAGAGGAACCTATAACAAGCTGAAGTACAAGAAGATTGGTCCCTGCAAAATCGTGAAAAAAAAAACGATAATGCTTATGAGGTAGAATTGCCAGGGAATTTTGATATTTCTCCAGTGTTTAATGTTTTAGATTTGTATTCTTTTCATGGGGATGGTGCAGAAGGGGATGTTATTGATGAAGTAGTAGATTGGAGGCAGCAAGGTTCGGTGAAGAAGAAAGAAGAAGTGGATCAGATTCTAGATAAGAAAACAATGGACACGCGACATGGGAAATACAACAAATATTTGGTACATTGGAAAGGATTGGAACAAGAGGACAATACTTGGGTCATAGAGTGGGAGATTAAGAAGTTGGATGCAGATAAATGGAAGCAGTTTGAAGAAGACAACTTACAGGAGCTGCGTTTTTTCAAGCAGGGGAGAATGATGCGCTAGAATTAGTAGGAAATTGACAAGGTCATAACTTGATCTCCGGGTGTTTGTTTGAGTCCGTTTTTTTTTGAAACCACGTGTTTCGATGAGGCGAACGCAGCGGCAACCCGCCCTACCAGTTGGGGCAAGTGTTTGACACGTTTTTGGGCCCTAAATCCGCCATCTTGACGCCGAAAATTAGGATTTAAGTTATAGTTCGGTTTTTTCCTATTTTTGGGCATTAGTTAATTTTAGTCTATTAGTTGCATTATGAGTTAGAAAGTTGGCAATTCCTCTAATTTAGGAATGTAGAAGATGCTGGGAATTTCTGTGCCCGTAGGAATAAGCATGCGAACTTACTAACAATAGCAGGTTCTAGTAAACTGCTAAAAATAGTAATTTCCGCCACCTAGAGTAGATTTAGTCAGAGTTAATTAGAGTTTACTTGGCAACTTGAGTTGAGAGTTGTTTTTCTATTTAGGAAACATTGTAATTCATTATTCAATAACGAAGAAGGAGATCTATTTGCTTTGGAGTTCATATTATTTGCAGTAAATCAGGTTGGTTAGAATTTGGCTACATTACTTCTGCATGACCTCTTGTAACCGTCTTTGCATCAATATATGGATGATGGAAGCAAAATTAAAATTGTCTACGACAATTGGAAGTGGAAGAAAAATTGCCCCCGACACTTGCTGATGGCAGCTACGACAATTAACAAAAAAGAAAAGTTCTTCCAAGTTTGTCAAACAACTTCTATGAATATTAAATTAATATTTATTAATCAAAAACCCTAAAATTTAATAAATATTAATTTAAATAACAGGTAAATATTAATTAAATAATTAAAACATGGTTTGTGTCATAACGGGAGAAGGGCTTATTCAAAATGGATGAAACGAAAGCCAAAATGACCATGAGAATAAGACGATTACGATGAGGGAGAAAAATCACGTGAAAGAACACTTTGAAATTTTATATATATATATATATATATTTAACTTTACGCTTATGGATTTTGCGAAGTCAAAATTATCGACAACAAGGTGTAGTTTTTATTATAAATGGAATGAATATCACTTTTCTGGTGCAATACTTATACTGTTATACACTTTGAGATGGGTGGTTGTACAACCTGAATCAGTTGTGCTTATGGCGGCCACCACTCATGAGCTGCTTTTAAAGAGGCTTATTCCTTTTTAGCATCTTTAGGGACACTACTATTAGCTGTCCATGCAGAAGAGCACTAGCATTTATGTCTGCAGATGTTCTTTGTAAAAACCAGTTCAAAAATAATAATTGGCAGCTTGGTTTATTTTAAGCTTTGGTGGTATCTCCTTGACATTTGGGATCTGTTTGAGGGATGTCATTGACAACTTACATATGATTTAGTGTCAGTTGGATTGGAGATTCTACTTATCCGCTGAGGTAAGGCTTTGAACTGAAGTTTCTTCATGCCTTTCCCCCATCTCCCCCCCATCTCCCAAATACCGTGCCTCAGCAACCCTTTTCATCTCTACAAGCCACAAAAACAAGACCATTGAGCATTGATAGGGAGCTAGGTGCCCTTTGAGGAGGCCATGCATCCTCACAGAGCCAACATCCTCGGTCACCAAACTCAAATTCAAATCTGCTGTCACAAATGAGACAAAACAGATCTTCAAGGAATACCTCCAATTCATTGGCATCATGCACAGAGAACAAGCGTAGGGCCTAACTTTCCCAACCAAGAAAGCAATTGGCTGTTATTGCAGAATGGGAAACCCTCCCAGGGTGAAATTTTCCATGGATTAGATGGAATATAGACTATGGCTGCTTAAGAAAAAGGCATCAATCTACAGATTTATGGGGCCTTTTCTAGGACCCAAAACCCTCAGAATATGGGTACAAGAAAATTGGAATCCTCCTGGATAAGTTAACATAATGATGATGCTCAAGGGTTCCTTTATAGCCATGTTTGTCCTCAAAAGAAGAGAAAGATCGAGCTTTTTAAGGAGGTCCATGGTTCATGAAAAATCTGGTTTACGCATGAAACCTTAGTCCCCTACTTTCAATATAATTTAGGATCTCCCAAGTACGGTGCCAGTTTGAGTACAAATTCCAAGGGAATATCAGCAAGAGTCCTCACTAATGAAAATAGGAAGTGCCATTGGAGAGTACATCGGAGTTTCTGAGTTCACAAAACAGCTAGGAATCTTCAACTATACCTCAATCTATGTCAACATAGATTATGAAAAGCTGTTATTGGATATACTACTGTTGGATTGGGCGGAATTGGCTGGAAACAACCAATAAACTATGAGAACATCCGCTTTTGATGTAGGATATGCCATGAACATGACCATTTGGCTAGGGTATGCTCCCCTCAACAAAGTCAGGTACAACCGGATATGTCATAATAGGGTCACAACAACAAACACATGAGCAGGGGGAAAGAGGAAAAAGTTCTTTATGATAATCACACACGACGAAGAAGTAAAAAAGTAGCAAAAGAGTAGCCAAACAAGGGTTCTTAGGGAGTAGATAAATTCTAGGGAGTTTATGTTTGAAAAGGAAAGGTACACAACCAACAAACCAACCAGGTAAGCTTATCGAACCTTGTTGAGGCTCTCATTCAAAATGAAATAGAAGAAATGGAAGATACTTAAGGTTGTCGAGGGACTACCATCACCACCCCTCCAACAGATCTAGGAAAAGAACATTCTGCCTGCATTCACAAAATGACACGAGATGAGGACAATTAAGGCAAAGGCACAAATCCAATTTACTTCTATTGCAGACTTATCTAAATTTACAACTCAAGGAAAAATATGCAAAGGGTAAGTGTAACGACACTCTCCATCGGACACCTACAAAATGGGATGGATTTTTTCAGGTTTTCTAAAAATGCCTTGACATAGAAAAGTGCTACTACCTCACTCAATTGTTAATGCAATTTTAACTTGGTTTGCATTATTAATTTAACTTTGCCGTTAATTGGTAGGTGGTTTGAGACCCACTTTACTTTTTCTATGTAGCTATTCTGCCGCTTGACAACTACACTCTTCTTTTCATAAACATATTTAACTAAGCAATCCTTGAGTTTATGTTGCGGGGTTTCTCCAAAATGAGCGAGTGATGATCAAGTTCTTATTCAGAACTTGATTCTCGTGATTTCACAACCTGGTTATTGTTGTCCTAAGTCTTCACTCTTTGCGGAAAGATTAGGTTAACTTCGTGTTAACATACAAAAGTAACACCCTTGATTTGATCATGGAAGATCAATACATTTGGTGAAGATGGGATTGTCTCCAAGTGTGGGACTTACATCTTGAGACAAACCTCCAGAGAAGGCTGGTTCCTCTACCTACAAACCTAATGCTAACACTACTCCTACAACTAAAAACACAACTATCTAAGCCTAAACTAGTCATTCACAGGGACCAAAGTTAGAGAGATGCATGGAAATGAAATCCTAAGCTAAGAAAGGAGGTGATAACACCAAGAAAAGGGGGATGAACACTCTCCATGAGGGAAAACAAAGAAGAAATGTAGAAGGAGAGGTCAGACAAGTGTGACATAGACCAAAACTGCATTTTACCTTCCATTTGCACACAAAACACAACAAAATGGGAACTGCAAAGGAGAAATACATGCACAACATACTTAACAACAAAAAGGAGAGGCAAAAATGTAACAAAACACAGGCTAGGGCAGAGAAATAACCACAAAACATGATTTTATTGCCAAAGGAGTATGCACAAACCATTAAATTTGAAGTAGAAGGCACAAGAACACATTACAAAGACCAAATGGAGTGCGTAACTCACAAACACTTGGGAAACCATTTTGGCATGGTGCCTTTGCATTTTGAGAGAATCCAATCCTTTACAAATGAGATGATTTGCAAATATATAGAGAAAGGGGGAGAAAAAGAGGAGGGAAAGAGAGAGGGCACGCCAAATTCGAACTCAAGCACCTACCAAACACAATAAATTCCTGAAACACACGTGAGCACGACAAAGCAATTCCTCTATGCCATTTGACATGTCGGAGGAGGTATGGGCACCATGAAGCAATAAATTTGGTTGGTAGAGTGGTTATGTGGAAAAACTACGTCTTTTTCCCTGCCAAACCGTTTTGCATTTTTCACCCTCAAAATGGCATCAAATCATGCGTTTCTCTATGGCAAAATGAATCCCTTTAAGAGGCGGTTCCAACTCCGATTTCATGCGTTTTGGAGCTCTAAGTCAAAAGTTATGGCAAAAAAACCAACTCCGCCTTGTTACTGCTGACTTTGTGCAATGTTTCGTAGCTTTTTGAATGTTCTGACTTTTTTTTCTTTATTCGGCAAATCTCTTTGTTTGGCAGCATTTTAATGTTTCACGACCTTTGAAAACTTTGCACTTTTGCGAGAGGTCCATCTCGTGTATTGCGACTTTTACAACCCGAGATCATTTTTTTCATTCTGCGGACTTTTGAAATCTGCAAAACACTATACCTTGAGGAACTGCGAGACAATGAGTTAGTGTCTCAAGGATTTTGCCTTAGTCGCATTTTGAACTTGCATTTCCTTTGCCTTTGCGAGAAGTATCCCTCGTTTCCCATGGCATAGAAGACCCGAGCTCAAATTCCCTTGTTCCATGGGTTTAGGAAAACCCGTGGAACACCGAGTTCCTCCCTTTATTTTGCGGACTTGGAGAGTCGCTTGATTACTAAGTTCCTTGATTCTGCGGAAAACTAAGTTTCGAGTGCTCTGTGGCTTTTGAACACAAAAATTACCTAAGTCCAAAATTAGATTTGTAAATTGTCGAAATAGCACTGGAGGGTTATTTTGGACAACAATTCTTAAGGCAAGTAGCTGGGCCATAACACAAACATTTGTTAAATCTCTAGACCCATTTGCGTTAGACTATGCATAGGGTATTAGTGTTTCTCTATTTTCAAAACTTCGGGTTCGGGCTACTCAAAATTAGTAGGCATATTTTGGGAGAGTAACCATTTCCCTTAATGGGTTAGCCCTATAGGACATGATTCTTTATAGGACATGATTGCAAACACCAAAATATTCACACAAATTTCATTTTGTTGTCATTCATTTAGAGTAGTTTTGGTTAGGGTTTTATCACAAAAGATTCAAAAGGATTATCCTCCATTCTATTAGGTGCTATATGATCTTAATTAATAAAAGATCTTATCTACTTAAATCAACCTAGAAAGTCATCCACTAAGTGGTCCACCCTTATATCTAAGTCACCACTACTTGCTAAGTTAGGCTCTTCATGACCTTCATTGCAAAGGAGTCATTTAGTCCTTACAAGGTCAAGCATTCATTGTTCCATATCTCTACACATAAGTCTTGTTCTTAATTCATACATATGATTCACCTATTTTCAACCATTGTATTTATTAGGTCACTCCATAATTAGGTCCTTTTAAGTACGAATATAAGAGTCCTAACCTAAATACTACCATGTTACAACAACCTATTGTAAGATAGAATTGAATTGTCATTTCAACTCCACAATGATCATAGGGAAGTCAGATAGGCTCCGCCCTCTAATAACACGATACGAGAGATGAATGCCCGAATTTGGAATTCCAGAATTAGGAGTCATTTTCAAAGTCATTACTTGGGCCGCAGATTGCTACTAGATTCCAATATGGCCTATTATCAAGATTCAATCATTTAGGTCATTCCTCAAACAGAGTTTGTAGATTTCTTAATCCCAATTCAAGAGCTCTATGTGGAGTCAAAGAGATCAGTAATTAATCTACATGCAACTTTCAGTTTGGAATCCATAATTAGCAGTAACGTGGACTTATCATATACTTACATTCTTATATCCTAACAAGGATTACTTATTTGTAATCAAGCAAAGCACAAACATTTTGAAAGATAATTATCCAATACCTTTATCAAGATTTCTCAACATTCATATCAAGTTTCTATCATACCAAAACATAGAGGCTTATACAGTTTGACCACCCAATCCCTACCCTAGAACTACAAGTCATTTATGTCACTAAGTCCCTACCCAAGAACTACAAGTCATTTATTTCACTAACCAATTAATAATGTCCAGTTAAAACTTTGTAGCAAGATCAAAAAGTGGACTCTCAGTCAACAAATGCCCCATGGTGAAAGTAGGTTTAATAACAATGCTCATTTACAGCTAACATACCAGATTTGCTATACTTGTATGATCAGTTTCAGACTTCAGATCAAAATCAGCAATGGCCTGCTAAGTTAGGACTAAGTCACAAAACTAGGGTCTAGTATTCATTCAAATTGAATAAATCAAGAACACCATTCATATTTCAAAAAACCAATACAAGCTTGTTCCTAGCTAGAGTTAGGCCTTCTCATTTCTATCATAGATACAAGCTGAATAACAGTGCACATTTCCAGAGCTTCAATTTTGATTTCAATACAAAATCTCAAACAACATTCTATTGCAAAAGGCTCCTTCTGATTAAGCAAATATTGAATAAATAAATGCTAATCTAAATATGTAACAACACAATAAATGAATATACAATGAAGTACATGTTTGACACAAGCAAGTAAGCTAGAAAAATATGTAACCCTAGTTGCGAAATGATGAGATAAAAAGACTTAGCTGATTCATGAAATAATCACTGGGTGTGCCAAGGTGCGAATTGGTGAGCGGGACGAGGAAGTGTCGCGGCTGAAGCTCGAGAAAATTGTGCGATCTCGGGATTTGCCTAGGCCAGGGCACTGGAGTGGGTCAAGGGCGCCCGGGGTGCTCTGAGACCTCTTTTGGGCGCTGTGACTGCTCGGAACCTCAAAAAATAATCTTCACGGGGGTCGCGAGATGTTTGTTAATATTCGCACTTTGTATGTCGCTGTACTTCGCTTGAAACCTACAAGAAAGAAAAAGAAAAAGATGCAAATGGGGAGTCAAACTAACCCTGATGGTCACCTGATTGAGTGAACTTACGATCCGGGTCCTACACTACATTTCAGACTCCATGCAGTTCTACGTGTGTGTGTGAAGAATCATGCCCTAGGTGGTTCTTGTGCGAGTCGCACTTGAATAACGCTCAATAGCTAGATGTAGAAAATGTAGATAGATGCGTGCATTGAAAAATGAACTTCCCCTCCTATGAATTGTATGCAGAAGAATACAATCCCTTGCCCTTGTGTGGATGCTTGAATGCTTTTGTAAATGCCTTTGGATGCAACCTTAGGTAGTGATAGTAGATGCTTAGTGCTTGGTCCTTTATTATGATCACATAGCCTTATATTTATATGATTCTCTTGTTCAAATTTCGTAATTAACCACTAAAAGGCCGACCACCAAGAAAATAAGATGCCCAACAACTAGAAAGGACCGAAAAGATGTGAGCTAGATACAAAGAGGTCGGGGCGCCCAGAGGGGACAAGGGTGGTTCGGACTCGGAAAAAGCGAAGGGTCGAAGGTCGGGGCGAGCAAGGTGTGTGAGACCAAGAAGACAAATAGAAAGAAAGCAAAGAGGCCAAAGATAGTGGTCAATTAGTACTTTTCTTGCTTAGGAATCATATGAATAGTAGTATGTGATCAGGACTAGATAAATACCCAAAGTGTGTGATTTAGTGTCTACATTTGCCCCCACTTTATGTTTTTGAGTGAATGCTCGATAACATAAAGTAGATAAGAGATGCGTACCTGATAACCATGTAGATTGATGGTGAAAAGCATGCCGAGAGACAAGGAAAAATGTGGAGTGATAAAAAGTGAAGTGTGGAAGCTAGAGAAGAGGAAGTGAAAAATGATGATGATGACCCTAGGGTGAGAGCGTATGTGTAGATGTTGCGTTGTACTGTTGTTGATGTAGCTTGATTTGTGATGATGTGTAATTGATGTGACTTGCTTCCTATAAGGACAGGACCTACAAAAGAAAAGAACGAACACATAGTCAAATACGTGTATATGAAAAATTTGTTCAAAACACTTTAAAAAAAGTATGTGAAAATGTGAAAAGGAACATGTGCACCTGATTTGTGATGAGTGAAAGAAATAGAAAGGATCTTGAAGAGTTTTGGGCGATCTCACGTCGGTTGCATTGAGTGTGAGTTTTTGGGCGATCTCACGCCAAGTGTGGAAGAAGTGTAGGGAGAAAGGTCTAGTGTTATTCTCCAACCTTTGACTGCTTCCCGAATTGTAAACACCACTGCAGATGGTGTTTAAAAATCTGATCGATCCGATCAGCGCGAAAGTAGGAAAGCTGTAGTGCATGCATGTCGAGTCTTGAAGAGGTTGCTTGTCTGTAAAAGCGCCGTGAATTGTGCCAAATTGAAAAAACTGAATTTTTGGGCGATCTCATGCCAAGTGTGGAAGAAGTGTAGGGAGAAAGGTCTAGTGTTATTCTCCAACCTTTGACTGCTTCCCGAATTGTAAACACCTGCTATGAGATGGTGTTTAAAAATTTGATCTAGTTCGATCAGCGCGAAAGTAGGAAAGGCTGTAGTGCATGCATGTGGAGTGTTGAAGGATTGCTTGTCTTGTAAAAGCTGCTTTGTGAATTGTGCCAACCGAGAAAAGCGTGTAATTGCCCACGGTCATAGGCGCTAGTAAGGGTGAGGCGCCCGGGCGCTATTTGTGCGTATGCAGGCGTTGAGTATGCGTGTTGTCTTTGGAGACAAAGTTAGATTCAGGCCGTTCTTTGAGACTAAAGACTATCTTTATCTTGGTATTGAATTGTGATTGTAAACCGCTTTATGGAGTGGTGATTCACCCGAGGATGCCCCCTTGTTTGGGGTGCATGCGGCGTCATGAGTATTTGGCCCAAAGGAGGACCGGACGTTGTGCTGAAATTGAAGCCTAGGGGGAATGTGCTTGGTAGAAACCAAGGCACATGCGAAACAAAGTCATTTGGAAAACAAGTGTTAGTGTAAGCAAGATAAACACGCATGTAGAAGGCAATATGTAAGCTAACAAGCAAGAAGATAAACCACGAGAAGGCAATGTAGACCGCGAAAAGCGGGTTGCAAACATGGGACATCACTCACGATGTCGTAAGATAATCAAGGCCGAAGTGGCTAAAAGCATACAGTGTGCACACAAGACAAAGGGCAAAGCCCGCAAACAATGACAAACAATAGCAAGCAATGACAAATAGTGACAAACAAGATATTAGACAACCATGGTAGCAAAGAGTTCTTGAAAACAAATCTGCACACTGGAAGCACTGTTAGTAGGTTAGGAAGATAAAAAGTATGTCAAAACGTGTATAATCCGATATAGTAATGTGCTATGAAAAATGAAACAATAACACTTGTACTATATATGAAAGTGGATGCCCTTAGGAGCTTGCTGCTTGCGGATTTGGTAAGAGGTAGTGCGCCAAGCATCCATGGTGCCTGTAACAATCTATGTAAAGTCTGCGATCACAAATAGAAGGCAAGTGAACACGCATGTGTATATAGAAAAGATAATGACATACAAAGTATTTGTCTAGCATGTGTAATAAAGTGTACATGTAACAAGTAAATGCAAACAAGACTAAGTGTGACCAAGATATGCAGTATGATGTGAATGTGAGATGGAATGGAATGCTGATGTGATTGTGATCGGAGTAGCGTGCCCCCTGAGCGAGTGCGAATGAGTATGTATGAGATGAGTTTCATTTATAAATGCCCCCTCAATAGTTGAGAATGAACCATAGAACAAGAGTGCGTAATAGGGAAGTGTGTCGTGAGCAATGTGTGCTAGAAAGATATGTCATGAATTTGAGTATGAGATAATGTGTCGTGTGATGTGAGGTGAGGTTCATGGATGTAGTGATCCCTTAACAGTCAAGTGTGAACCATAGCACAAGAGTGTGTCATCGGGCAACGACGATACAAATGTATCAAGATGTGCAAAGCGAGTGTGAGAGACTATATGCGAAGTGTAGAGTGAACAAAAAATGCAAGATAGCGGGCCTTAGGATAATACTAAAAGGGGGAAGAATAAGCATGATGCCCCCAGTGTATAGTCATGAGTATGTTATCCGATGAAAATGAAAGACGAGGGTCCTCCACCCGATGCTTGCGAAAGATAAAAATATGTGACCATACTCTAAGGCGCGGTGTAAGAGGAGACAAGGTCCTCTTACCATGGTTGTGCCCTTCTTTGTGGCACCTTTGATCGAAAAGGGTGTGATATGCTCTTAGGTTTTCCTTGGCTCCATGCGGCTCGGGCGATCATCTCCATGCATCACTTATGTCTCAAGTTCATTCATAACAGGCAAGTCATTACTATCAATGATGTTCCGCCATCCACACCATGGCCATAGCTTCCTCTTGAGGTTGCCATTGCACTCGCTAGAGCATCTAGGTCCATGGGACCTCTCAAATCTAAAGCACAATCTACTCCTAGCTTGCCTATTCGCTCACGGCCTACACGGTCTCATCGGTTGGCTAGTCCATCACATCAGTCTAGGTCCACCACAAGGACGGCTCCTTCCTCGCTCTGCTTCACATAGGTGTTCATCACCTCCGCACTCTGCTTCACATAGGTATTCATCACCACCGCACTGTGTTTCACATAGGTGTTCATCACCACTGCGCTTTGTTTCACATAGGTGTTCATCACCTCCACACTCTGCTTCACATCGATGTTCATCACCTCCGTGCTCTCTTTCACATAGGCATCCATCACCTCATAGGTCTCATACACAGATCTCATTCACCCACATTGCAAGCTCGACATATCCATATGATTGAGGAACTGGATATGAAATTTGCGAGAGTGGATAGCCGATAGTGACAAGAAGTGCAATAGAACATGTGCTTATGCGAAATGATGGATCAACCATAGTGTTATTGATAGAAATAGATCAATAGAAGCACCGATATGTAATGTGTCAGAAGAGAATGTAGCGTGGTAGTTATGATAAAAAAATGCAATGATCGGGGGAGATGTCTCAGCTTGAGCAACTAGAAAATCAAGAGCCCCGATGTAGGAGGCACTACACGATATGTATGATTGGCTGAAGAGTCAATTGCTTGCTTGTCATGTTTAGGAAGAGGATTGTTGAAAATATTGAGGTTGTGATTTTCATTGACTGGGCGAGAAACCGTAGGTTCTGGAAGCTCAATTGCATTATCATTGATAAGATCTTGAATAAGATTTCGAAGTTTGAAACATCAATTTGTAGAATGCCCCACGCATTGTAGATTTCAAAGTTTTCATTGTAATTATGACCTTTTGGACGAGATGGGTCCAAATTGAGTGGAGGAGGAACCGTAATAAGATTGCTCTCAACAAGTTGTGGTAATAGAAAATGTAGAGCGATAATTAATTTTGTATATGTATGCTTAGGCGATTGCCATTGAAGCTTTTCGGGATTAGAAACCGCGTTGATAGTAGCTTTAGCTTTAGTAGGTTTGTAGATGGCTTAAAAGTTGATTTACTTTGAAAGCACGCAAAAGATGAAGCTTGCTCATGATACTTAAGCTTGCCTATAGATAATAGTTTAGTTTCATGTAGCTTAAGAGTATGACATAAATGATCGAATGATGGAGAGGTTTCAAAGATGACGCTCTCTTGTAGAGGCGGTAAGAGACTTTGGACAAATAAATCTTGAAGTTCAGAGTCTGCAAGCACATTAGACATCTTAGCTAAGTTCTTATATCACAAGACATAATCCGCTAGATGTTCGTTAGATCCTTGTTTAAGTTGTGCGAGTTGAGCATAAGAGATCTTAGAGCCGATATTGATAGAGAAATGAGCAAGAAAAACATCGACTAGATGCGTAAAAGATGTTACTGAGTGGACAGGTAGATCATAGAACCAACGTATTGCATAGTCGTGAAGACTTCTAGGAAAAAGCTTAGCTAAGAGAATATGATCATCCGCAAAATCTAGACATGCTACATGAAATGCTCGGAGATGCTACATGAATTATCCGCCTGGGCGCTGGTGTCCAGACTCAGAAAAACTGAAGTGTCGAAGGTCAGACTGGGCAAGAAGGTGTGTGAGACCAAGAAGGCAAATAGAAAGAAAGCAAAGAGGCCAAAGACAGTGGTCAATTAGTACTTTTCTTGCTTAGGAATCATATGAATAGTAGTATGTGATCAGGACTAGATAAATACCCAAAGTGCGTGATTTAGTGTCTACACCTTCCACGTTACTTTTCAAAATCAAATAACTTAATTGAGCAAAGGTCAATCTCAGCAAGTTTTACATTTCCCTTATATGATTACATAGTAAACAGTTATAATAGCTTCGGAACTGCCTTAGGCAGTTGAATCATACACACACATTCAGCTACATCAAAATCTCTCATTCCCTTTCCCAAATCAAGGTAATAATGCAAGCAACTACATAACTTTCAACAGAAATCATATTTGATAATTTCCCAGAACTATGGAATACAGTACATTTTGCTATTCTTCTATTTCTCTCAAATACCAGTACAACATGCTCTCACCATTCAGAAAACAAGTGAATTTAAGTAATATTTCCATTTTCTTATTATCTGCCGCAAATGCCTGCAAAATGACCTGGGTCAGTTCAAGGGAACCAGCATGGTTCTATTTCACATGGTAAGCGTCAGTGTGTGAAGCATCCAATTCCATTAATCACATATCCAATGAGTTGAGAGAGAGAATGAAACTTTTTTCCACTTCATCATTTTTCACCCAAAGAGGCTAGGGTTAGAGATACACTATTTTATTCTTACATTGAGCATTCAGCCAACAATGCCATCATGGCAGAGCATGAGAGAGAGCATAAACTTCCCATTACGAACACCCAACAGGTAAATATAGACATGTTCAAATTACAATGCTTAAGAACAGTATACAACCATGAAGAACAGTAAACAACCATATCACACAAATGCTATCAGGGCATCAACAATCATCATGAGATAACTCATCTCTTTTGTTCCACAGAGGGTATAAACCCTACATTCATTTGTCCTTAATCAACACAGAAAAGACAATAAGCACATAAATATAAGTATATATTTAAATGTTTCTATATATCTCAGTATACTTGCTTAACACATGCATACAGTATTTATATCCTTATACATCTATGTATATATATATCAGTTAAGCACGGTTCTTTTAACAAACAAAACAAGACACCCAGATTCCCATTTGTAGGCTATTTAAACACCCAAGACATGAAATGCTTTTCTACAAATGCTTATCAAAGAAAAAAACCCATGCCTGGAAGGACCTTGCGCTAGTGCAGCTGTGAGCTCCACTATGCCTCCAAAGCCTAGCCGCTTTTGCTTCTATCTCCATTGCCAGGCTCAATAGTGCCCCTAACAATAAATAAACCTCCCTTATAGGCTTGCAACTTTGAGTTTATAATGCTAACTTCTCAAAATTACCTTTTTCTCCTTGTTCTCTAACTTCTTGAAATGGCCATGCCCTAAGTTAAGGCTTCTAACAATAACACAACCGCCTCTGCCAAGTGAAAGAGTCCACTCGAGTTGCAACTCGAAGTGGCAGAAGCCTTAATCCTTATCCATGTTTTCCAATTACAGCAGGCCCATGAGTGCAGCTGCTTATGTGAAACTTTAAGTTTACATCTAGTTAGGGCATGCATTGTAGATAATGGTTTTCAACTTATCCAACCAGAGATAAAATGATTTGTTTTGGAGTAAACAAGTGCATAATTCTGGACCTCAAACTCTTTAATGCCATAACTTACTTCTCGTCAGGTCTGAGACCCCAAATATTATAATGGTTGCTATTTTCAACTTATGAACAAGTCAATGCCCCAAATCATTATTGATCAATTGCATAAGTCAAACATAAGAAGGGGTTTCCAATGCCAAATACCATTCATATAATGGTTATTAAATGCCATTGCCTTTAACATCAATGCAAGGGTCAACAATGATCAATCACCTCTTTATGCAGGCTTATCCATAATGCCTTGTAAAGATCTAAAGTTAGAGCGAAGTCTAAGTAACATTGCTCAAAACTAGTGTTTCCGGATATGCCACCCCTACTGCTAGGGTGTGTGTATCCGTGTGGCGGATCCGGATACGGCTTGGGCACTTCTTGGATATGGCTTGAATATTGTACCCAGCCGTATCCAAATATGAATCCGTAATTGTGCTGTATCAGATACAACTGGATATGGTAAGCATGGCAATTATAGCCGTATCTAATTTAAAAGTTAAAAAAAAAAACAAAAACACCCCTTCAAAAGGCTAAAAAGATGCTAAAAACTGCAAATGAACTTCTATAATAGATTTTAGCAGCAAAACTGTAGACATAGAGGTGAGAGTGTTAATTTGCTCTTTTACTTCAAGCTTTCACATTGGCTCTGATCAACATGGAATTTTTGATATGTTTCTTTTGGCCTACTCTACCCGTCTTCTTTCATTGTCTATTTTTCTGCTCTCCTACACAACCTGTAATTTTTTTAATCCATTCAATACTGAACTTCCTACCTTCCCATGGGCTGGGAGTGTGTAATTTGCGTGTATTTTTAATGTAATGTATAAGTTCATTTATAATTTAAAATTGATATTTATTATTAATATATTCTTAATTTATAATCTAGATTATTATAATATTTTAAATATTTTATATATTATATTATGTCGTATCCAATTGTATCCATATTAGGGGCGCCAAAAACTAGTCGTATCCATATTTAATACTATATCTGTATCCACATCCGTATCCGTATCCATGCAACTCTACTCAAAACCACATGTGTTTTCTTAAGAACAAGAGTCATGCCTGATATAATAATGTGTTCACTGTTCACTCATCTACACTAAGTGAACAGTCAACAAACTTCAAGGTTAAGCCGTCAACAAACTTCAACCCCATAATAGCGCAACTCAAAAAATGCAGTTAAGAAAGAAAGCCCTCAATGGACCCACCGATAATGAGTTTGCTATCAATCAAAACAAGCCATTGGAAAAACAACAATACATATGGGAAAGAAAATATCAAATGAAGGAATGGACCAATTCATATGAGTATCATCTTACCCAACCTGTCTAGTGCAGATCCTCTCATGGAATGTCGGAGGCCTTAGCGTGCTTAACAAACGCCAATTTTTCAAACAAAAGATCAAGATTCTAAATAGGTTTACTAAGACTGACTATAAATAATCAATAGAAGAGAGCTTTTGAAAACTGTATAAAGTGTTTTTTTATTGACATTAGGGATCACACTCTATGATCGATTATCAGGATGAGAAATATTAGATAGAATGGATTGTGGACCTAGTTCTTTTCAAACATAACCTGATTAAAATGTCAAGATTCCAATATGAAATGACCACATGACAAAATTACATGAATTAGCCATTGCTTAACTGTTATGACCCATAATTTGAAATTAATATATGAAACTAACCATGACAAAATTGTTATTTAAGCCGTTAATTAGTATTATTATAGTTTGCTATGGGAATATACTACCAAAGAAACATCATTTGTAGAATAGTAAATACATACCACAACATAACGTAGTAAAGCATAGAGAATAACAACTTTATATCATAAGGTAGTACTCGTTACAAATTGTTTAGTACAGGGAGGACTTGTCACACAATTTCTTTACTCTGACATGTAACATTCTATTTGTATGAAAGAACTCAATGGTTATCGGTTTAAACACAACCATCAACAACCAAACACAACTAAAGAGAGTTGTTATAATGATGCTAAAGCTGACAAGAGAATACTTGTATAGGCTAGCTATAAAACAATACTTTTACTTACTACAATGATCTACATTTGTCCTCCCTTTTAAGATAAGTTGGAGTCTGTTCTGACAACAACCCTACAAAATCAAATCAAGAGGGATGGGAAGGAGGGTAAGAGGAAGATGCCCGGTACTGTGGCTCCAACTGAGTGTGACCCTGAAGAGGTTGCTGTTTCTAACTGTTGCTGTTGTTTGAATCTAAGTGCATGGATCCTTTAGACGTTTTTCTGCCACAAGTTCAGTGTCTTGTGAATGCCTCACCATACACACAACTTCATGCAACTGTGCAACAACCTTATGAGCTTGAGTTTGTGTATGTCGGGTTTGTTGGTTGAGCTTCCCTTACCTATATTTGACTCCTCAAGTATGCACTATTAAGGGTAATGTCGTCCTTCTCACTATCAAGTTGGCCTTGTTCACACATATGATCGACAGAAGCATCAAATGGTGATAGAAATGTATGCTCCATTCTGTGCAAGGACTCCAACAAACTATGGATAGGAAAAGTAACATCATGTATCTCGGGAGTGTTACGCTCTGGCCACCCTTGCCTCACAAAGATATGTAAAAACATAAATGACACCCCTCTTGGAAAAATGTCTGAATCTGGGCTGCCTCTTCTAAAATAAGTTGTATCTATGACTTTCAAACTGAAATATCCAGATTCGGAACCACATTGAAAATTTAGATAGTGCTTGTGCCATGGGTCACATAGACTGCAAAAATTGAGACAAAGTCTCACAGGGGTTTATATTTTCGGACGTTGATGAAGCAGTGAAATGAGCTCATCATCAGTGGCTTAAGATTCTCTTGGCCTAGTATGAGAAGGTTTTGCATCTGATGAATTCAACTCCGTGTCTTCCCCAAGTGGACATGTTTTTCTCTGGCATTATTTGTCTAAGGATCTCTTGGTCAAGCCTGAGAAGGGTTTGCCTCTGATGAATGCAACTTTGTGTCTTCCCCCAACTGGACATTTTTAATCCTCTGGCACTACCTGCTCTTCGGGTTGTAAATGACTGATTAGAGGGACCTTTAAGGCTGAATTAACTGGTTCAATGAATTGGTTTAGCCAGTCCTCTATTTGCTGCCCCTCATCCCGTGAAATTAAGAAAGCGACTGTGAATACATCTAAGAAGTATCTCTATTTCAGCTTCTTTTGTGTTCTTGCTAGTGCTGGAATTAATGAGACAATTGGCCTCCCTTGATGATGATTTTGTTGGGGTCAGTAAGGGATCCTCAATTAAGGCATGCTGCATGGTGGGGACTTTATTTTTGAGAATACATTGGCTTGGAGGGCACCATAATTAATTCTGAATACCTTTGGATTTCAAACCATGGATCATGGGCCTTATGATCCTGAGTAGGTTATAGACAAAATGAAGAAAAGCATTGGGAGGTCATCTGGCTATTCACACTCGTGTATCACTCGAGGGGAGATAATAAGAAACTGCATAGAGATTGATGATATGGTAACTACGGAATTTGAATATAGGCAGTTTGAATTGCTGGATGAGAGTAGGAAGAAGATAGATCCTACATATCTTGGGGCCGACTCTCGCATCAAGGGAATTTTGAGAAAATTGAAAGGAGGAAACCTTGAAGGTGCGTAAAAGTTTGAGCAAATATATGATGGGAGCAGTCTTCTACATCTCTCCCACCTGGCTATGCGGCTGCTAAACCATCACAACAAGACCACATAGAGATGCAATCTCAAGAACAATATCAGGAGGAGTCACAAAAGAATTTGCTCCTAACATTGTACAAAAGCCAATTGATAGGGAGGCATTAGTGGAAGATGATGACCCCCAAGAGGGTGAGGAAGTGATTCAGGGATAACGAGAATTAATTGAAATTCCTGATAATGATATTCTTAATGACTAAAGAATCCAAGAACAAAGACAATTCTTGGAGGATGCCAGCTTCATTCATAACAGGGATTTCAGCAAACCTGGTAGGTTGTGGAGAGAGAAAGAGAACAACTAATGCGTATGAGTAGGCTGAACCATTGGTTGACTATGCAACAACTGAAGTAGAAGAAGAGGATATTGCATAGTCTACTTAGTACTTGCACTCCTGCTTCCAAGAGAGAAAAATTGTGCTTGGAAGATGTAACCCTGAATGCACTAATGGTGCTGCCAGAATGGGATCCAGAAAGGGAATTGCTAATGCATGAGATTGTGAAGGAAGAATACCTTGCAAGGAAATTCAGGGCATAGGTGACATTATATTTGAGATAGTTCAAAGTTTCCATGGAGTAAAATTTAATGTTGATCTAAGGGTGCTGGTTGAGTGGATTGTGATTGTGTTGTATGAGGGAACCATTACTCCCGTACACAAGAAGCCCATCTGTCAAATGAAACTAGAGGATTTCTAGGGCTAACTTCATATTCTTAAGATGAGGGACATGACTCCAAGTGAGTTTGCCAGATAGGCATATGAAGTGGCAGCTTACATTGTGGCAAAAATAGTCTTATTTGTAGAGAGGAATAAGAAATTGGGGGAAGACTACAAGAAGCTGAAAAGTCAAAATCTTCTCCTCCTATAAGCACTAGATGCTAAAACAACGTTGTGTGATGAACTGCAGAGGAAAGCCAATTGAGATAATGCAACAAGGTGGTGTTACAAGTTCATCTACAGAAGCAAGCCTGAACATACCCTCTGCTCCCATTGATACAAACATAGATGATCTTCAAGATAAATTGATCAAATCAGAATATACCATTATGGATATGGATAGATAGATGATATAATTGGATTCACATTATAAAAAAATACTATGATGGGTATTCATAGGACTAAGATTGAGGACACCTGGAGCTTGTCTAAGAATATTTGGGAGATCATCAAGATTAATAAAAAAGTGCCTAGGCTAGTTAATGTCACATTAAAGAAGCTAGGAAAAGCTTTAGGCTCATGGACTGAGAGACATCTTAGTGTTGAGGATTTAAAATTCACCGTGGAATAAATGGGTGATGCAGAAATTGAAAAATATGGGTGGAGGGACACCCCTTCATTGAGAGAAGATGAAGAAACTTGTGGAGGCAATTGCCACATTTAGAAAAGATCACATCCAATTGCAGTAGGTAGGAAAGGACTCGGAAATCCAGGAAACAATAGAAGAAATGATGAACCCTGGATTGCCCTCTCCCTTCAATCCCAACAGTGGATTAAAAAGTAAAGGTGAATCACAACAATCTGTTAAATCCCTCATTAAATGTTTTTGCCATGCCATGAAATGGGACTTGCTCCCTATAGAGAAAGATTTGACAGAGGCTTATGAGGGAGTCAAGAATTTGAAGATCAGGGCTGAAGCTTTATCAATCAGCATGGGTCCACAAAAGACTATAGCTGGGCATTGGAATTGGCATTCAAAGAAGCAGAGGATGCAGAAAAAGTACATGTGCCTGAGGAAGTAATATGGGAGTGGTTACAGGCTAACTTCAGTAAGTCCTGTAAGGAGTAATCTGCTCATTTATTTTTAATATCTTTGCATTACTTTATTGTAGGTGCCTTGCATAGGCAAGGTTAAATATATATGCCGAATTGTCATATTGTAACCATGTAGCACCTTTTGTATACGTTTGGGCACATGGGCCCAACCTTGGGGAAATATGTATCTTTTTCCTCAAATGATGATAAAAGCCATTACGTATGAATTGGAGGAATATGTTTTTGTTAAGGTATCATATACCTTGTTAGGGGAAAAGGGATAACTGCAAGAAATGACCCAAAGGAACAACTATCAAGTGTGTCAGTATCAATTGCTGGCTGCTGGGTAGTATAAAGAGGAGCATCTTTCCACACAACTCAAACTTTTGCCAAGTCAAATATGTTTCTCTTAGTCTCTTGCATTTAGTTTTTTGTTTTAGGACGTCTGCATTATTCCTATTGAGACTGAATCATTCTGTGTCTTTTCTGGTTATAAAGAAGTTGCTGAAGAATGGTGGAGCATATGGGGCATACAGATCTGTGAATGATCTTTGTCCTGAGTCTTTTGCTTGGTTATGTAGCATAGGATTTAGTCATGCACTGGAGAGATAGACTTTCATTGAAGTGTAAAAACCCTCATTCTTTTACTATGCCATATGCTTTGGGTATTGTTTGGTAATACACTGAATGGATTCACATTCATGAAAGGGAGGTTCCCTATATGCTTTGGGTTTCGTTTGGTAATACAATGAATGTATTCACATTCATGAATGGGGAGGTTCCCTATAACTGTGAAGTTTTATTGATAAGGAATAAAACATTTAGTGTATGGATAGTTTATTTGTTGGATCTTGTCTTATGCTTTATAGATGCTGTTTAAACTTTTATGTTAGATAGTTGTTTGGTTTTCTTCATTGTCTTTGATATATTCAGAACTTTATGCTGACCCAATAGAAGTGGCATCGGACTTAGCATATTAGGTCACTAAATCTGTAACTACTTCATATTTTTCTTTTGAAGAATTCTGATACATAGCAAGTTATCGTTAGTGGAATACTTTTATAAGCCTCAATGAATTTGATAGATCTGCATTCTTCTGTCTCATCCTAGGATGGAAAGTTTATATTCCAGTGGTTGAAATGTTGGTCTAGATCTTTAGGATTATCTTTCTTTATTTGTCGAGTTCCCATCTGATCATGTGAATGAATGAGTGTCTGACATTGTTAATGACAAGCTATAGGGAAAATCAGTCTGGTAGGGTGTCACTCATGTTATAGATCTGGTGTATGTCAAGATCAATACTACCATCATATACCTGAGAGTTGATAGGAACTCCCCTGGGTTATGCAGAACCCAAAGTGAAGGAAAGTAAGCTGTCTCTCTTTTGCCAAGTTGGCTCAAATCCACTTAAGATTAAGAAGATTATGCTTAGGAAGTATGGTGGTCATGTAAACCATTTTTTCCATTGGT
Source organism: Taxus wallichiana var. yunnanensis (assembly GCA_018340775.1). Classification (NCBI taxonomy): domain Eukaryota; kingdom Viridiplantae; phylum Streptophyta; class Pinopsida; order Cupressales; family Taxaceae; genus Taxus; species Taxus wallichiana. Next base: position 559,161,441 of record CM031240.1, read on the forward strand.
TTTAGGAGTGTAAATCCGAGCATCAACATGTGACACTCAGATTTTTCACTGTAAGTCTCTATTTCGTCAACACAATTTTTTTCAGTAGTAGATAGGCTGAATTTTTCACCAAAAAACAATAAAAAATGACTAGTTTATTTACTATAATGTTGGAAGGTAACTAAATTTTTCCAAGAAGAATTATGATACCTTGAAAGAACAAATGCTAGCTATTTTTGAGTACAGGTGATTGGATCAGATTGTACCAGGGAATGACACAAGACCTAGGTAGCCGGTACGGCCCCTAAGGGCTGCAGGTTCGGGTCCGGTTCGGCGCGGGTACGGGCAGGGTTCTCCCTGCAGGCCCCAGTACGGCCGGGTACGTCTGTGGACGTACCCGGCCGTACCCAGGCCTGCAGGGAGAACCCTGCCTGTGCCTACGCCGAACCCGTCACTTTTTTGACGCGTTTTTAAATTTTTTTTTTTTTGGTCAAAACAAAGGTCAAACCGACTTTCTAAACATTAAAATATTCTTTTCAACCCTAATTTGTGCGCCCAAACTCTATAACAACAACAACAAGTCATTTACCTCACATTTTCATTCTTGCCTCTTATTTGCATATTTGACTCTCACCTTCAATTTTTCCACTATTTTCAATTGCTTAGGGTTGATTTCAAGTGCCATATAGTTGAAGGAGCTTGCAACAAGTGACAAGGAGTTCAAGGAGCTTGCATTATTGGTGTTGGGTGTATTGAGGTAAGTATTTTGTGATTTTTTTAGAGTGTTTTAGTTTGTTAGTTGTATTTAATATTTTATTATTTTTAGTTTTTTTTTGTTTGTTTTTGTTATTGTTTTAAGCTTCATTTTTCTACATTTGATTTCATTTAAATTTAAATTTTAAACTTCAACATTTTCTCAAGACTAAATTTGTTTTCATTTTTTTAAATGCATTGTGCAGTTAAAAACTTAAAATGGCTGCGAGTTCTAGTTCTGTGGGTCAAAGTAGTAAAGGTCTCCTTCACAAAAATGATCCATCCTCCCCCTTTGGAGGCATGTCAAACAACTAGAACAATTACCAGGTGGAGGGGGTTTTGTTTGGGTTTGCTCACAATGTAATATGCAATTTAAGAGCTCCTACAGTCGGGTGAAAGCCCATTTGTGTGGGGCTATTGGCCACGGAATCAGAACATGTGGAGGGTTGGATGGAAAGGGGTTGCCACGTGCAAAGACCCTTGCATACATCAAAGAGCAAGAGGAAGCAGATGCAACAATGGCATTAAAATCCAATCATCCTATGGCAAGAAAAGGAAGATCACATACCATTAGCAAGCCACATGTTTCTCCTTACTTGATGTTGTGGCCCCAGATCACCCATTTTTGTCTACACCTATTGCATCTGGAGGGGAAGAGGATTCACCTCTTTCTCACAAAAGAACAAAAGATGTAGGCCCATTGGAAAGGGCATTCCAAGAATGAAAGCAGGACATAGCTAACCAAAGTGTTGGAAGTTTTATTTATGCATGTGGTGTCCCATTTAATGTTGTTAGATCACCATATTGGCAAGATATGGTGAGATGTATTAATGAAGCCCTTAAAGGTACATTAGCCCAGGGTATGAAAAGGTGCGCACCACCTTATTGTCAAAAGAAAGAAAAAAAGTTGAAGACTCATTGTTACCCATCAAGAATCAATGGCTCGAAACAGGAGTGTCCATCGTTTCTGACGGATGGAAAGATACAACAAATAGGCCATTGATCAATGTGGTTGTCGTGTGTCCTAAAGGGGCAATGTTTCTCAGGGCTATTGATTGTGAGGGGCAAGTGAAGGATGCCCAATTCATTGCCAACATCCTCATAGAATCTATTGAGGCGGTGGGGCCTCAAAATGTTGTCCAAGTTGTAACGGACAATGCAAAAAATTGTAGAGCTGCAGGGTTGTTGGTTGAGGCACGGTATGGACACATATTCTGGACACCTTGTGCGGTTCATTCCCTCAACTTAATGTTACAAAAATTGGGCACAAAAATTGCTTGGATCAAACAAGTATATGAGGAGGCAAGTGAGATTCAAATGTTTGTCAGCAACCACCACATGTCCCAAGCCATCTTTCGTAAATTCTCAACATTGCAGCTATTGAAGGTAACTCGTAACATTCTTTTTTATTTTTTAAAATAATTATTAGTTTTTAAAATTCATTAAATTAATTTTATAAGTTTGTAATTTGTAGAATTTTGAATGTTTTAAATTTACTTGTCTTAATTTTATTTCTTTTGATTTCTTATTAGGTTGTTGAGATTCGATTTGCTCTCACACGCTCGTCTTGAGACGACTTGTGAAGGTGCAAGAGGCATTGAGTGGCATGGTTATCGGTGACCTTTGGAGTATATGGAGGCAAAAAGCGGTGAGAGGGCTAGAAATGTGAAATTGTTGATCTGGATGAAACATGGTGGGATCGTGTGGATTACTTGCTTAGTTTTACCTGAGCCCATCGTGAGTATGTTGAGATTTGTTGATATGGATCATCCATGTATGGGTGAGATTTATGATGGAATCGACTCAATGATTGAGTCAATTAAGACCATCATAAATGCCAAAGAGCAAGATCCTACAGAGACTTTCTTCAAGGAAGTGCAGTCACATCTCATTGAAAGGTGGAACAAAATGACTACTCCATTGCATCTTCTTGCTTTTGCCTTGACTCCAAAATACTATAGCAAGCAAAGATCCTTTCTTTGCCTAGGAGGGTCCCACCATATAGGGATGTTGAAGTTAGTGAGGGGTATAAGGCAACATTTGCTAGAATCTTCCCAGATCCAGAAGTAGAAGACATGGTTAGAGCAGAGTTTGTGAATTTCATATCCTCCAGGGATCACTCCATTAGCGCTCTTCGTGACAAATACAAGATGGATGCTTATTCGTGGTGGTACCTCCATGGACAAGCATACACCTACCTCATGCCACTTATAATAAAAGTTTTATCACAAGTAAGATTTTAATTTTTTTAATTTCTTAACTCTTTCTTTTTACTTTATATTTATAAATTTAAAATTTTAATTTTGCATTGACTTTGCGGCTTGCCTCAATAGGTTGTGAGTTCTTCTTCAATTGAGAGGAATTGGGGTACATATTCATTTATCCACTCAGTTAACCACAACAAGTTGGGAGCAAAAAAGGCGGAGGATTTGGTCTTTGTGCATTCTAACCTGCGCCTTCTATCACATAAGAAGGATGAGTACAGGAAAGGGCCAACAAAGTGTTGGGATATAGACCCAGAGACTCCAAACTTGGATGTTCCCATTGCCCAACTTTCATTGCTAGACCCGGACCTAGATAGTACTTTGCGTGAGCTGCAAAGTGGGGCTAGCGGGAGCGGCATTGCTGATAGTTCTGGTTGTACTCCTGGTGCTTGTGGTTCTAATGAACCACGTGATGGTAGTGATGCTCTCATTGAAGACATTGGAGAAGATGCAGAGCCATTAGACTATTACTAATTAGAATGTTGATGTATCTTCATTTTTGTGTTTACAATGTCAGATAATGATAATACATTGTAACATTTTGATTTGAACAATGTACTGGTTATAAGTTCGAACAATGAATTATCAATATGTTTTAACTTTTGTCGCTATTTCACCTATGTATATTTCAGATTTGTTTAATCTATGCATGTGTAAGGCTGGAATTTTGCTTATCTTGTTACTTTTCAAAATATTTTTAATATTTTATATGTATATTGTACTGCCGTACCCAAGTGCCGTACCCGGGCCCCCAAAAAAATTGCCGTACCGACGTACCGGATCCCCGTACCCGTGCGAACCGCACTCCACGCACGGCTACCTAGCACAAGACCAAAAACATCATGAAATGATCAAAACAAAATTGATGGGTCTCGACATCGATAAAACTCAATGTGATTGATGAAATGCTACCGTAAATGCGATTGGTGATGAAGAGCTAAGGATGTCCTTCAGTTGATTGAAAAACCCCTTATAGAATACCACTTTAAAATATGCAAAATACAGACAAATTGCAGCCAAACAGAAATCTGATTTTTGCAGAAAATTAAATCTAGGGCAGCGAACAAAAAATAATGGATAACTCCAAAAATACTTGCTCAAATCTCTTGAAATTTTAAATGGAGTTTGCTAATACAATAACATATATTATAGAACTGTTTTTGGAATTTTTCGAATAACAGAATGCTGCCAGAAAATTACTGCGTGCCCTAAACAACTGAAAACTTTTAAAATTAATATCTTCCGGAATATAGATGCAAAAATTATGAAACCTTGGAAATATTATCTATAAATATAGGAGATGATATCCCAACCTTCAAATCAGAATTTGAGGAAGTGGAAATCCTCCAAAACAGATCTGCAATCTTCAAAACAAGTCGCCCCACCTAGGAGATGGCTGGAAACCCTTGCAAATGCCTTCAAACTGATGCTAGACCTTGCCAAAAAGGTTCGTAGATCTGCCCTGAAAAACCCAGAAATCTCTCCTCCAAAAATGCCCAAAATCCTCCAAAACCCTTCATTGAAACCCTCTGAAAATATCTCTAAAGAACAGCCCTGATTTCAGCTCCAAAAATGACAAACTAGGGTGGATCTCTCACCACCGAAGAGTGCCCTACTAGCTAGGGATGGATCTCTCACCACCGAAGCTAGGGTTCCCGTGGGATCTTACTCCACAAGCTGGATAATTGCAAACAACAGTTGCACATGAAAGGAAATATAAGTGTATGCATGAATGATCTTCTTTCCACCCCACTACTCCTTTTATAACTTTTTCCATGCCAAGGAACCCTAAAATGCCCAAGTTGCATTTTCCCTAGGAAGACCAAATTAATAAAGTAACTTAAAGTTACTTTTTCCTTTTATTGTCGCTGAGTCCAAAAAGGTGACCCCCAACGCAAAATTAAAATATTAGGAGTTAAGTGGTCCCTTCCAATGATAAAACAAAACATCTAGTCCCTTCAAAAGCATTTTATAATCCTGTCAACGGAAAATTATAACAATTGGACTAGATATTCATACCCAATAGCTCACAGCGTCCGTAACCCCTTGGGCATGACTAGGGTTAGGACCCATACTCGCCCTCAGGCCTGTGGCGAGAGAAAGGGGACATTACGTTGATCCATGTTGATATGTGTGGGCCTATGAAGATGGCATCAATCTCTTGTGCTAGGTATTTTTGCTATATGCAGACGACTTATTGAGGAAAATGTGGGTATATGTACTATATTTAAAATCAAATGTGTTTGAATTTTTGATGAGTTAAAAAGTCCAACGTTATGTTAGAAAACAAATCTAGGAAGAACATTAAGTTTTCTACGTTTTTCAATAAGCAATAAAACATAGTAGTGTGTGTGCGCACGCCCACAATCTCTCTGATATGTTACGAGTTCAATGAATGTTAGTTTTGTTTACAAGTAGGAGAGTGTTTGTGCGAAAGAGTGTCTTATAGCTCAAGAGTATTGGGCTAGGGAGTAAGGCAGCCATTAATTTGGCCTCTTCATTCCCGTCTACATGAGAAATGAAGATGATTTGGCTGGAAAGTTTGGTATAATGCCTATGAAACATTAGCTGGAAGGGGCATAGTTCGAGGTCGATTCTCATGAAATTCCAATCCAATAAGCTTTTAAAAATAATCCAAATCAACAAGAAAATAGTGCAGGTTTGGAGGAGGTAAAGAAAATACCAAAATGGTGGTATAAAACTATTGGTGATATTTGGTTAGATGATATTCTTGATATGATGGCGAAAGGAAGACCATAAAGAGGTAAGACATCCGACAAGGCAAATCATGCTTTGATGGATAACCTTTAGTACTCATTTGGGCCTCGGGAATATCAAGAAGACAAAGGAAGAACGGAATGGGAAAAAGCTATGCAAGCTGAACATGAGATTTTGATGAAGGATCAAACATGGGCTCTAGAAAAGTTACCTATTGGAAAGAAACCCATAGTCTACAAATGAGTCTGTAAAGTCAAGTATAAGGAAACTGGGATGCTTGACATCAAAGCGTGGCTGGTCCCAAAGGGCTTTTGCACAAAAGGGATCAACTATGAGGAGCCTTTAGCTCCTACTGCAAAAAAGTGAATATCCAATCGGCTCTAGATATGGTAACACAATTTGGATGGAAATCATGTTGTGCATAATGCACCCTTACTCTCTACATAGAAAGTGGGGACACTCTTGAAATTTTAAGGAAGCAAAGGCCTAATTTGTGGAGAATATGGATGTTAAACCAAATGAAACAAAGAACACCGGAAGAAAAAGAAAAAGGGTAGAAAATCATATCGAATTCTCAATTTGTTTTCATTAAAGGTTTTCGTATACATTCTTAGTTTCACTTATACATCATGATTACACCCAAATCATAACACTAAGACATAGTGTAAACCAAAGTGGATCAAAACACTCTTCTTGGTATTAATTTGATCTCAAAACACATTATGAAATGCCACAAAAAGATTTGGTTTATTGCTTAGACACCTGTATCTACCAAGCCATATAAAGATAATGTGAAAAGATGACCAAATTTTAGGCGAGTCACGTGCTTTCGGTTCTGGATAAGCGTCCCTTTGTGTTTTAACTTTCTTGAACTCCCGTGGGCTTTAAAACCCATAAAGGGTGACACTTGGCAAGAGTCGGGCTTTTTTTAGTATATATTTGCAAAGCTTTACTTTATAATAAAAGTGCTTTCATGTTTTTATTTTATGTTCAAGTGATAGACAATGTGAGGATGGACATGTGGTGGATATTCGAGATTCAAGCTACTTAAGAAAGTTGAAAAGTCAAAACAAAGGTTGAAGAGTCGGAATGAGAAGGCTTCAAAGGATGACACATGTCACAAAGCCGGGTAACCCTTTAACCTAGAGTGATGACCTATTATTGGTCCATGTGGACCAATGACAGTTCTTCTTTGATTCACGGTACATGGACAGAGAGTGCGAAAGAGTCAAAAATTTGAGATGTCCAAAATCTCATAAAAGGAGACACGTGCACCAATTAGGAATCGCAAATCACTAAACGCGTGCAGTGCAACCACAAATCTTTGGCTTTCGAAGGCACAAGATTAGGAAATCAAAGAAGTCAAAATACTTAAAAGGTCTCGAAAAACCCGAAATTAAGACATGTGGTCCAATCATGTGAAGGTAATGGGCCCCACGACCAAGAACAAAAGGAAAAAGGTGATAAAGCTCGAGATACAAGAGAACTAGGGATCGAGACGTGTGGACGAGTCGAAGTATGGTGTCTAACTTTGTGTAAAATATAGGGCGCCATTACAACTCATTTCAAATGAATTCACGAGGGCTTGAGAAAATCAGATTTTACCACCAAAGAGCAAGAAAAGCTATCTCATTTGCAAATTAGCTTGATATTCAAGCGTTCTTTGAGTTTGAGTGCGATTGCCATTATCAATTGAGCTTGAGTTTTCAACATTTGCGGAGAGAATTGCAAAGAGAGCTTTCATAGAGGAAGCTTGCATTAGAATTCCTTCAAACAATCACAAAAACTTCGTGTAAGTCCTCCTGAAGTCGCCATGGCACCTCGTAAGTTGATTAGGAGGTAAGTTTTCAACATTTAAGAAGAGAATTGCAAAGAGGACTTTCATAGAGGAAGCTCAAATTCGAACTCATTCAAACAAACCATGAAAATCTTTGAGGTAAGTCCTCCTAAGTTGCCATGGTACCTTGTAAATTGATTTAGGGAGAGAAGTTTATTCTTTGTTGAACAAGAATTCACCGACACCCATTGCTTCTCCCAATTTTGAGACCGTTGCCCAATTACAATGGGATTTATTTTGAGATAATGAACTTGGTGGAGAAATACCCAAAATAATCTAAGTTGAGCAATGAAGATTTTCAATACGTCACATGTATTGGACCATTGCACAATACAAATATGGAGCCCTAGAATCAAATTTGCAAACCGTTATTCTGCAGTAAATGAGGGCACATTTAATGAGCTCTATATATTACTAGAGGCTACTATGATTTAGAATGAAAACTCTGCAAATCAACTTATTGAAGAGATAAATGTTTGGAGTGATGATTTGGTTGAATTCGCAGAGGAATCTATTGACCTAAAGAAAAAAACCAAATTTGAGAGTTACAGTCCACCATTTTAGAAAACAAATTAGAGTTGCAATTGCATTGTTCAACCAGATTTGTGGAGCAAAAACAAATGATATTGTGGACCAATCATGGGTGCCATTATTGGTGGCGATTATCTATGATTGAGAGGATATTCACGGCTCGTTGTTCCCTAAACTTCTTGAAACTAGTTGATATGGAAGAGCTCGTCGAGGGCTTTTCGACGCCTTTTGAACAATGGAAAACAAATACCGTATGCATAAGATACAGTCTCATCGAATTTTCTCTTCAACTTACAAAAATAAAGTACAGTTACACAATGCTGATGTGATGTTTTGAGAATGTGATAAGTGGCAGAATGTGAGTGCAATAAACGACATGAGTCCTGTCCCGAGCCACAAGATGGTTTGTAGGCTTTGGTCTTCGACGGTCGAGGTGGGTCCCACATAGTATGCCAATTGGGGGCCCAACAGGTGGTGGAGTCCACTCTTTTTCAAGAGGGGGTTCACATTTTGGTGCATTTGGGACAAATTTTCCATAGTTTTCAAAGTTCTCAAACCAATCTTGCGAGTAGGAGGTAAGCCACCTCACTGCAACACGGTGAGTCGTCAACAGAGCCACATCACTAGGCCGAGCTGGGCGGCGATCTCCCTGAGCTCAACAAACTCATTGCCACATATTCTCGACGGAGCCAACTTATCGTAACTATTTGAGTCGAGACCGAGCCTTATGGCTACACACTCAACACCTCAACCAATTCATGTGTCAAAGACCAAGCTAGGCGGCGAGCTCGGTGTTTCGCGATTCGCAACCTTCGTGTATATGTGCCGAGCTAGCTCACTAATGTCGTGGAGGACGAGCTAAGCATCGAGCACTGTCGGGCATCAAAAACAAAACATGCATAGGTGTGGTGAAGCCACGCAAACACCCATCCTCCCAAGCCTTAAAAATGCTTTTGTTGTTTATATCCCGCTTAATGTGGGATACACATCCCAAATTGGCCGTGCATCAAATCCTATGCGATGGAGAGGGCTTGAACACGGGTCGCTCTACCCAAAAGGATAAGGCCCGACCGTTTGAGCGACAAGTTGGGAACCGATATATAAGGAGCTCGGTGGTATTGGAAGGGGGCTATTGGAGGGTGAAGTTTTAGGCCCTCTAATGGAGAAATCCTATTAATAAAAAAAGGCACTGTTATGTAATTTTTGCGCAGGATGATACAACAATGACATAACAGAGGTATATTTGCCCATTTTGGAGAAATTTTTGCCTTGTATAAGAGAGAAAATGCAGATGGAGACCATTTTGCGTAGGAAGACGACCTTTGTAAAGCCAAGAGTTGGTTATGGAGACTTTCTAGAGGTGGTCAGAGATACTTGTAGGTCCTATTTGCCCATTTTGGAGATTTGATGTAAGATTTTGTGTTTATTTTGCATTAGTTTTAGGATTCGTTTGTCATAGTTGCGAAGCCGAGATGTAGTCCCCAAGGATGAACTCTAGTATCAATTTTGGAGTATTTGTCTCTCGATTTCCCTCATTATTCTGCTATTTTTAATCAGTTCTGATCTGATTTAAAAGTTTATAAGCCAATTTACGTAATTTCCAAGTTTTTACTTGGAAATTGAGAAAATGAAAGGAATGAATGTGAAATTGTTGGGATAAGGTCTATTTGCATTTTCTTCATCAATTTAGGAGCTTTTACTTGCCAAATTTAACGTAGTTTGTGAATTTGAGATATTTTAATTATCCATAAAAAGGTTAATTGAGTCGATTAAATTTTACGCTTTTTGGATCAATTAAGAAGGATTGGAAACTAGATTGGGGGTGTTTAATTGCTTCAAATTTACAGGACAAGTGGAATTTTGCCCACCTAGAGCCAAACCAAAGTTTTTTCATGGCTTCTTACTTGGTGGATCTTGTGTGTGCTAGGTTGGATTTGAAGCATGCTCTCTTCCCCTTTGGTCTCAAAATGAACCCATCCATGTGGCATACAATGATATTTACCAATATATGCAATCGTTTTACCCCATTGTGAACAAAGTAGTTCATGGAAGAGAAACGCTTGGAAATTTACAATGATGAAGAATGCAATCATGGAAAGAGGGGCCTACTGGTACTATAACGACTGCACAATAATCATACGAGATTGTTGTGACACTCTCCCAAACATATTGCCTTAATATGTACCTGACAAAATAGTAACAATTGAGGTAGCAAACCAAATCGTTCATGGAATAGCAAGGATATGCAAAGCCAAACAACAAAGAGTTTGGTTTGAGATCCCATTCAGATTTGGTGATGTTGATTTCAACAATTGGTCCTCAATAGTTAGTACGGTTGATTCAGGAAGGAATCTCAAATTCATAGGTCAAGAACCCTTTAGGCATTGGGACCCTAAAGGGGTAGTGAGGCAACATTGTACTTTGTTAAAAACAAAATTGGGTATGGCGATCGATTGAGAGCACCGATATATACTAAACGATCGGACACCTTTTGCCATTGGGACCCTAAACCTGGGCTTAAACAACACGCACAAACCTGGTAGGTCCCATGCTTTGGACCAATCAGGAAATGATAATAAATTAATGTTTTTATTAAATCTCTGATTGGTCCAGAGCATGGGACCTACCAGGTTTGTGCGTGTTGTTTAAGGATTGTTGGACCCTAAAGGCGTAGTGAGGCAACATTGTACTTTGTTAAAAACAAAATTGGGGATGGAGATCTATTGAGAGCACCGATATATACTATACGATCATATTTACATCAATCCCCAAAAAGAGAGGTACTTGAGAGGAATGTACAATTTGTGATTATCAAAGTTGGAGATGAGCAACCAATTGTAGAGGAATCAACACAAGAGGAGTATGGAAAATATGATGAACAGGAACTCAGTAGAGGATGTGAGAAAAGCCATACTCATTAGAATTCCCTAGCTCCCCTCATCCGCACTGGCGACACCTCTATCCCCTCCTCCGGGATTTGCTCAAGGTGCCTCAGTTCTCATACTCCATCTCGTGATGAACCCTCAAACATAGATAACAATTGTGGTGAGTGTTGTCTCTTTGAATGTTCCTTTCACAAGTATTGTTGTCCCTTCGATTGATGTATTTGCTAGTGAGTCTTAGAGTGTGTCTCAAGTATTTGATTCTCAAGTTACTATGCCCCAAGTAGGTTTTGCTCCAAACGATTCTTTGACACAAGGTGTATTAGTGTTAAATGTTGCCCCCACTAGTGTGATTTTAGATGTTCCTACAAGTTCAATGGACGTTTCTGAGAGATAATAACTACTCATGTTCCTATAGAGGCAAAAATTTTGGGTGAGGTGCCAATTTTAAGAGACCAAACCACTTTCATTGTCTCTCGCTATCCTTGCGATCCTTGCCATCACCCTTGTTTCCCCATCCTCACCATCTTCCACTCCTCCCAGACTACTCGATTTGGGATTTTCAAGTTCTCACCATCTTCCATACTTTCTACCACTTCCTTTCCATCCCTTCTACCACTTCTTATTAAAATATAAGGCTTTTTATTTATCATCATTAGTTACTTGTTAACTAATGATCAATTGTAACTATTAACTTTTTTATAACTATCTTTTGCATAATAAATAAACGAACACACAATCTCCAATGTGTGCAGTCCGCTTCTTCATTCTTCCTTGTTCGTATTCCAACATTGGTATTAGAGCCGGATAAGCGAGGAGAAATACGAGGGCACAATCGTGCAAGGAAATCACAAACATATTTTAAAATGCCTAGATATTTTGTGAGTATTCTAGTTGAGGGTTTGTAGGGCATTTTTTTGAAGCTTTGTTCGTTGTAGTCGTAGCAAAATATATGAAACCAAGTCATGATTTTTAAAGCCACGAATCACGAGGGCATTGTATCACGGTTGAAATGAACAAAATCGAGGACAAAAGTCACAAAATTTCTGTCACGTTTTTCAGCATTTCAAGGGCTCAAGATGAAGCAAAGAGAGCGAGTTTCTAAGGCACAAAATCTGAGCAAAAGAAGTATGAATTAGGGCATGGAATTTTCTGATGAAATTTGGCCATGAATTTTAGGAGATTTCAAAGCGCAAAATCACGAAAATGCTGTCGCGATTTTTTTAGTGCACATGGATTTCATAAATTCAGGGATTTTTATATCAATTTTTACTTAGTCATGAATTTACAACAATTATGGTCACGGTGTTTGCCACTTTTTGAGGATTTTGACGCATTTTGTCGAGTTTCAGCAAATCATGAATATCTAGGGTTTCATTACATTTTCAAATCCTCCCAAGATTTTCTCTATTTTCTGAATGTGCAATTGTATTAATTTTATTTTATCTTCTATATGGAAATTCCAGAGAAAAAATATTCGGTCTAAATTTTCGTATAGGAAAGTGAAAATACGAGATGCAACTTATGTATAAAAAGTTGTGGGTCATACTAAATGGGAAGAGAAAGCACCCATCGATGCAAATAAATTACTGGATTGGCAGACCAAAGATGATAAAGTGAAAGCTATTATTGGTCTTGCACTTTTTGATTCGGAGCTACATCATGTAGATCTGGACAAATCATCTAAAGAAATATGGGACACTTTAAATACGTTGTTTGGCGCAAAAGTAGTCAATGTGAAATTTTGCTAAAACTTCAACTATTTAGATTCAAAATGGATGAAGGAATCTCTATGTCCAACCATGTCAACAACCTGAGATCCCTTATTAGACAACTTGCAGATGTACAAACTACGGTAGATGACGAGGATGCAAAAGCTATCCTATTAAATAGTTTGCCTTCTAAGTACAACAATATCATTTTTACCCTTAGCCAAATGTCTACTCAGTCTCTTGCTGACATGATTGCAACACTTCTTGCAGATGAAAGAAGAACAATTGTTGAAGATGAGGGTAGTTCTTATCATGAGAGTGCATTATATTCCAAAACTTCCATAGAAAGTCAAATAAAGACAAAAGGGAAATGGAATGTTATTATTGCAAGAAAAGAGGTCATACAACGTGGGACTGCCGTGTTCGAGCCAATGATGTCCTCAAGGGAACACTCAAATCCAATGAAGCTAATGTAGCCCTTATTGAAGACCCACCAGATGCTGAAGGTGGTGAAGATTCTAAGAAGCCCCCAAAAAGGAAAATACGTATTCTAAGAAGCCCACAAGTTGACGGTAGGAAGGGATCTGGTGTAGATAAAGCTCAGTATGGATGGTTACCTAGTTTGTTCGGGAGTCTGTGGATCTTGGGAATTATACCCTTACGAGGGTTATGAGACAACTTGATGGAGCTTGTGGATGGCTCAACATGGATGGTTGTCCAATAATTTGGGAGATCTGTGATTTAGGAGTTCGGGAGGTGGAATCCAAGAACTCGGGAATTTGGCTTGGGAACAACACCTTTACGAAGGTCATGAGGTAGCTTGATGGAGCTCTACCCAGTCAACAAACTGTTGTTCAACAAAGACGCTTTTGAAGAATGCGTACTTCTGTTTTGGTTCTATTGGTTTTCAGCTATGTCATATATGTTTGTTTTTGCTTTCTGTAGGGTAAGCCTTAAGAGGGGGTGTTAAAATATAAGGCTTTTTGTTAGTCATCATTAGTTACTTGTTAACTAATGATCGGTTGTAACTATCAACCGTTTTGTAACTATCTTTTGCATAATAAATAGACGGACACACAATCTCCAATGTGTACAGTCCACTTCTTCATTCTTCCTTGTTCGTATTCCAACATTTCCCAGGCTATCATCACCACTCCTTCACTTCCTATCACTAGCACTTGGGGCGAGGATATAATGCAGGGCAGCGAGCTAACATTGGAGAGGTTTTTAGCACGACAAGGCCCTCCGAAGAGACATAAGGGAGATAGTTCAAAGATATCTCTTATTTGAGAAATACCTCCACTTATTACAAGGGCATTTTTCGCTCATAAACTAGGCAAGAGTGCAAACTCCATGCACCCTACCTTTGCCTCAGCCATCTTTTCTTCCTCCCATTTTGTCATATACTAATGTTACTAGCACTTCTGGTGTTGAGTCTAATAGTGTGGATGTCACTCCAATGCCTATTCCCAAGAGTGATGTCACTGCAATGCCTATAGTGACTACATCAACACAAAAGGCTCCTTCCACAAGAGCTCAAGGGGAAGTTCACATTGATGATGCTACATTAAGAGCTGACCTTGTCTCAGTTGTGAAATCAGCTAATAGGTTATAGGAGGTAGTTGTTAGACAGATGTTCCCCGAGCTAACCCAAGCCCAAATAGTTCTTAGTAACCCTCTAGATACATCAGAGAAAGTCCAAGGCATTTTGAGGGAGTTATTCCCTAACTGTTGACAAAGTTAGGAAGGCCTGCAGTAATTGCAAGAGTATTCAAAGTAATGCAAACGCCTTACTTTCACAGGTCGAAAATTGGGAAGCCCAATTGGGTGCATTAATGAATGCAGAAAGAAGAAATATGCTCCCCAATATTAATTTAATGTCTTCTGAGGATGGAAATGGCGTTGTGAATTTGCTTGTTAAGAAGAAGCAAAAGGTTGAAGATGCAAACTCCTCATTAGGCAGTTTAGTGAACAATTTGGGTCTATTCAAGCAAAGCATCTTATCCTTATTTACCAATGCAGGACTACCCAGATTTATAAACAAGATGGTTCTTTGAACACTGCCCATGAGTTTGATGAAGTGCTGCAAAGTAGAAATTTGAGACACAGGTTGTCACAGCTACATTTAAGGGATGCATAACCATTCATGAATTCATGATGGATATAACGAGGAAGACTCAGCAGGCATCTTGTGTCAAGGAATTCTGAACTGCATCTTTGATAGAGCATGCCAAGGCGGCAAGTATTAACACTTCCAAAATTGGACTCCCAGCTGTAGGCATTCAGCAGATAGAGGATGATTATAAGAAATACTTGGCGGCCAAAGAGAGAGAAGCAATCTGTGGTTTAACTCAATGTTAAATTCCTAACTGAGCCGTAAAGTAGGTGTTTTGAAATACACTGATCTATTTCTGGGAGTACATTCATGGGATTGCTCTTTGAAGGCTGGCTTTACATGATATTTAGTGATTAAAGAAATTGTATTTGAGAAACATCCCAATATAATTTATTGGGTAGGAATTGAATCTATATTTAAGAGTTTAATTTAGTTTAGCTAGACTATTATTAGTCTACATGATGAGCAAGACGAGGCTGCTTCTCATTCCAATTTATTATACATTCTGTAATGGAGCTTTTCATTGATTTTAGATTGGATTTTGCAAGCTAAAGCAAGGAGTTACTGTGTTCACCGTGCATCTTGTGGAGCTATGTATTGTTTCTTTTCAGTTATTTAGATAACTGTCATGTTTTAACTGTGCTTAAGATCTAACACTGAAACTTGTGTTTAATCAACGAATGAAAATTGACTGAATGCTGATTTATGAAATTCATGAAAGCAATTTGATCTTAATTTATGCATGATTGACTAGATGTGCTTAGGCTGCTTAGGCAGTCTGTGGAACATTGCATGAGTTGAATGTTAAAGGGTGCTCTTGAATTTAGTTCATTATAATTCGTGAAGTAGATTGAATTGGATGAATAGTCATTTCAATTTTCAGTCGTTCTCGTGATTTATAAAATTGTAAAGAACAAATTTTGGTTGTGTTTGCAAGTTTAATCTTATGAATTCAAGAAGAACATTCACTCCCCTAGACCCTCGCCCAAGATTTGTGAGAATTTGAGTTTCATGCTAGGTTTTAAGTTTTGGTCCCCATCATATCAGTTTGAGTGTGTTTGTTCAAGATTGGTTTAAGACAGGACAAAAGTTTAAAGTTATTTTCTGCCCCACCCTTACCTCTTTCTTGAGTTTATTTATGAAGTCCAAAACACTTTAATTAGGTTAGTTTCATTGTGAATATCCATAGGGTAGATTTTAGTGTTGGTTGACATATCCAAAGTTCACTTGTCCCTTCAAAGGTAACAAAAGTCACATAGTTTGCATTGAACTATACGTCTAGAGTTTCTGTACCTTGGGTCCTATTTTTAGTAGGGAACCTAAAACGAGGGAGATTAAATTCTCGTCTTTTGTTGGAGCCCATGGCAAAACTTGTATCAACAGATATTATATTAAGTGGGCGTGAAGAGTGCCTTCTTCAATGGAGGATTAGAGAAAAAGTAGACACATACCAAATGCAAGGATTCTAGGTTATAGGGAAAGAACAATATGTTATGTAGACTGAAGAAAGCTCTTTATGGGTTGAAACAATTTTCTAGGGTGCGGTACACCAAAATTAACAGTTATTTGGGAGAACAGGGATTCAAAAGAAGTCCTCTTGACCCCAATCTTTACATCAAAAGCGAGAATGGTGGTGTGGTGATTTCAGTGATATATGTTGATGACACCATTATCACAGGTTGGAACAACTGGCAAAGGTAAAAATCAGATTTATGTTCTGCTTGATACGACAGATTTAGGCCTCCTACATTATGCTTACATGTAAGGATGGTAGATTGTAATATCCCTTTTGGGAACAGAACTGAAAATTAAGGAAATTAACTCAAACCTCCAAAATAAGAAAGTCTGATTTTTATGACAACAATTAATAAAGGACCAGAAAATACTCTCAAACCCTAGTGACTAGGAGAGAGAGAAATCCACTGTAGAAACACTCAAAAATTATGGGAAGTGATTCCTTGGATTGCCCTTGATTTTAGAAGCTAGAAAATGTGATCAAATCATCAAACTCAGAATTTTGGAATTTACTATGGCACAAAAACAGCTGAAACTTGTAAATTCAATAACTCTTAGAATACAAGGAATCTCCACACAAATGAATACTCAAAATGATCATAAAAATACCAGCAATCAAATGAGACCAATATCATAATTTTCCAACCATGGAAACCCTCTCAAAATTGATCCTGAAATCTGTGAATGAGTAGATGAAGCTGAAAACTATTCCAAAAATCACCAAAATGGAGATTCCAGTTTATAAATTATGCCGAATCAAAATATAAAATCAGATTTGTAATTTGTGCCCTAGAAGGCACTCAAACACCATCAAACCCTAGTCGCTCCAACTAGGAATGGCTCTAAAATGCATGCAAATATTTGTAGATGATGCCTTTGATCCTCCAACACTCAAATCTGCATAAAGGTCTTCAATAAGTCTTCACGCCAACCAAGGAAAGAGGGTTTTCGTCCTCTAACCAGCCACTAGAAGGGTTTCCGTCCTTCTAGGAAGAAGCCACACACTTGGGTTTTCGTCCAAGAGTGGAGAACAAGGAGCCACTAGCTCACAATGCCCAAATAGAAAAATGCGCCAAGATAGATCCTTCAAATGAGCTTTCTAATCTTCTTTTATAACCTCCTTTTGGCACCAAAGCTTGGAATAGCAAGGCCGACCCCTTAAAGTATTCTTTTAATCTTTAATTGGCTTTTAAAGTGCATAAAACCTAGCCGACTTGCTAAAGGCAAACACATACTAAAAAGAAACATTAAAAATTAGAAAAACAAATGCAAATGAAAGCTCAATGTTCTTCTCCAACTCCTCTACTTCTTTGCCATGGAGAAGGAATGCAAGAAGTCCAAGTTTTAATCCTCAAGTGGGAAAAGGGGACATTACATAGATTGTAAAAGTGTATCTACTCCTATGGAAATAGCTGAAACTTTGAGCTAAGAGTGATTCAAGAGCAATAAATGAATCATTCTAAAAATAATTAGCTGGAAATTTGATCTATCTTTCAGCCATTGGGCCTTACATGAACTATGCAGTCATCAACATCTTGCAATTTATGACAGCTCCAAAAGCAGAACATTGGAAAACATCAAAGAGGGTACTAAGATATGTGAAGGGAACATCAGACTTTGGCATTCTATATGGTAAAAGTAAGGAGATTTGGCTGTGTGGATATTCAGGCTCGGATCGGGCACGATGTATGGATGATAGGAAATCTACATTAGGTTGTGCTGTCTTGGAATTTGAGCAGTTTCTTGGATTAGCAAGAAACACCAGCTGTTTTGCTTTTCTTTACAAAAAAACACATCAGCAGTAAGAGGGGCATGTGAAGCAGTTTCTACAAGTTCATGTCACTGCCCACAATATGTTTCTGTGATAATTAGGAGTTCTCAAGCTGACAGAGAATCCCATCTATCATGAGCATACAAAACATGTCAATGTACATTGTCATGTCATCTGACAGCTCATAGAAGACGGAGAAGTTGAGTTACAATATTGTCCAATCCAGTACCACATTGCAAACATTCTCACTGAGTCTCTTGGCCCAGACAAATTTGTAAAATTTTAAGATAGACTGCATTTTCTAGAATGACCATTAAGGGAGGATCTTAGAGTTAATAACGTAAACTTATAATGGTTATACTAGTCACAGTGATAGGCTTATTAATAAAGTCATTTCCTCTGTTTCCATCCTCCCAAGACACGACTCTTTATCCTGGTTGGTTGTAGACAGCAATTGTTCTATTGTAGGGACTTCTTTGCAGGTGCGTGTGAAGACTTATAACCTCTAATTTAGAAGATTCATATGAACAGTTCTATTTGATTTCAGGTAACCTATTATTTTTTTCTATCAAATTCTAGTATTGTTTGGAATGAACATTACAATAGCTCTGCGCTGTAACCCCAACACACACAAATGAAAGCAAAGTATCGGCCTAATTGCCTGTAATGGTTATCCAAAGCCAATCATTTCCCTTCTTTCCTTGTTTGGATTGCTTGGAATGAACTAATGTAAGCATATGAAACACAATACTTGCCAACTTGGTATAAAGGATGAGGCCCTCACTCAACTTAGTCAAGCAGGGCAAAAATATGAGCATTTGAATTGTTCATCCGCATAAGATGTTGACATATGGATATCTTCACGGGATCTGACCATTAATAAACATAAAACCACATGGTGAATAACACATTCTCATTATTTTTGTGTTTCATTTTATTTGATTACAGTTTTCTAAGGCGTTGATGGCATCGTGATGTATGCTTGTCTTAATCCTTTTTGTAGTTCACTTTAATGATTATTACTTTTGCAGATTGTATCTAAAGATTTATCAGAGCCAATACGTTCTCACAAAGACCTTCACAAAGTTGCTTCTCCATATTATCAGAAAGCAGTAACATTTTATGAAGGACTTGCTAAGCAACTTGTCAATCAGGGTCATGTTCTGGATGTTTTTGCATGTGCTCTTGATCAGGTTTTTGAAGCTGAACTTTCTCCATTTAAATTGCTATGTATCATCTGTCTCAGGTATTCTTTGAATTTTATAAGCCGGCATTTGTGACTAGTTGTAAGTGTTCCATTATTTGTTTTGTTCATTCAATAATGTGAAACAAGCTTAAAAACTTAAGGAAGCATCTTAGATTACTTTGAGAGGTAGTTTCACCACAAATTAGCGTTTAAGATTGAGGTTAGTCTAAGGGTATTTTTTCAAGATATTTAGATGTGAAAAACGATACTTTTTTGTTAATAGCCATGAAAACAAAGCATGTTCCTTTATAACTATGTTTTATACTGTTATGTAATATTACAACACAATTGAGTAAACTTCTCTTTATGTCCAATGTGTGATATAAATCTCTTAGTTTTGTATGCATGCTTCGTTCTAGGTATCAATCTCAACAATGTTGTCAGAACTAAAGTAAATTCATCATCTGAAAACATGATACCAGATCTCTAACTAGCATGCGGGTTAGCAACCTTAAAAGGCTTGTTAATGTAACAACAATCCCAAAGTATTTTAAGGATACACTTCTGGCTGTCCTGGACCTATTCTAGCTTGGGTTATTTTCACATGGGACTCCCATTGCTGTCTATACCTGATCTGCATTATGCATGCTTTCTGATCAAAGTTTAGAGAACCTTCAAGTGATCTTGGAGTTCTTAACATATTCATATCTTTGTATACAGAGATTCTGGAAATCTGTACAGGAACTTTATCCATAGTTCATGGTAAGCATACCTTGGTCTAATTGCACATTGGAGAGCTTACTTTGAAAATAATGTATAATGAGATCTTTACGAGCTGGCTTCAAGAATTTACATTCCATAAGTGCTGTGTGTAAGTTCCAGCAATTTTGATGAACTACAGCTAGGACATCCCAAGCCCTGAGTGATTGAGAAGAACAGATACCTCCTGTCCGTGCATCTAAGTTGGAGGTGACACTCCTAACAGGGTCAATGCCATTGAAAAAATGAAGATTGCTATGTATGTTAGTCCCTTTTGTTGAATTCAAAATATATGCTATATGAAAATGTGAATCCTACATTCGCACAAGGTTGTGTATTATTGTAAACTTTATAGTGCTCCATGGCAGACGAATGCCTTTTCATGTCCTAATCAAGGTTTAAAACTAGCTCAGTTTTGAGGAAGCACGAATGGTCACAAAACGGTTACTTCTAACCAATTCTGGTGTGAGATGAATCCATGGTGAGATAGTTCGGCCAAATGACTGCCCTTTTGAACTTAAACATGATTACTTGAGATATGGTTGGCTCAAACATGTAAACTCCTTTACTCATCCTCTTAATTTCATACCTTTTACATTTGTCACACCTTGTGGGTATAGTATACACTTGACCCACTTTAATGTGCTATAGGGGAACTTGTTACTGTGGCTTGGCCTGATCTTCTCAAGAGGACACACAACCTGTTTTTGGAAACATCAGCAAAATTTTAAAGGGAATTTTGTGTATAAATGTTTTTGTAATGGGTTTTTTCTGCAACACAAATGATTTCTTCTAATATGCATGATATGCTGGACTTAAATATTATAATCTTACTAGATATTACAATCTTATGTATCCAAATGTGGGTTGTATAGTTCATGTCCCTTTGGACCATACGCTCGGACATTATAAATATTTATTTACCAATTTTGAAGATATCACACTTCTTCCTTTATTATAATATATCTCATACTGAATCCGTATGGTAATTTTTTTCAACTCACAAGTGGTTTAAAAGATATTGGTTTACGAGGAAATGTACTTTTGTTGGTTTAATATCAAGAATATTTCATTGCTATTAAAATACAAGATAAGATGAAGTACCATAAATACTAGAAGCAAAGCAATCTCAAAATGGGAAATGCCCATGTAATGCAAAACATGATCAACGATTGTGAAATGCCAAACCCCATCCTAATCCTTAAGCCCGTAAACCTAAACTCCTATATAATTGAGTCCATATGAGCAATGTTGAAGATGGTGTCCTTATGCTAAGAAAACTAGTATCCAATTTATTGCACTTGAAGAAAGTTAATTATCTTAACAAAATCAAAGATAATATTGATTCTGCTTAAAAACTTGGGATTTGTATTTTGCCTTGCCATTAAAATGACATAGAAGTAATCTTCTTTTAGACATCGTCGTTATGGTGAGAGGATTTCTTTGTGCCCAAGTATTAGGAAATTTAAAGCAAATTCTGTTAGGAATATCTTGTTAGTGTACACATATTAGAGTGTGGTGTGATGAATTGTAATAACAATTCATAGATATAATTTGATGTAATAGTTAGTGGGTTAATAATGTATGAGGTGTGAGAGAGATTCTTGGGTATGTTACATTCTATAATTGTGATTATCTGTCAGTTATAACGGCTCACGTATTATTAGGGATGAGTGGTTGAAGGAGATAAGTCTGAATCCTAACTTATAGGAAATCAACACACTATATATGTACTCTTATGTCTTTGTGAATATATCTTAAGTTTATTGTGTGAACGAATTCTTGTAACGTGTAAATCCTGAACAAAATTTACATTTGGTATTTGAACAGGTTATTTAAGAGAGTATGAAGATTTAAATTTTTTATGGGGCAGCTATAGAATGATTTCTAATTGCTCCGGCTCATTAAATTTCCTAGATTAGGTTATCTTATTCAAGCATTAGTTAGATTTCATTTCTTAGTTATTCATTTGTTTTTAGGGAAAAGTTTTCTTTGTAGGGTGGAGAGATGTGGGTGCAGCTGCAACTAATGTGAAGATTAGATTGAGAGATGAAAATTCCTGTAGCTGAGTGTATTAACATTTACACTGGATCTCCGGGCATTTTTACTTCTACATGGGGTCATTCGAAGCTTATCAAGATATGCATGTGCATGGTTTGCTGCATATCGGACTTCACTTATATTTCTTACATTGTGGAACTGCTATGCTATCAAATTAATGATATCATCTGTGTTTGAGTTCTGTCAAGGTCGTATGTTTACTATTTTGGATCAGAATTCTTCATCCACCTGTGGTCTGAAATGCGTATGATCTACATCCCAACCTGCCGGCTGCCACGTCTGATCTGAGTCACTTGTCCACATCGTCCAAGCCAGATCCTCACGCCTTGATCATCTTGCCAGCATCTTCGTGTTTCACATTGGATTTTCTATACAGTCTTGGCCTGGTGGCTGGTGCGTTTGGGTTCGTTTGGAGAATTTTTGGAGACTGCTGGAGAGTGCGTGACGATCTTTGTGACCTGCTGCAAGTTTAAGTGCATTAATATGTATCAAACTTAGCGTGCAGTTCCATATAATTCTTCTCTGTTCTGGCAGAGATCTTCTTGGGTGTGCAGACCTGTGAACCAATCGTGCCACTTCTCATGCAAACATCCACCTGACACCACACTCATTCTCGCCTATCGTGGAAACTGGCAGATTGTGTGTCTATTTTGCAGACTGTCGAGATTCCATCTGTGCTTGCCAGCATTGTGCACCTGTTCAGATTTCATTTCACACCATGAGTATCATGTAAATCTACAGTTTGTTCAAACGCTGCATCGCTTTAAGCATTGGATTCCACTCCATCAGTTTTTTGCATCAGAGAGCTAGCTCTGCTTCCTCCCACCCTATGAAAACCACCTCGAGCCCACTGTTTAATACTTACATGCGGTTTTACACTCAAGCATGCGATATTTGCAATTAAAAGGGTATGGTGTTTCATTCAAAATAGCCTCTTATTTGAAAGACATATAACTATTTGTGCAAGTTGACGTTTGAAGTTATTGATAGCCTGGGTAGAGTGAGGCATTTTGCTAAAGCATTGCAAACCAAGTAGTACATGGTTCAAACCCAACAAGTAAATTTTTGGTGATAGTAACAAATTGCATGATTAGTGAATCTTGTATTCAAGTGTTGAAATATTTTGTCGAGGGGGTTGTCAATTGTTACTAGCGGTGATGAGAATTTGTCTAGGGGAATGAAAAAGTAATTAAATATTACTTTTTCTCAACATTGTTAGTTAGTTCTATAGGGTATTTCGAGTCATTTGAATCTATTATCTTCAAAGTCCAAAGTCGTATTGTGAAATTAGACATGTTGTAAAAAAGTGTCAGAAAATTAAATTGTTTTGCTTCACTCTCTGGATGCATTTTTGGGAGAACTTGACATCCAAATTAAGGGAGGGATCTTGACATTTGAGCTTCAAATTCAATTTGCTGAGCGAGTAGCCTAGACACTCGGAGGTTGGAGGACATTCAACGTTCTCTCGTCAGTCATTAGGGACGGGGTCGCAAAATTGTAATAGTGACAAACTAGTTGCACCAAAATGACTTAATGCCAAAGATGGTTTTCAAGTGGTAGTGGAGATCGTCTCATATCATTTGTGATCAAAGTGGCAACGATCTACGATGATGGCTACATATGTAGACAATGGGTACTAAGTCCTCATTATTATTATTTTTAGTATTTTCAGTATTTTCATGTTTTGTGTGGTGTGCAGAATAAACCCTTGCTGTGACATTTCAAAAGTACTTGTATTGAAGAATCTTGCTTTTTGGGGGCAGGAAAAGATTTTGAGGTTATCTCAATATGGATTGTTGTCCAAATAGTTCGAGAGCTCTAGGAATTTGGAGGATTTAGAATTTGGGATCCCAGTGGATCAAGGAATTGACTCAAGGAATTCGTCTCGTAGCTACGCCTTTACGAGGTAAAGAGACAACTTGATGGAGTTGTACCTAGTCTAAGCAGTGTTTTTAGAGAGATTTTTGACTTCTTCAGAATATGATTCTCTTCTCCCATGTGCACACTAAGGGGGGGAATGTTAGGAATATCTTGTTAGTGTTCACATATTAGAGTGTCATAGATATTATTTGATGTAATAGTTAGTGGGTTAATAATGTATGAGGTGTGAGAGAGATTCTTGGGTACGTTGCATTCTATAGTTAAAATGTGATTATGTGTGTATTACAATGGCTCACATATTATTAGGCATGAGTGGTTGAAGGAGATAAGTGTGACTTCTAATTTATAGGAGATCAACACACTATATATGTACTCTTCTATCTTTGTGAATATATCTTAAGTTTGTTGTGTGAATGAATTCTTGTAATGTGCAAATCCTGAACCAAATTTACAAATTCCTATCCACAATGAATTGGGATGGATCACTAATTGTGAAAAGCTTCACGAGGACTAGATTGTATCATGTAATTTTGCTCAAAGTTATATTGAAAATAGTATCATAGCTAGTAATATTGCCTAAAATAGCGCACACTTATTATCTTCAAGTTGTCCATAAAAACAATGTGCCTTAGGCTATTAAGATTCACGAAGTGACAATTGTCGAGGCTACACCAACATTGTCAAATTATAAATAAAATTTGAAAGAACTAGGAGATATTGATTGCCCACTACACATCAAAATTCTGCAGTCATTCAAAGTTTCACGACAATACACAAACTGATATGAATACGAGGAGTTTGGTTGGTAAAAAGTCAAATGCGTTCGATAGCGATAATTATAAATTTTTCAAGAAGCATATGTTTAGAATAGGTTCCATGATGATCAAGAGATGACCATCAATAAGTAGATCACATGCAAAATTTATTTGAAATATTCACATCCTGTTCTCACTTTTACAATTTTATGTATGCTTAGCAAAGCGCTAAGTCAACATGCTAGAGAAAGTAAAAATATGAGTTTAATGAAGACTTCAGCAGACTTAAAGAAGATATAAAGATCATCTGTATTAATTTAGTTGACAGTTTCTTGGATAAAGTTGAGCTATGATTCTTCAAAGGACCTTGTTAGAGTTTTCTTTTCAGAATATACTGCAAAAATATACCATCTTCACGATGCAGTTTGTGTCGTTATGTACATTTTGGACATCATTGTGCATTTTGTCATTTATTGCGCCAATACTCTGCTATCATGCCTTGGCATGCCAACTGTTAGTTTAGTTAAAAATAACAATCAATATTTCTTGAGAGTAATCATATGTCCCATGCTCGAGATGTGACTAAGGTGACACTGTAGGGGTTATGACCAACTCAAACGCATATTTGCTGATCTCATCTAACAAAAATTTCCAATGCTTTAAAGCCTGCTATATCCATTTGATGATCACATGATACCTTGTATTGTACCCTACTGCTGTTGTTGCATCATCAGAAGCCATTTTGTCACTTATTTCAATGTACGATCCACTTTCTTTTTGTACCATAGCAACAAGCTCCTCTAAAGCTGTGAATTGTTTTGTAGTGTAGAGGTTGATTCCATTAGCTACTTTGACATTTTGGACATCATTCTTTGTTTTGTCGTCTATTGCGCCAATCCTCTGCTATCATGCCTTGGCATGCCAACTATTAGTTTAGTTAAAAACACTGATCAATATTCCTTGAGAGTAATCATGTCCCATGCTCGAGATGTGACTAAGGTGCCACTGTTGGGGTTATGACCAACTCAAATGCATATTTGCTGATCTCATCTAACAAAAAAGCCAATGCTTTAAAGCCATGCTATATCCATTTGATGATCACACGATACCTTGTATTGTACCCTACTGCTGTTGTTGCATCATCAGAGGCTATTCTGTCACTTATTTCAATGTATGATCCATTCTCTTTTTGTACCATGGCAACAAGCTCCTCTAAGGAAGTGAATTCTTTTATAGTGTAGAGGCTGATTCCATTAGCTACTTTGCTGTATAGCTTGAGCCTCTTACACTTTTTGATTCTGACTTGTGCCTTCGCTTGCTTCGCCTCTTGCTTTGCTTTCGTGCGCCTCAAGTCTAGGTCTTAGATGTGCTTTTGGCAACTATCACATCCTAGGTTTTTTTATCATTTTCCTTTGGTCTGAAAAATTTCCTTTCCTCTCTACAATGTATGCTATAAAGTTTTAACATGACAGAGCTACAAAGAAAACACCCTGTCTGGAAGCATGACAATCTGAGTATGAAGAGAGGGAAGGTCTTTTGCAAGTATTGTGGTTTAAGTTTCTACGAGATATTTAATTGCCTTGAATGTTACCTTGCCAAAATACCTGGATGTGATATTGCATTGTGCAAAAATGTTGAGGCAGAGGTTGTAAGGGAGTTGAAAACTCAATTGGAGAGATTTCAGGAAAAGGAGCAAAGGGTGAGGAAAAAATGACAGATTGCTACCTCTTTTCGTCCCTTTTCCAACCCTCGATTTGTGTTCAAGCTTTTAAATTGTGGGGTTGGTTTGCGCCACATAGTCCTCTTGGTTCCAACCATCTTGGAACAAAGATGAACACAAGCCGGCAAGAATTGCAGTAGCTGACTTCCGATACTTTTGTGACATACCGTTTCATGCATCCTACATTTTGAGTCTAATTTTTTGTTCTAAATTCTGATTATTTACGAGTTAACGATTTTGGTTAAAGTTTAACTTTCACAATTCTGTTTTTTTATGACTTTATGATTTCTGTTAAAAATTTAACTTACACAATTCATATTTTTAGTTCAATTTTTAAAATCCCTTTTTTATTCTAATATTTATAGATATAGTCCTTGCTTCGCCCTTTTATATTATTTTCCATTGCTATTGTAGTCTTTACGCTCTAGTTTGCTTTTCTTCCCATCACATTTGATGGATTCAATTCTCCCACACTTACTGTCCGTCGCACCATTTTCTTGGTTTGTGTGCTTTGTCAAACTGGACCAATTTTCATAATCTTAATCACGCCTTTCGCATGTAAACATTATGTCACCGTGGTTTTCTTTCCTCTTGAGCATCCTCTAATCACCCCCTTCCTTCCATAGTAATTCATCTAGTTTTCTCATCGCTTATTTGTCTTATTTGTTTGAAAAAGCCCTATTTTTCACTAGGCATTGTTCCCTTCATGCACTTATAATTTAGCATGTAGCTTCCTCATTAATTCTTTGTTAGTGCATGCTAGTTGATAAGACTATTTTGACCATCATATCTTTTTCCTCCGAATTTGTATCATAACTTGTACTTGCTTTTGATGATAGATGGATTGGTGCATTTATCGACTCTGCTGCCAAACTAAGGAAAAGTTTAAACTAATGGTCTACATCAACCATTAGGTGCCGCCCATATTTTTGTATTTTGGTACAATAATTGGATGTGGGGCTTGAGCCATCCATTCACATACCCGACCCCCAATGTATGATCCAAGTGACACAACCCTATTGGTCGCTCAACATTGTGTATAAGCCCAACCATCCGGTGGTCTTCAACTTATGTGGTAGGGCAAGTTCTATGAATCATACATTAACATGATGCCCCCAACAACAAACACCATATGCTTGAGGTGCATGTTGTGCCACATCTTTTATTTCCTTAACTCCTTCAATGGCATCAGTATTCAACCCACGTTGTTAGGGTTCGCACTAGAATGATAATTAGAATTCAACCCGTCTCTGCTAGGGTTCACACTAGGTATGGCATCGCACTCTTTTAAAACAAATGGAGGAGCTATGCTTGTTGAATCTCTTGTGAATTGTCTTCAGACCATAAAACTATTGGAATGCACTCATCCCGATTGGTGTACCCCACCTCATGAATCTTGTCTAGCGCATTCTCCACAATCTTATCAAGGCCTCTACTTTGTCATTTGTGTATATGAGTGGTAGGCCGTGCTTGAGTGGTCCTACACTATGCCCTCTCTTTAACAATACCTATATTATCTACGCATGAAATACTTACTCTAGTTGTTCGTGAAACTTATCAGAAACCAAAGTGGCTGATGATTTTTTCATAGAGAAATCTTCCATTCATCTTCAAGGTACAATCCTTTGTTGACGTGACCTCAACTCACCAAGTCGAGTATTGGTTGCCATGATGATATGGTGTACTCCACTTTATTAATTGGTTGCCATGATGATATGGTGTACTCCACTCTTATAATTGGTTCCTTTGATGATATGGTGTACTCCACTCTCGCACATCAATAGGACTGAAAAATTCAACCCCCATTTTTTTCAAAAGGCTCCTTGACAAGGATTGGTATCAATAGCATATCATCTCTCTAGGGTGATTCACCCACACGATGACAAATGCCATATCGATGTGCACATTGTGGGTATCTTTAAACAACTTTAAAAATCAATGTCATTGTGACACCTTGCACAAAGTTACTTCACCGGCATAGTGAAGTTCGATAATACCCTAATGGCATTCACACAAAACCTCTAGGCTCTCACTTGGTAAGACAACACATTGTAAGACCTCATCCAACCCCATTGCAAGAACAATTATGTGTGCACTACAATTCACTTTTGTTGGGCCATAACACATATGTCTAGTTTGCTTGTCAACATCAACAATGGATGCAAACCTGTTTTACACAACCTCTACATAAAAAAGCTTACCACCACTTTGAATTTTAACTCTTGGTACAAAAACAACCAATGACATCCTTCCTTATAACACTGGTTCGTTGAATATATACATGAAGGGTTCATGGTGCATGGTTCATAAAGAATGTGAAAGGAGTTCCTAGTAGGAACTGCCTAAATTCTTGCAAGGCATATGATGCACCTCATGCTCGGTGGTGGTTTAAATGCACTATATTTGTGAGTGCTTTTCACTTTTGAATTAAATTGGATTGTCAATGTTCACATCACCCAAATGGTCCAAGATTACACTAATTGTTGTCATTGATATGTCAATGTGAATGTGAAGGGATTCATTTAGAGGGAATTGAGTATTGGTGCCCTTCCAATAGACCTTTTAACATATCAAGGGCATGATGTTGCCTTTTGGTCCAATGGAAGAGTTCATCATTCTCCAATGATGTGATTGTGAATGTATAGTTTTTGATGAACTTGCTAACCAAAATGTGCTTCCTACCCATTTTTGTTAACCTTGTGCTCTTAAAGGACCAAGATCCCTGATCTCTTGTCTCATCTTGTGAAACCTGCTACACTTTGGTCATCCCGTAGGCTGTAAACAATTCTGCATAGCCATGCATCACTCCTGCAAGTTGTGATGTATTGTTTCAAGCCGTGAACTATTGTGTGAAGCCCACGAGGCATTGGACAAGCTGCAAAGCACTTGACTCCACCCCATTGCATACCCACTTTATCCCGTGGTCCATGCATCATCAGAATGCCTGGACTCATTTTCCCGTGATCAGTCTTAAGCTGTGGAACGCTGCAAACCATTGCTCATAATCATAGAGTGCTAACACATCATCCCAACGTGCTTTTCCTCCTTCACAATAGTTCTGTAATAATCCTTCCTCGCCGCCCTTCTTTTATTCTTGGTGTGTCATGTTGTCAACTTGGGTAATGCCATAAAGTATCACCCAAAGCCACGAACACTTGCTCAAATCCGCAGAATACTATTTATAACCGTGGAATACTACCAGCAGCCACAACAGTCTTTTTAGGCTGCACATTACCATGTAGAGCCACACTACACTGTCTTTGTTGCGATGCTCCTTATGGTGTAGAACACTATGTTTTGCTGTGATGTTTCGTCTGGACACCCCAACAATTCTAGAGACTTGCTCTTGAATGTTTTGGTTGCACTTTTGGTGCAACAACACCTCTTCTACATTCTTCTACCTGATTAAAGACATGTGGAGATCTTCAACTTGCGGCGTGTTCTTCATGCCGTCATGTGTCAAATTTGTTTGTTCACTTCTTTCATGCCGTAAATCACTGTCTTTGATGTTGTCAGATCGCATTGGTTTCCTGAGCCAGCCTTGAGCCACATGAATGCCGTGATGGTCACAGAGCTCGATTTCGCCCGAGTTGTTGTAGAGTTTAATACCCAACCTAATGCAATGCAAGTGGGATGATAGTGTAGGCCACCATAGCACAAGACGATCCTTGTTTATAGCTGGTTCAGATGGCTGTTTGTCTCCTACTGATCCACTATCTATTCTTAGGATATTAGATTGTGCCTGAAGATCAGATCTTGGTGTTGCTTCAGATTCCGAATTATCTGCAGATCAGAGATGATCCACCATTTTTATTCGTGAAACCTTTGCCTTGGTTCTCATGCCTTTTCCCCTCCATTTTCTTTTATAAAGAGTAGAGCTCGTTTTGTTCTAAGGGATTTTTTTGGCGGAGTCTCTCTCTCCTTAGAATTTATTTGAATTCTCTTCCATCTATTATGTTTTATCCTCTATGTTGAGGAATGTAATGCATCCAGGGCCTCTTTCGTAGTCTAGTACAATTGTGTATACTTGAGCAACGATTAAGTTATGGCTTATATCTGCTCTACTCTTGCCTCATCTCCCTGATCTCATATAGATTGTTTTGATCTACTCTTAGGCTGTAATGTGTGTGTGGAAGTTGCATCTATCTAATGTACTTTGTTATCCTCAAACACAGAGTGGAAGGAAGATCCTTGTTTCACTCTTGGTATATCGCCTTCCTCTTTTTCTTTATTTGTCTTATCCTTTCCCCTGCAATTGTTAGATTAGGTAGTTAGTGATAGTTTTAGGACTAGAAGTAGATGAGAAGAAACTCTCTCTGAAGGTTTGCTTCAGGTTGCAAGTCCCACACTTGAGAAGCAATCCCATGTTGTATTGTTAGTGAAAAAATTCACAAGCCAACGCTTTCAACCTCTAATAGTTTTGGCATTCCTGATGGAACAAAAGATTTGTTTTCGTTTACAATCATGCACAAAATCTTGTTTATAAACTTTCAGTCAAGATTTTGGTGAGAATCTTGACTCACCTTGCTTTTTGAAGCACCAATCATTCCCCCGACAATTCCACATTTTCAAAGATCCACCCTTCAAAATGCAGACCAGCTCCTTTATGTCTTAATATTACCATGCTTCCATGGATTTTCCTAGAGCTCTCCTATTTGTTTCTTGGAACTCTGGTGGCCCCCTTCATCTGCAACTATGTGATGTGTTATTCACCCTTGAATCTTTTCCTTCTTTTATGGAAATGATTTTGTGATCCCTATTGATCATATTCAAGACGTGGCTGATTTATGTGTAGTGCTTGATATCACAAAGGAGAATACAACTCTTAGATTGCTCATGTCTTCTTTCAGAGGAAAAGCTTTAGATTGGTTTAGAAGCTTGGGTGCACGATCAATCTCTTCATGGGATCAGCTAGGAGAAAAGTTGAACCGGTTCAAGGAGAATATAGACATCATCTCTCATAGAACACCTTAGATCCATAAGAAAATCCCCTACAAAGTATGTTTTAGACTTCAACATCAGATTTAGAAAGACTTGGGAAAGAATCCCCCAAGAATGGAGACTTCTATAGATATGGCATTCTTATTCTACGTGGGAGCCTTTGACTCAAATCTTGTTATTTTGATTTAGGCTCTTGGAGGTAGTACTCTTCCTCAAACCTTTGATATATCTATTCAAGCAGAGAAGAGCCTTGTTCATGTTGGTGTCATCATTCCCATCCCTATTATTCTCTCCTTCTTTCTCATGTAGTGTGATGTTCCCTTAGCTTTCCATGCACCCATGGAGAACCCTTCCAAGCCGCCTCATACGCAAAAACCTCTCTCTGTCTTGATCATGCCTTCATCCTTGAGAAAACTCCTCCGACACAACCTCAATTGATTTCGCCACCCCCAAACATTTCAAAACGGAATATTGGGAGGTCATGTAATTTGAATACTTGTCTTCGGCCGTTCCCAACTATTTCCAAACTTGGGCATGAGCCAAAGGCAATGTTTTTCATTTCTATGATGAAAAGGACGTTCCACACAAGACCATGCAAAAATCCAAGCCAACAACAACAAATGAATATCCGGTCAGCTTGGAGGAATTTCGAAGCAAGAGGAAACCGTGTGTAACTTACTAGTTGCCCTTGAGTCAGTAGGAGCAAGAATGCATTGGAGAAGAACACCGTAACGGTTGGAAAGGCAAATGAAGGTGGCTGAAATCAAGCAAACCCTTAGAAAGCTAAGAGATCGTTGCTAGTACTCCACGACACTGCGAGACAAGCTTCATCAGTGAACTTAGCTACAAATAGGAGGTAAAAGTATCAAAGTGGATGAAATCTGGTGGTGGTTATGATTCTCAGTTTCCTCCCAGCCAAATAGTTTTTGTTGTCGAGGATGATAAGATTGCTGCATTGGATGTTGAGGAAGAGGACTGCTAGGCTCTATTTGCCGAATGTAGTGACCCCAAATTTGCTGAATGTAGCGATCCCAATTTTGCCGAATGTAGCGACCCCAATTGTGCCGCATGTTTAGAGCTTGTTTTCGCCCTTAAAGATTGGAATGCCGAGGAGCCAACGGAACATGGGACCAAATCAAAGGAATAGTGGGAAGAGGAGGAAGATATTTTTGCGTGCCATGTCTGCAAATCTGAGAATGGGGATGATTTGGTTAAATAATGTGGACCTTTTCCCTTGAGAGACGTATGTCCACTGAGATATTAACCCCTTTCAAAGCCTGACCTTGAGTTGTTTCTCGCTCATGCTCAATGCAGAGAGATTGAGGAAGATTTGCACCTTGAACTAAGAATCAACCGATACATCCTCTAGAGCAAAGCATAAATGCAAAAGGGGTGCATTCCACGAGCAAAGTTGACATGTCGAAGGAGAAGAAACACCAACATCTCACCTTGTTCTTATCACTAACCATGGCTGCTGCGTAGCTTTTGCATGGCCGCGCCCCAGCCACCTGCGGCTTTGTGTATATCTTGCTTTCCGTTGAATAAGTGTGTTGCGCAGCTTGCATATTCCTCTTAATATGTATGTGTTTCTCTATTTTATACAAAGTTTTTGGAGCACTTTTGAGAGGATGCAAATTCATAGAGTTGTAAAATCCCTTTTGGGACTGAAAATGGAGAAAAGGGGTTAACCGGCTGTCCCGAACAGATCTGATCTTGAAACACCTTTAATTATTCACACAACAAATTGATAATAACTGAAAACCAATCTAAAATCAGCAATCTCCAAGGGCAGCGAATTGTCTAAGGAATTCAAGTCCACTTTTCACTATGCAAATCAATGAAGAATGCCACAAAACAATTAATCTAGCCACGACAATATTTATAAATCATAAATACATCAAAAGATTGAAGGAATATCTGATTTCACAGCTGGAATTAATTATTTAGAACAACAGACTAGCCAAAACCGAGGGCTAGGAAAAATAGTAAACCTTTGCCAAAATTCACCAAAATGGAGATTCCGGCCTTATAAAATATGCCGAATCAGAATATAAAATCAAATTTGTAATTTGTTCCTAGAAGGCACTCAAACACCATCAAACCCTAGTTGCTCCAACTAGGAATGGCTCTAAAATGCATGCAAATATTTGTAGATCTCTTTCCTTATTCTCCAATGCCTCAAATCTGCAAAAAGGTCTTCAATATAACTTGCTTCAACCAAGGATGGAAGGTTTTCGTCCTCCAACCAACCACAAGAAGGGTTTTCGTCCTTCTTGGAAAGCCACACTATTGGATTTTCGCCCAAAAGTGGAAAGACAATGAGCAAACAGCCCAAAGGTCTAAATTAGATAAAATTCCCAAAAGTAGATGTGTGCAAATGAAGTCTCTAATCTTCTTTTATATCCCCAACATGGTGCCAAAGGCCAAAAAGGTAAGGCTGACCCATATAAAGTCATTATAATCTTTTAATTGGCTTTTAAAATGCACCAAACCCAGCCGACCCCTTATAATGGGAATTACAAAGATAAAAACATAAATATGAATGAAGGAAACTTGAAATATAATCCACGATCTTCCCTTGTTCATCCATTGCTTGCCTTTGGAAAGAGGAAAGGCAAGGAATCCTTTATTTGGATTAATTCGAAAAAGGGGACATTACAAGAGTCAATGCAAAGTGTTCTCATGCAAACTCCATGTTGAATAGATGCTCAAAGGTTATTTGTTCTTCACTCTTAGCAGAAAGTGTCCCCGTGAGTTGTTGTAAATGTTAATCAAAATGTGCCCCCTGCCCATTTTTGTTAACCCTATGCTCTTAAAGGACAAATATCCTTGAGCACTTGTCTCATTTTGTGAAATCCTCTACACTTAGTTCATCCCATGGGCCGTAAACCATTCTAAATAGTTGCACATCACTCTCGAACAAGATTTATTGTTTCAAGCTGCAAATTGTTGTGTTAAATTCACAAGACATTGGACAAGCTGCGAAACACTTATCTTCATTGATTGGATACTCACTTTATTCCATGGCCAACACACCATTGGAATGCTCTTGGCTCATCTCGCACACATAGAGTCTCAAGCCACAAAATGCTGCGAACCATTGCTCCTAATCATAGAGTGCTAACACATCATCCCGTGTGCTTTTATTTCCGACCGACTCTTTCCTGGCTGCTCTTCTTTTCTTATTGTCACGTTATTTTGTTAACTTGTAGAATGTCGCCAAGTATCGTTCAAGCCGCAGGTGTTTGCTTGAAGCCGCAAAATGCTATTTAGAGCTACGAAATACTACTTGCATTTGCGAAGGTCTTCTTAGGTTGTGCACTACCATGTAGAGCCGCACTACCCTATCTTGATTGCGATGCTCCATACGTTGTGGAAGTTTGTACTTTTTCGGGATGTTTCTTTGGACACCCCAATGGTCATGCGACTAACCGTGGCTCAACTGTTTGATTAATGGCTTGCGAAGATCTTCAATTCTTAGTGCCTTCTTCATGCCGTCATGTGTTCGCATTTTCAGCTTGTTCACTTCTTCCATGCCGTTGCCTTCGATCACTATTAGATCGCATTGATTTCTTGAGCTACCCTTGAGCAACAAGAATGCCATGATTGTTATAGAGCTTGATTTTCCCACCATGAGTGGTTGCTAGAGTTTAATGCCCAAGCTAAGGTGATGCAAGAGGGACGACAAGTAGGCCACCATAACACATTGGGACGATCCTAGTTGTTAGCTGGTTTATATGGCTGTTTGTCTCCTACGGATCCATTGTTTATTGCCATAATATTAGATCTCCCCTTAAGATCAGATCCATGCATCACTTGATTCGGATTATCCGTAGAATAAAGGATGATCCACCATTCTTGATTCGTGACACCTTTGACTTGTTTCTCAAAATTTTCCCTCCATTTTTTTCTTTAAACAGAAAAGATCATTTTGTTTTATGGGCTTTTTTTTTTTGGCGGTTCTCTCTCTCTCTCTCTCGAATTCTCTTGAATTCTCATGTTCGATGGATGGTGTTTTAGCCAATATGTAAATGAATGTGATGTATCCAAAGCGTCTTTTGCAAAGATAACTCAGTTGTGTATACTTGAGCAACAGTTAAGTTATGACTTATATCTGCCCTACTCTTTCTTGTTGTCTCCTTGATCTCTAGTAGGTTGTTTTTACCTATTGGTAGCTTGTAATGTGTGTGTGTGTGGACCATACTTGCATTTATCTAATATAATGTATTATCCTCAAAATAGAGTGGAAGGAAGATCCCTGATTCACTCTTCCCTTATCGCCTTCCTCTTTTCCTTTATTTATTTCTCTTCCCTTCTCCCCTATAGTTAGATTAGGTAGTTAGCGATAGTGTTAGGAGTAGACGTAGATGAAAACCGACTCCCTTTGGACTTTGAAGGTTTTGTTCAAGTTGCTAGTCCCACTCTTGAGAATTAATCCCATGTTATGTTGTTAGTGAAACAAAATTCACAAGTGGACACTTTCAACCTCCGATGAAACTGTTGATGGTATCCCATATGTCCTTGGAACTTGGACTCTTTTTAGGCCATGGGTGTGTTAAGAATTCACAGAAATGCTATCTTTTGTAGGTCCGCCAACATCCTCTCTGTGTAGATCACATGCATGTAAACACCAAAAATTGACATGGTGTAACATTCTACTTAGGCTAGGACTGCAAGACCTTTTGACTTTAAAAACACACTCTTTCCGTCTCCATAGTGTTAGTCTAGTTGCTTGACGTGCTTTGCTTTGCATGTGTCTTTGCTCAAGTACCCAACCATGACGATGCGTTGTTCGGGTGAAATCATCGCTTTAGGTAAGGGGCAGCTATGAAATCGTTGGTCTGCGTAACTCAGCGGCTTTGAAACTGTAATGTCCCTTTCTAGGGCTAAAACTGAGAGACAAGGAATTATCACAAACCCCAATCTGATTTAAATCTGATTTTTGGACCAGCAAACTAAAAATTAAATTAGTACAGAACAACAGTCTGATTTTTGGAACAACAGCTTGTAAAACACAAGATTTCACCCAAATATCACCCTACAACTCATCCACAATATTTATAGACCTTTTAGGAATACTTTAGAACAATTTCACCATGAAAATCAATCAACTACTCAGCTAGAAAATTATTTTATGAACAACAGAAGTACAGCTAAGAGAAATAATCAAAATAGAGGTTTCCAAACCCCAACAATAACCAAATATGAATGATTTCAGCCTTATAAATTATGCCAAGTCTGAATATCAAATAATAAATGAGTGTCGTGCCCTAGAAGGCACTTAAAATGACTTCAACCCTAGTCGCTCCCTAGGAGAGGGACTTCAAATCATGCAAAAACTCTTTGTAGGTCTTCTTCTTGATGCCCTAGATAAAAACCAGCAAGAGGATCTTCAATATTCTCCTTCACACCACCCAATTTGGAGAGTTTTCGTTCTCCAAATGCCACAAGGAAGGTTGCTGTCCTCCTTGGATGCCACACTATGGATTTTCGCCCTTAGTGGAGTTGGAAATAGAGCAAACAACCCTAGAGTCCAAATAGATAAAGTATATATGCCAAAAGTGATGTGCAAATGAGCCCCTAAGACTCCTCTTATACCCTTTGGTTGGCGCCAAGAGCCATAAGGTGTAGACCGACCTCTTAAGCTTGCTTTATCTTCTAATTCCATGTTGGAAACTTCCCAACCTTGTCGACCTCTTAATGAGCTTTACTTTATCTTTTAATTTCATGTTGGGAGCATTATAATCCCAGCCGACCTGCCTTAGGGAGTAAAGCACCAAAGAAAAACATTAATAACAATTCTTGTGTAAGAAAATAAAAACGAAACCCAAGGAATTTCCTTGTGCAATTCCTTCTGGCCATGGGAAGAGAAATGGCAAGAAGTCTTCAATTGGTGTTAGTTTGAAAAAGGGGACATCACACAAACCACCGGTCTGAATTACTCAAAGTGGTTTCACAATGATGATGTGGGTAAATGAAGGGGTAGGACTCAAGGGGAAGTTGTTCCACATGTTCTTTCCACTTCTCTCACACTTCGAGTTTGCTTGAGTTTTTTCCATGAAGCCTTTTGCCTCTCATTTTCCTATATACACAGACCCTCATGTCATTAGCAAAGATCGGAAAAATTGTGAACGATCCCATTCTCTATCGTATTACGATACAAAACCATTGTATCATTGTTTCCGCTTTTAGCATAGGTTTAACTAGATTTTTGGAGCATGTTTTCTTGCCCTTGTGAGTTTTCCTGAGATAATTATGCACCATATTGAACTTGGAGGCTACATCTTGAGGGCATTTGAACATTGTTCTTGT
The DNA here is from genome assembly GCA_018340775.1 of Taxus wallichiana var. yunnanensis. Lineage (NCBI taxonomy): Eukaryota > Viridiplantae > Streptophyta > Pinopsida > Cupressales > Taxaceae > Taxus > Taxus wallichiana. The sequence goes on from CM031240.1 coordinate 559,199,134, forward strand.
TCAACCCTGGCTTTGCGTTGAGCGACTGATAGGTCAGGGATTAGTAGTTATCTTGTTTCATATAATAGATTAAATTAGATATTTATTAATGATAATGTGTGTATGTTTGTATTGCTCTCTTGTAATAATTACAACTCACAGTCCTAGCTGCCATTTCCACTTTTGAGTTGTATTTTATGAGGTTTGCGCAAGGCTCCAGTGTAGTCTACACCTCATACTCATTAACACTCCTCATATTTCCTTTTGTGCTATATTTACACAGTTTCCCTGTCTGTTGCGAGTCTTATAGCTGCCCACTTCTTCCACATTTATTCTCCAATTGTTTAGGGTAATAAGAAGTTTGAAGTCTATTTGTTCATAGCGGTGACCTTCGACTCTTTCAAAGCATACATTGTGTTGTTTGCGTGTATGCTGATTCTCTCTCTCTTACAATTGCTCTCAACATATTTCTCGAAGTCAGTTGTGTTTCATTAGCTTTTGCCAGCCATCTCTCTCTGTTCTTTCCTGTCCTCTTTTGTGTGTAACTGACTTCAGGTCTGGAGGAGTCTTCCTTATTTGCACTCGAGCCTTTTTTGGCCCTTCACTGTGCTGTTTTCATCCAATTTGGGTGTTGACTAGTTCATATGTTTTCTATTGACTTTCTGCTTATTTCATAGCTCTTCATTCTCAGCCTTCTATCTCTTTACAATTTATGTAATCTCAGTTAATCAGTCCACTTTGCTGTGTTGTCCATTGTCGTTTGCAAACATCTAGGGTCTCATTGCTTTCGATGTTTCCATGTAATTTCTGATCACTTTGAGCATGTGGGGTGTTTCCATTTATAGGTGTTGAAGTATTGTTTAAGTGCCTCTGATTCATTAGCATCATTTATCATAAAGACAACAAAACATTGTTTTTTAGCTTCCATGTATTTCAAAATAAAATAAACTCAAGAGGATGCATACAATAAATTGAGGGAATACATACACAAATACTTTGAAGGTAGCCACAATACACACCTAATTTTTTCTTTTTGACAATTTTTTTGCTAGACTCATTGACACATTAATCTCTCTCGTGTGTCCGTCTTAAGGAGTACATTGGGTTCAGGGTTTGATGGGCTTGTAACACATCGTAAGGGATCTTTATGGCATTTCCTTTCCTACCACCACCTTATACAACCTTATAGGACCTTCGCATCACCTTTTCATCAGCGCCAATTGATTTGACTACACCATCCTCCATTTTCTTCCAATTTGCATATAGCTGACATTATTGGCCTTGCTGATGACATTTTAGCTGATCGTTTTTCAACCAATGTCATTGGTTGGGATGACAACATTGGCTTTAATTGAGTAATGACTTAGAGTGTAAATTCGTATATAAAGGACTCCCACTTGTCATTTCTCAACATTATAATTGAGTATTCCGCTCTGCTCTTGCTTGCAATCAATATATAAAGGGCTCCCACTTATCATTTCTCAACAATATAATTGAGCGATCGCCCTAGATCGTGTTTCAACCAACGTCATTGTTTGGGCTAACGACATTGGCTTTAATTAAGTTATGACCGAGGGTGTATGTTTGTATATAAAGGACTCCCACTTGTCATTTATTAACAATATAATTTAGCAATCCGCTTTGATCTTGCTTACAAATTTGCGTTAGAAGGTTAAGAGGTCTTAGGGTTTGATGGAGCTTTTTTAAGAAGAAAACTTGGAGCATTGATTTTTGAAGATACCGAGAATATGAGCTGAGCAAGAAGGTCTACCTTAGGCTTTGGAGTCTCCAACTTTGGTCTAGTTAGGTATTCTTCCTATCCTTCGTGGACTTCACCCATGACAATCTCTTGTAGTTCGCCCACAACAATCTCTCACAAGGTGCTACAAGCCAAGGGGGAGATTCATGCACTAAAACGTTGACCTTAGGTAAGTATCTCTAACCTTGATATCTTTCCTTTCTTTGGCTTATGATTTTTCCTTGTATATATGGTAAATAAGACAATTTAACACACCTTTGTTGTATCATTTTTTTCTTTATATTATAGCTCTTGATTTGGACTTACAAGCCCCTTAGAACCATAAGATTAGATAGCCCTTGCCGACCATCAAATGACACTTTCTTATTGTAAGCTCTTGCTTTTGGTTATAGGCACCTCCTTGGCTATATTAAAATCCTACACTCTATAGCCTTAATTACCGAGAGTAGATTCTTCTTATAGCAACATTACAACATCCTATGCACATGACTCTTTTCCTATAGCCCTAAACTGTTTTGTGGACCATTCGTGTGTCTTGGATTTGGTCTTCTACTTTATCCTATTTTAGAGGATCCCCCACAGATCATTCTTAGCTTACATACTACTATCATGATGCTTGTGAAAACAATTGGGGTGTTCTATAACCCAAAGGACATCATAATATACATGAAAAACCCTACTTTGTCATGGTGGATTTTTTTCTTTTTCTCCTTGATTTAAACATGACAATATTACAAGAGTTTGTTAGCAAAAGTATACATATTGCACCATGTGATGGTTTACAAGATAATCTTAGTGAAAGTAGAGAAAGGGTCTGTAATGGACATGTCATTAGTTGAGTGAAAATCAACATAAATCCTAATTCGCCCATGCTTCTCAATTGATATTGGAATCGGGTTTCCCACATTGATTTCTCTACTAAATAGATCATACCTAACTTGAACATCTTGTCATTCTCCTTGTTTACCTTTGGCGTGGATGTTTGGGTTTCATATGATAAAAACAATTCTTAATTGACTTCCCATCAAGTATTAGCTTAAGCCATTGTCCCAAGAGTTGGTTCGTAAGCTTTTAGTATCCTTGTACTTGCATGAAAATAGGTCTTCATAATCTTACACCAATTCTACTTGTTTGGCTGACTACTCTCTTGTCTAATAATCTCAAATAGTGGTGATCATCATTGTATTTGTGGGTCCAATGTTTGTATTGTGTGTCTAAATGAGAATTGGTCTTCGTGATCTTACATTAATTCTACCAATTTAGCTATCCTCCTCTATCCAATAATTTCAAATAGTGGTGATTTTTAATGCATTCTTGGGTCCAATGTTTTAACTCCTTGTGCACATCGGCTCATTCTAGTATTTGCCTGCAATGTCCTTCTTTCCTCTTCATCCATTGTCTCTCCTGGCATGTCTTTGGACTAGGGTGGCTTTACTCTTTTCACTCCTTGTTTACTTAACATAATTGCTTTAGATAGTATAACCACTTGTCTCCATAGGACACTAAGCCCTTAACTCAAACCATAGTTTTTTGTTTAGCTTCACACTACACTTGAGCATGCTGAGTTGGTGACACTTTGGTGCACCCTATCTCCCCCTTGCTAATTCTAGAACTAGTTTATATATCATCTCCTCTCGAACATAGATTCAATCCCAAAACAATCTTCATGAACAATATCCTCACTTGGTCCTTTGTAGGCTCTGTGCTACAAAAGGAAAATTTTAAATCAAAATCCACGTTTAGGAATTGAAACACACTTGCATGAAATTAAAACACACTTTGTAGGAAGGGAAATGCACTTCATGGGAAAGGAAATTGTTGAGCTGAAAAGAAACACATAAAACACCTACAGGCTCACAAAAGACTGTACATTAAAAGGATAATTACATTATAAAAAGACAACAAATATATTACGAGAATGAAAAAAATAAACATAAATATACATATCCATCTTCCTTGGAATGAGTGGCTAGCTCATTCCTCAAAAGAGGATTTTAATCTACACTATTTACAAATGGATGGAATGAAATCATGAATTGATAAAAAAATGGAGATTACATTCAAAGGTGTGGGAGGTTGCATTTATAATTGCATGCTTCCAACCCACTCCTTATTTTAAGGCATACATCTTTATCAACTAAGATTGCAATCTACCCAAAAACATCAATCTCCACAAAATATGAAGACAACTTATCTAATTCTAACTAACAATCCGATCTTATTATTTTCTTGTTGAGAATCAAAATGAATATTGATTCTTCTTTATTTTACAAATAATAAAACACTTATAGAAATATCTATTTTTAGAATGAATTCCAAAAATAGATAACAATGTCACCCTTGGAGTTATGCTCATCACTGTAACTCTAGTATTCATCCCCAAAGCTCTAATATCCAACTCGAAGATAATTGAGGAGACTTTGAAGCGAACTGAGGAGACTCAAGCGATCATGGTAGACTTCGAAGCCATACTAAAACCCATTTTTTCGCAAATGATGACAGTTGTAGAAAATCGGGAGGAGGTTTTGTTCAACACATTGTTATGACCAAAACCTCTCTCAGATTTTCCCTTTGACCTTCTGTTCTTTGATTATGCAACTTTTGGTGCTGACTTGATACACTTTTTCTTGGACTGCCACATAGTAAAAGTCAAATTTATTCCAAATGGTGAAAATTTGTAGAAAAACAGAAGGAGGTTTTTGTTCAACTCATTGTTATGAGTAAAACCCTCATCGAATATCCATTTGACTTTTTGGTTTAAATTATGCAAGACTCCATAGCTAGACCTGCAAACCGAAGCTAGGCATGCAAACTCCGAAGTAAAAGTCAGATTTCTTTCAAATGGTAAAAGCTGTAGAAAAATGGAAGGAGGTTTTTGTTAGACTCATTATTATGACCAAAAACCTCTCTCAGAATATCCATTTGACTTTTCGGCTTAAGTTATATAGACTCCAAAGCGTTCGGGGAAGACTCCGATGCATTTTGGGAGGACCCCGAAGCAATACTAAAACGGCTATAACTTTTGCATATGAACTCGAATCAAGATGATTTTGTTTTGAACTTGCATAAATTTTCTAGAAGAATTTGAATATGCAATCAGATTTGGGTTTGGGTATATTCTTGATAATTGTTTTTCACTTTTTCCCAAACATATGCTTAAGGAGCCGCTCATAAAAACTGTTGAACATTTCGGAACCTCTGGAGCTAATGCAGTGATGAAATAACAATCTTTAGAGATGATATGAGATATTTTGAAGATCTTTCGAGTCTGCTTTGTAGCTAGTGCCTAGTGCTCAAAGTCCATTATTCAATAATGATAGAAAAGTATGAACTACATATGCACAAATTGATATCTTTTTCCCAATAATCATTAGAAATAACTAACAGAAAGATAACAATGAATTCTAAATAAATAACCATGATATATACTCTCTATTTTATCTTAAATAAACCATAAGTTTAGAAATTACACTTAGATCCACTTTATATATGCAAGGAAAAAGAATGTCAAATCTTGTATAAAATGGGCCATTTTGGGCTCATCAACAACACGTCGACATAGAGTGGAACTAATGTACCCATAAATGCTTGACTTTATCGAAACACACTTGCACCTCTGGAAATACTTTTAGTGATCGCTTCTACTCTTGAAGATTAGGATTTGCTTTTGGGTTGTGCAAAAAAGAGGAGAACGTGATTTCTTTACTTTGGCCCAAGTAGTTAACTTTTACTTTTGTGCAGCCCACAAGTATGTCGAGGTCCACAAGGGTTTTATCACAATCAATTATTATCAGATCACATTTTCATGTTGGTTTTCACATTTGATACCTTGAGGGTCTTGCAAGGCATGCTACTCATCCTTTACTTATTTGTTTGATATAATATACACCTCCTTTGGCACCCCTCAATACACTTTGCGTGCCAAATGATCCTTCATTATCTAGGCCAAATATTGATTCTTACTTATCCATACCAACTTGACACGTGGCCTTACGGGTTAAGCTCATGCCACCAACTTATGGCATGGCTTGATTTTGTCCCCTTTTGAGTATCAAGATGATGCATGATTGAACACGTGCACACCGCTTGCTTGAAATCTCATGGTAGCCTTTCACTTATCCCAATACCATTGCTCGAGTCTTATAAAGATGACCTAGTTGTTCGAACTCAACTTTCAATTTGGTCTAGGGTTGATATAATTCTTGTTAGATTATGGTACTTAAGAATGCATCCTCAAGCGGGGTGCCCGTGTGGAAATTAGGCACTCTTTAGTAGAGCCTACGGTCATAGTGAACAACAATCCTAATCTTAGTAGTACGGATTTAGCGGGTGCTTTTATGTAGTTTGTTTCTTAGTTTTAGAAAACCAATTCTTTATTTAGTAGTTTGCTTATGTAAAGTTTTACTTTGTCTATTTGAGGGGGCAAATCCCTAGGATAAATTAGGTCAAAAGTTGATTTAATTTTGGGATGAATTCAGTTTTAGGATCTAGGTTATTTTGTGGTTTCTTATTCAACTAAAACAGATGGCCTAGGGTAGGTGTTTTATTCATTCAATTTGTCATGCGTAATGTTTTTTTAGTGTGTGCTCCAAACCATTTTAGCTTTTGCTTTCTAATTAATAAAATAGTGATGTGATTTGGAGTATATTTGAGTATTTTCCAACTAGTTTTTAATTGTTTTTTACTATATGTGATTATAGATTCTAACATTTAAATTTAAGGAATTTTGATTAGATTTAGCTTTGAACTATCTAGTTGAGTGTTCTTTAAGATCAAATTCTGCCTATCATGGTCTAGAGGAATTTTCAACATGGTATTAGAGTACAATTTTTGAAATCTTCCAGATTTCGCGTGTGGAGAGGTTAGTTATGCGGAGCAGAGAGCTATCACAAGATTTCAATGGGTTGTAATTGCACGCAAAGCCGTAAAAGCTTGTGGACGTGTGAAACCGTAGTTGATCCAATGATCGTAGACTAAATTTAGTTCAAACAATCGCAATAATGACAACTCCTCGTATGCGAGAATCACTTGTTGGAGGGATCCTCAAACAATGTGCCATTTAATTAAAGTTTTCCGAATATCTTGGAAGAAACAAAATTATGGTATGTTTTGGAGAAGAAGCTGACACGTCGTCCGTATCCCAAAGATCTGGAAAAGTACAACAAGAAGGTAGTGAAGGCACTGTGAATCCTGTTGGATTTGGTGAAGGACCATTTGATCCCCATATCACCCCTAAGAGGGCTATCGAGGAGATGTACGATGCCTGGGGACCCTGTACTCAAAGTGTGAATGTCTCTAGGGTGATGCTTTTGAGGAACATCCTCAACACTACTTGCATGGGCAAGACAATTTTAGTGGCAAGCTTTCTGATGAAGCTACCAAAGCTTTGAGATCATATTGGTACAGTTGGTGATGAAGTCAAAGATAATGAGCTAGTCGGATTGTTCTGAATGGCTTCAATCCATAGTGGCACAACTTTGATTAAGTTATCTATGTTTGGGATAAGTCACCAAACTTCGAGTAGTCAGTAGCATGCTTTCATTGGAGAAGAGATGAGACTACAAGCTTCAAATAATTTTAAGGGTGATGTTTCGTGCCTCGGATCTCATTGGGAAGGTGAGGGAGGAAACAAAGGATTCGAGAATGGTCAGAAGAAGAAAGAAGACTCGGGGTCTTCTAATCACCAAGAAGATTATGAGTCATATCAAGCGTTTCAATTGCAATAAGCATGACTACTATGCTTTTTAGTATCTTATAAGAAGAAAGGGAAGGGTAATAACAACAACCTAAATAGTTTTTAGAAAGTGCAAAAGTTTGAGAAGTAAACGAGTTGATTCCCAAGATTGATACAACCTTTGGTATGATATTGTGCCTTTCCACCAACATAGTCTTAGGTGTTGGATGGTATGTTGATAGTGGAGCCTCGAGACATATAAATTTGAATAGGCGGCCTTTTTTAGATTGAAGGAACAACATGCCATCATGTAGGTGGAGCTTGGTGATGCTGCAAAGTACTTATTATGTGGGATATGGTTTATCTCATTCCTCATGCCAAGGGGAGAAATTTTGGAGCTGCATGAGGTATACTATGTTCTGGTATATCCAAAAATATCTTTTGAGTTTCATATCTAATAGATTTGAAGTGTACAATTGAGTTTGATGATCAACAAGTAATAATTAGGAAGCATAGCGCCAAGCTTGGTCGAGTTTTGGCCAAGGGAGTTCGAGATAGTGGCCTTTACAAGTCAGCAGGAAACTTTGGTGAAGCAAAGAGTTTTATCGACCAAGAATGAAAATCCAAGCGAGATTTTGCACAAAAGATTTGTGTACCGAACTATGGATCATTGCCTCTTCTAAAGGACATGGTGGTTAGATTCTCCAGCTTTAAGGTGGAGAGGAGAGAGGTGCACAAGTACACAAATCTATTGTAGGGTGCAAGGAAGAGTTGGCTAGAGAATTTGACATGAAGGCCTTTGGATTGATGCACTATTTCTCGTGTTCAGAGGTGTGAAAGAGGACATGCGACTTTCCCTGGATAGGGAAAATATATTGTTGATATTCTAAAGAGCTTCTAGATAATGGATTGCAAACACATTGCCATGCCTATGATACTAACTCTAAAGTTATATGCTGACTTGGATTCATATTTGGTAGATCCTTCAATGTACAAGAAGTTGATTGGGTCCTTGATTTGTTTGGTTAATACAGATCAATATATGTTTCACAATGAACACTTTGAATCAGTTCATGGCTAGCCAAGGTATACTCACCGGGTCAGTAAATCATGTGCTTTGATAGTTGAAGGGTACAACACATTTCTTTTTGAGATATGCAAGGATGATGACTTGATACTATATGGATTTGTTAATTTTGATTAGGTAGGAGATGTAGGTGCCGGGAAGAGTACTCTATGATGTTGCTTCAGATTTAAGTTCAAAAGTCATATCTTGGTTTAGTAGAAGTAGATTTAGAGTGGCATTGATTCACCACATGTAGAGTACATGGGAATCAACACTACTAGTTGTGAAGCCATATGGCTTTGCAAGTTGATTGCATAATTGACAAGTGAGAACATGTTTCCTACATCCATTTACTTTGACAATTAGAGTTGTATCAAACTCTTTGAAAAGCCATTATTTCATGACCACTCTAAGCACATTGACATCAAACGTCACTTTCTCAAAGACAATGTTCGGAAGGGATTAGTTGCTCTAAACTATGTCTGTTAGATCAACAAATTACATACATTCCTGACAAAGCCTCTAGCTAAGGGGAAGTTTGAGATGTTTCAATAGAGATGGGGAATGGTGGAGATAAGATAAGATAATTATATTAAATGTCCAACAAATGACCACAAAAATAGGTCAATGGGACTGCACCATACAAAGCAAGGCAGAAGCAAGGGGGAAACCCAAAGGGGGTCTCCAAGAACAACAAAAGAAGAAGAATGAGAGTACAAAGAAGGAGAGGAGGTGGAGGGAAAGCCACGACACCAACTCTCACGACTGTCGCCCAAGGCCAGCTGGAAAGACACTGGTGATGTGCTAATGTCTCGGGTGTCATGTCCGAGACGCCTATGATTCGGTGAAAATGAGCTTTGGGTGAACCTCGTGGTCTCGCCGCCTTGGAGAGGGGGCCTGGCCGTGTCTAAGTCCGGATACCTCTGGTTTGGGAAGAGGCCCCTTTAGTCCTGACAGATCTAATTTGAGGATCGCCACTAGGATCAGGTCCCCGCTTGGTGCCTCTCTCACCCGGGAGCACAACAAAGAAATATGTGATCCGTCGAGTAGTAGTCTCCCTGGAAGGAGGATGGAGGACCCCGTCATGGAGCTTGAGAGCTTCCTGTAAATAGAGAGCGAGACACCTCTGATCATGATACCTAAAGAAGGTCGTGAACGTTGGACGTTCATGGAAAAGACAATGAAACCTCCCTCTGATCTCATAGTAGATGGGGCACTGGAAAATGAAGTGTTCCTCTGTCTCAATCTCCTGGAGGGAACAAAGATGGCAGATCCTCTCTGGACTGTTCCAACTGGTGATCGCTCTCGACCCGAAGCCTGTGGGAGCCAACTCTGAACTGGCCCAGGGATATGCGAAGAACATGCATCCAATGACGGGAGATATAGGTGGGCCGAATGATGAGTCCATTGTTGACTTCGAGGAAGTGATTGGTGTAGAAGGCCATCTTTGGGCGTAGCTCATCCTAGGGGTTGGTCCAAGTAATCTGAATGAACTGTCTGTATATATCGTCTCTGATGATTTTGTGCAGGTCCTGCGTGCTCGGAAGGAGGTGAGCAGGAGCATCCATGGAGTACCGAAAGGGGGAGACGGTCCATGTTGATCCCAAGGGATCCAAGGAGACGAGAGACCCCGACATACTAAAGCAGCGAACACGTCCACTATGGTCATAAAGAACAATGATCTCGAGAGAACGGTAGGCACGGTAGATGTACCTATCTCTACCTGTAAAAGAATTAGAAAGTCCTTGGATGCGGTGCAAGAGTGAGATGAGACCAAAGATGACCTCTAGTCTGAAAGGGCGAGCCCCAAACTCGGCAAGGATGATATTATGAGGAACAATCTCTTTACATCTGATGATCCGTCTGAGCATAAGGATTTGAACTCGCTCAATGGAAGCTCAATCCGACTCAAATAGGGAGGGACCCCAAACCTCAGAACCATAGAAAACAGTGGGTCTCACAAGAGAGTCCGAGAGAGACATCTTGGACAACATGTATTGGAAGTGGTGGCGGAAGCACTGTCTCTCCAATATCACAAGGGAACCATACCCCTTGTTGATGCAAGGTTTAATAGCCGGGTGTAGACTGAAGCGAGGTCCAAAGAAGAGAACCCCCATATATGTGTATGAGTTGGTGATCTCTAGCTCCTCCCCTCTATAGAAGAAATGGAAATTTGAGGTCTTCAACACATTAAAAACCATGACCTTGGTTTTACCCATGTTGACTATAAGTTGTCTATGATCACAGAAGAGGGCTAAAGCATCAAATTGTCTCTGTAACCCCTCCTCAGAAGAAGCCAAAAGAACCACATCATCCGCGAAGAGAAGAATGTAGATCAAAACTTGGTGAAGGAGACAACCGTCCCCGTCCTGTATGTGGTCCGGAGAAAATCCTCCAACTCATCAATGTAAATACTAAACAGAGTAGGAGAGAGAGGGCAGCCCTGTTTGACCCCGATGGTGCTCTTGACGAAGTCGGAAAGCCCAGCTATCGTATGAAGGTGACCCAAGACCACCTCATACAACCGAGTGATGGCGACAAGAAGGGTTTCAAAAATACCAATGTCCCTAAGTCTGTGGAAGAGGGCTCCCGTGGAACAAAGTCAAAGGCTTTCCGAAAGTCCACAAAGCAACAAAAGACTCTGGACAAATGGTGACGTGCTTCCTCAATGATAACATAAAGGGTGAGAATGTGATCAATAGTCCAGCACTCGTCTCAAGCCTCCCCTTCCTCTCGCTCTGCATTGGTATTGTTCAAGAAACTTTGATAGCTACAAATGGAGAACTGTGGCGTACAACTTGGAGAAGGTGTGAGCAACCATAATTGTCTTGTAATTGTTAGGATCATAAGTAGGACCAGATTTGTGAATAGGATGGATAATATGGTGGGACCAAGATTGCGGGAAGCCAGTACACACCACCTAATGAAGAGGTCTACCAAATAATTGTTGATAGTGTTGATTCCATGCCTGAAAAACTCTGCGTGGAAGCCTTCCTCGTCAGCTTCTTTGTTGCAATTCATCACTGATATGGCCTTCTTAACATTAGAGTAGGTGAAGATGTGGCAGGTGGAGGGTGGGGACACAACTTGGGTCTGGGGTTGACCAGGGATATCATAAAGGGTGGAGGTGTGGGTGAACATAGTGTGGGGGTCAAGGTCCAGGGGTAAGGGGGAGTGTCGGGGATGACGATATGCCAAAAGCGTTTAGGGGAATGCAAGAGTGAGGAGCGGAGATCCCTTCTTTTATGGGCAATAAAGGTACACTTCTTGTGGCGAAGGAGATTACGATAGGCAATTTTGAGGGAGGGGAAGGATGGGAGGTCATGGGTAAAGGCCATGCAAAGCTGGCGGTGAAGGGTTTTGCAGTTGTCATCATACCATTGGTTCATGGGGCAGGTCCTCATACTAAGGGGCCTAGAGGTGGAATGGGGGTAAGAGAGCAAGGCTGCCTTGTGGATAACAGTGACAAGAAGGTCAGTACATCCTGTCAAAGTGGGGACATAGTGAATTGAAAAAAGGGGAGAAGTCGACGGAGATGAAAGGAGAAGGTAACAAGATCACCCTTACCGAGTCTTAGAATGGTACGTAAAAGGGCAAAGTGAGGGGGCTAGGGTCAGGGGGTAGTCTCCAAGGAGAAGGAAAGGGCTGCATGGTCAGCAAGGGGGATGGGGGAGACAGAAAGGTGGTGGATAAAGGGAAGAAGGTCAAGGGTAGTCATGACGTAGTCAACTACACTAGTGCCACCATAGTGAGGTCTGCAGTAAAGAACTGGGAGTCCGGGAAACAAGATATGCCATTGAGGATCAACAAGTTATGAGATTCCCCATCTGTAAAAGGTGTCGGCCATATGTCATCAAGGGCCTTGCCACATCATCTAGACTCCCTTTGAAGACCAACAAAACCCGGTCCACCTCTAAAGTACAAAGAGCATCAATAGTCCTGTCATGCAATGGGACTTGGGAGTTTTTGGTTCGAGCGTTGAAATCACCCAAAAGGATGACCTCACCAATTGCAAAGAATTGAGAGATGCCAGCAGAAAGGTCAAAGTAGGGGTCCCCATCGGGCCATTCTCAATGGCAAAAGGAGAAGAGACAGGGGAAGTAACAAACTGCAATGTAAATGTCTTGGATAAGGTGTGGGGTCCGCCTAACCTTGATCCACAAAAATAGTCAAATTCATCCTCGGCCGCCACAAAAATCCTTCTCCGAAGAGTGTCCCCGACCAAATAAGCGACTCCGCCAGAACCCCTAACTCCACCAGAGCTCCTAGTATCTTGCCTGCAAATAGAGAGCTAGTAGTACCCCCTCAAGTCCGGGAGAGGACGAACGGGGCTCTCATGAGTTTCAATAACAAAAAGGAGATTAGAGTGACCCAATGCATCCTGAAGAAGACCGGGTTAAGACCAGTAAGACCCGTTTCCATTCCAACATGAAATGAAAATGCCCCTGTTATGATGCCTCCTCCAACGGGACCATCATTTGGACCCGTGAGTCGAACCAGGAGGAAAAGTGTCCCGAATCACTAGTCTGAGATTCCGAATCACCGCCCATTTCCCTGCCTTCCTAGCTGTCATGACTATATCTCGAGACTGTTTGAATTTTGCCACTTGGGATCTTGTGAGATCTTCATCAAGGAAGATCTTATCCGGAAGTGAGAATAGTCTCCGTTTCGCCCTAAGAGCCCGAAGCCTGTCTTCAACTGATTTGAAGCGGAGGAAGAGGGTAGAATCAAGACCAAGCCATGCTCTATCAATTTGTACCTCCGGAAGCCCCAACTTGTTTGTGATGAAATCAAATGCAATGGCTAAAGGATCAGAAGGAGGAGGTGTGGGCAGCCCTCTTACCTTGAGATTGAGCTCTCTTGCTTATCTGTTTCTTTCTTCAACAATTTTCGCCTGACAACTTCCTCCACAACTGTAATAGGAGAGGTATTTTGGTCCTTACCTTTCACAATTTGTGCCCATGAATCAGATTGTTTCCTGAGGTTTTCATGTTGGGTTTGAATCTCTTCCTGTTTGTGCTTCAAGTCTGAAATTTCTGCATGTAATTGATCATTAGTACTATAGGAATGGCCTGGGTCAAGATATCTGTAAGTTGCATGCACGAGAAAGGTTGTTTGCTTCAACCTTTTCAACCCGAGAGGTTAATTCAAAAACCTCAATTCGAAGGGTTCTATTGGAAGATTCTAATGTCTCCAATCTATTGAGCAACTCAACAATAATGTTTGGGAGGTTGCCTTCATGTTGACCATGTTCGCTCGATCCAAGGCTAGAAACCAACGGCACAACGGGGGTGGAGGGAGACATCATGGAGGGGTAGACTGCTTGGAGAGGTGAAATGATTAGAGGAGTTGTAGCGTCTCCAGTCCCCCAAACCGAATGGCCCTGTGCATAGAAGATAGGATGAGAGTTCAAAGGTAGCGAGCAGTTGTTAAAACACAACCAGCTGACAACAACAAGAAGGGAAGCAAGCCATGAAAAATTAGCAAAGAACAACAAATTCGAGCCATAAGCATTGTTAGAAACACGAGTTGGTGGAGACGAGTTACCACGAACCCTGTGGAAACCACGAGCTTGCAACACAACCCTGTGAAAACCACGAGCCAACAACTCAAGAACCGAGCCACGAAATCGATAGATAGGGCCCAAAAACCATGAACCTATAAATCCCGAGCTGGTAAAAATGAGCCACGAAACCCTGAAGAAATCTGTGGAAATCGTGATCAGAGGATTGACGAAAAATGTAGGAATGAGCCACGAAATCAAGAGAGGAGCCACGAAACTGAAAAATAGGAGCCACGATGACCAAAAGACCAAGAGCCTACAAAACCCGAGTTGGGAGAACACATTTCACAATAAGAAGAGTGTTATATTATGTTACTTCCAAATACGTCCTTTGGTATAGGGCACACATCCGGAACTTGGGGTGCACTTTAGCAATGTGTACAAATATAGAGACATCACTCCTATTCTCGGCTATCCAGATCTAGGATTTACTTTTATGTAGTTTGTTTTCTAGTTCTAGAAAAGTAGTTTTTTATTTAGCGTTTGATTTTGTCAAGTGCGACTTCGTCTATTTAAGGGTACATATCTCTAGGATAAATTTAGGTCAAGGGTTGATTTAATTTTAAGGTCTTTTCTTGAACTATAAAAGCAGGCCTAGGGTAGGTATTTTATTCATCTAGTGTGTTTTTTCTAGTGTGTTGCCAAGCGTTTTAGGTTCTGTTTTCTATTTTTATTAAGGATAAAGGTTTTTTCCTAGGACCCTACCCAGTTACAAAAGGGCCATAGCTCAGATATTCAATACAAAGCAAAAGAAACCAAAACAAGACAGAACAACCGTTCAAGTAAACAAGTAGCCCAAATATAGAAAAAGACAACAAAATATCAGCACAATTACAACTTTGCAGAAAGTAAAGACAAGAATGATCCAACAAAAACGCGAAGAGTAGGAAGCCACACAAAATTACTTCATGAACTTCTGGAAGTTCTTCTTGACATTGTCTAGCCCCTTTTGATATCTCTGAGGCTAGTTTCTTTCTTGATTTTTTTCCTTTCCTTTTTGATCTTCAAATTGGGTGGTAATGAGAGAAAGGAAATCAATAGTGCTCTTGAGAATGGTGAGAATATCATAGTGCTTGGCCCTAAGATTTTCCAAATCCTTTTCAATTTTAGTGACACACTTGCAGATGTCCACCGTCTTCTTATCTATCTTTCCTTCATCATTCTCAAGCCTGCATGCTTCAATCTTGTCTTTGAGTTCTTTGATCTTGTCCATTTGGATGTCCAAGCTCGGCTCTAACACTCGGATCATCTGAATTGGGGGATCTAGAGTCTTTCTTGCCCATGGAGAGAAGACCGAGGATCGCCTCTCCCTCCCCAATTATATGGGGGGAGGGAGATCAACATCATCAATTGAAAATTTGTGTATCTTGTTCCTATGGGAATTATCTCGGAGGAAGATCCGAGGTCTCTTGCTAGATGTGGGGGATGGAGGTGGAAGGGATGGGGAAGGAACAAGGGAGGAAGGTGGGGCAGAGGTGGGAGGGGTGGAGGTGGGAAGAGTGGAAGAGGAAGGGGAAACAAGAGGAATATTGGGGGAGGAAAGAGCATAAGGTTGGGGGTGAAGAATCGAATGATCAAAGAACTTGTACAACATCAAAATCACAACATGGTGTAAAGGGTAGACTCTTTTACCCCATTTCACAAGATTAACAGAATGCTCTAGCGAATGAAGGATGAAGAATGGGAAACTAATGGAGCATTTTCTGCGAAAATGGTTTAAAAACACCAGATGGAAGTGAGGCATTACCTTAAACCTTCCTTCAAGGGTGATGAATTTCATCACCGAAGCCCGACCGTGTTGAATGGAGGAGGCAGCAAATCTCTAACAAAACCCCCTTTCGTATGCACTATAGATTCACCATTGTACAAGAATCTTTGCTCCTCTCGCCACTTTGTCTATATTGTTTTTAAAGAACTTCAAGTGCTTCATGTGTGAGACCCGGTCACCTGTGCGATGGCATCTTCATTGATTTCAAACTCCTCCTGCCTTTATAGGAGAATTTCCTTTCATTCTAGTTTTTAGCAAATTCTTGAGAAAGATGCAGATCATGGCCTTTAACCCTTTCCATAAAAGTGTTGAATCCGCCTCTACCCAGAATGTTCCAAAGCTTTACATTTTGTTTCCATTCTTCTATTCTGACGGGTTCAACTCTGCATATCTCCCTCCCATGTTGAAAATATCCTCCAAGAAGAATTGCAACAATTACAACTTTAGTGATTTCGATTGATGGAAGGGGAGTGTTTATAGGTATAGTCTTAATCTGCCACATGAGCCAAATCTTTATCACGTGAGGATTAATCAGTCTTCTCATTATTGATTATACTTTTTGTGATAGATGGAGGAGTCTCATCAAGCATCCCACACTTGTATATTATTTAGATTGACACCAATATTCGCCATCATATCGGCGATCTTGTTTCCTTCTCGGTAAGTGTGTTGAACAATATAATTTGGAAAGGTGTTGAGGATAAGGGTAGCCTCACCAATAATATTTTTAATGGTCCAACTTACATGATTAATGCCTTTGAGACAATTGGTAATGTTCAACGAATCACCCTCCACTATTAAATTTCTAGCATTAAGCTCTCTAGCCTGTCTAAGCCCCCACATAACAACTAAAGCTTCAGAGTAATGATTAGAATTAATTTCCATAGGGCCAACATAGAGTTTGATTATATGGCCTTTCTCATTCCTAATAAATCTGCCTGCTCTAGACTTACTGGATTTCCCTTAAAAGCTCCATCATAGTTAAGCTTTAGCCAACTTGAGGGGGAGGGTACCATTTGATATAATCCCTGTTGATTATAACCTTTTGTTGAATATTGACAGAGAAAATATTGAGGTTCCATTTCTCCAAGATTTTACTATCCTCCTTGCTTTGGTGTATCTTCTTTGGAGGCCTAAAGCAAGAGACATTCTCCTAATATCATCCACAAGAACATTAGTAATTCTGAGAAGAGAGGGCTTCTTATCTTCAAAAAAATGGTAGAGTTACGGGTTCTCCAAATAGTCCAGATAATATGAGGGAAAGAAAGGCTCACAACTTCTTAACCATCGAATTTTTGGAAGGGAAGTGCCATTGTCTCCAGGCAGACATAATAGAGTCAGGGAAGGTCCATTTAATGCCCATGAAGTTGAGAAGAAATTCCATATAGAAGTGGCAAAAGAGTAGTGCAAGAAAAGGTGATTGACAATTTCTTCAGTATTTTTGCAAAGGATGCATTTATTAGGAAAATGTTGGCCCATCTTCACCCAATTATCAATAGTCAGAGCCTTATTGTGGATCACAAGCTAGAAAAAAGGTTAATCTTGGGGGTTAGCTCCTTGATCCAAATTTTATTCCAATCAAAATGAGAAGGTTGAACCTCAAATAATAAAAAGTAACCAAATCTTACCGAGTAAGATCCTTCAAAAGTGCTTTCCCAAATGAGCTCATCCTGGTTCTCCACTTGAGAGAGGTGTTGGCTTCTAAGAAGATTTTGAATCTCTTTAATATGATGAAGGTTAATCGAAGAAATACCAATACCGTGAAGTTGAACCCAATTGTTGTTAATAATGTATTCACTTTTTCACCAATCTGATTTTTAAGTGTTCATACAGTTGGGATCCTCCTTCAATATCTTGGAGAGGCTGGTGAGTGATCCATTTATCTTTCCAAAAATAAATGTTTTTTCCATTCCCAAGTTTCCACCTGCTACCTTTAAGGAGGAGATGCCTGCAATTTAAAAGAGCGTTCCAAAATGAAGAGCCGGAGGGAATCTCTTCCTTAGAGAGCCACTCAAGATCTTTAGCTGAGCTCAGATATTTATTTCTAATAATAGAGGTCCATGGAAGGTCTTCTTTAATTAGTCTCCACCCCATTTTTGTGATCATGGCTTTGTTCATCCACCTAATATTCTTAATTCCAAGCCCACCACACTTTTTAGGAAGACAAACCTGCTCCCAAGACACCAGAGGAATTCTATTGTTTTCCTCAACTCCTGACCATAGAAACCTCTTTTGAATCCTTTCAATTTTTTCAATAATCACACTAGGAATCCTGAAAAGAGACATTAGATAAATAGGGAGGTTCTGGAGGGTGCTCTTTATGAGAAGGCACTTTCCCGCTTGAGAGAGAACAACACCTTTCCAACCTGTTAATTTCCTTTGAAAGCGTTCTAATAATGAGTTCCAAATTCCATGGGCACCTTCCCAGTGAATAGAGGCATACCAAGATAAGAGGAGGGGAGCTTCTTGGTGTTACATCCCAGAATTTTGAGATCTTAATTTGTCTATGGCCTGAAGTATTAAGAAAAATGACTGAGCTTTTGTCAAAGTTAATTAGTTGACCTGAGACTTCTTCATAGTCTTTTAGGAGAGATTTAAGTCTCCTAGCTTCAACCACCGAGGCCATCATAATGAAAATTGTATCATCTGCAAAATGCTGATTGGAGACTTTAAGATTATCAGAAGACGGTTTGAAACCTTTGAGGTAACCAGATAATACTGCAGCAACAGTTCTCCTATTGAGACTTTCCGCCATTAGAATGAACAATAAAGGAGAGGGAGGGTCTCCTTGCCCAATACCTCTGCTGCTGCAAAAACCTGTGGGAGCCCCATTAATAAGAATGGAGAACATTGGTGAGGAGATGCAAGTCCTCAAAATTTTCCTAAAGTGATCATCAAAGCCAAACTTCTTGAGAACTTTATCTAAGAATCTCCATGAAACTCTATCAAAGGCCTTGTTCATATCTAGTTTGACAATCATTCCTTCCTGCTTACTTTTATCCATAGAGTGTATGGCCTCATGCACCAAGATAATGCCATCCTGAATAATCCTTCCTTTGACAAACCCTCCTTGTTGGTTAGAGATGAGTTGAGGAAGAAGGGGCTGAATTCTAGAAGCAATAGTTTTAGTGAAGATCTTGTAAAGAACATTTGAAAGACTAATGGGTCTGAAATCCTTGAAGTCTTTAGCCCCTTTCTTTTTAGGGATCAACACAATAAATGTGTTGATCTTTTTGAGGAGTTTTCCGTTCTCAAGAATTCATTTATAGCACGAAGAAGATCTTCCTTGTAGATTTCCCAGTATCTTTGAAAGAAACTAGCCGGGAAACCATCCAGACACGGTGATTTGTCCCCTTTCATAGAAAAGACCGTTCTTTAAAGCTCTTCCATGGTGGATTTTTCCGTCAATTTCTTGAAAGTATTATGATTGAACAAGTTAGAGGGAATGTCAGATATAAACCTGTCAATTATTTCCTTGTCTTGTATGGAGTCTCCATTCAGCATATCTTTGTAGAAAGTGACTGTCTCCTTCTTGATGATCTTTATGTCCTTGCTAACTTTGCCTTCTTTAGTAGTGATTTCTGAAATTCTGTTGTTGCTTCTATGATGGAGGGCTGTCATGTGAAAATATTTGTTATTTTTGTAATAATAAGATTTCCCAAATGAGCTCTTGACATTCCAATCAATGTAGGAAAGCACTTTTATCGTGTAAGATTTCCCAAATGAGCCAAAGAACTAGAGATTTTTTTCTCCAGTAAGATTCTTCCCTTGAGTTTATCGTGTGGAGTTCGGAGAGGATCTTTTTCAAGGTAATAATCATCTACATCCATGCCTTTGTTAGCAACCCTTTTCTCTAAGATAGCCAGATCTTCTTTTATCTTCTTTTTCTTTTCAAAAATGTTCCCAAATACATCTTTGTTCCATTTCCTGACATTTCTTTTAACATTTTTCAATTTTTGAACAAAAATGAACATGGCAGATGCTCTTATGTTAATACTCCACCAGTCTTTTATTCTATCATAAAGGTCAGGATGAGACATCCACATTTTTTCAAATTTGAAAGGGGCATGAGCTTTTACCTCTTTATCAAGCATGTTGAGCACTATCGGATTATGGTCGGATCCCACTCTAGGGAGAGAAGCAAGCTTGAAGTTCTGCGAGAGAGTCCAATCAGCCGAGGCAATAGCCCTATCAAGATGTACTTCAATCAACTCAGCTCCCATTCTTCTGTTACTCCAAGTGTATTTAAGACCTCCAAGCTCAATGTCAATGAGATTGTTATCCATAATCATATCAGCAAGGTTCTCCATACTTAAAGTGAATTCTTGCTTGCCCCCTATTTTTCTCCTGGATTTAAAGGGGTGTTGAAGTCTCCCATGATTAACCATCTGTAGTTTTTACAATTCTTTTTGAATTCTGTTAGCTCACTCCATAGCCTTTTCCAGCCAACAAGGTTATTTTGGGCATAAATGTTGGATAGAATCCAAGAATCCTTGCTTTTCCTAACCGAAGTGAAAAGGATGGCTAAGTGATGTGTTGATTTGAGAATCACCGAACCCTTCACCCAGTTGTTGTCCCAAATAGTAGCTATACCACCTGAAGCACCTATAGAATCAATGCTACTAACCTCAACGCTTTTCCAGAAGTAATTTTTAACCTTACTAACAGAAGTGTCTTGCATCTTTGTCTCTTGAATCGCCAAAATTTGAGGCCTGGTGCTAACTCTAAGATCCTTCAAAATTCTTTGTTTGTTGCTGCTGTTCAGGCCTCTTATGTTCTATGAGATGATCTTCATTTGGTAGATTTGGAGAAGGGGTTTCTAGAACCCTTTGAATCCAAAGTTAATTGGGTACCATCAACAATTTCCTTTTCAGTGGTTTTTCTCCTATGGTCATGCAATGTTTGTCTGCCTACCTTCCTATTTCCCCCACATCTGTTGTTCTCCTAGAATGAGTAGGGGTTTGGAACTTGAAGCTCTAGGATCTCCCCCACTCTTGCCTTTCCCTTTCTTTTGGGGGCTGGAGTAAACTGGAGTCTCTTCATCCTCAGGAGTTGAGAGATGTTCATATTTAACTTTAGTATTCATATCAGGCTTGTCTATTGATTCTTCCAGCTCTCCTTCCTCCAGAAGTCATTCCTTCAAAGCATCGAACATGTTTGCATCCTTACCAACTAGAGAGAGAGGATCTGTATTCAAATTCTCAGATATTTCTTTATTGGATTCCTTCTCCAAGCTTTCGCTTCCATTTGACTCTTCATGAGTTGCTTTAGCATCCAGCTGATCTTTAGCGATTTCATACTCTGTCTTGCTCTTGAATCAGTGGATCTGTATTCAGGTTCTCAGATATTTCTTTGGTAGGATTCTCCATCGATCTTTAACTTCCATTAGCTTCTGTTTTCTTATTAATAAAACAGTGATGTGATTTGGAGCAGATTTGAGTATATTTCAGACTGTTTCTCTACTCTTTTGATTGTAGATTCTAATATTTAAAGTTCAGTAGTTTTGATTGGCTTTCAGCTTTGGGCCATCCTGTTGAGGGTCTTGAAGATCAGCATTTGCTTACCATGGTGTAGAGGAATTTCCAAAATTCTCCCTGAATGTGGTTATGCTATAGATGTCAATATCTTCCTCTACCTTTACTAACCCTATGTAGGTAGGGTCTTCAAAGATTTATAGGTATTATGCCGCTTGCATAGTTCATATGTTCTCTAATCATATTCCACTCTAGATCAAAGCACGAAGATCACTTCGGAAAGGTAGCATGACTATGTGATCCAAGCATCTCGATCACCTCAAAATATGTAAAGAACGCCACCCCCATGATACAAATCTCGACATCCTGTAGGATTCCTGATGGCTGATCTTGTGTCGTTTGCCATGAACAAGGCATTGAGTGAAGGCTTCAACTTTTGGTGCTCCCATCACCTCCCATGCATCCTTAGTGAGCATAGGGTTCTCGGCGCCTAGGCCGATCATAGTCTTGCACAACTTAAACTTGTTGAGAGTGTGCAAGTAACAAACTTGGTGTCAAATCCGTCATTGCTTGTTTAAATCATCAAACACTCTCTCCAACAAACATTCCAATCGATGTAGGAATTTTTGTGCAACACATGATTTCCTAGATGCGGACACGTCCTCCATCATGTGATACTTTGGCACTACCGTCAATGCACATGTGCGATTGGTTTAGCGCTGCGCTAAATCAGTTTGGATCTCACAAGAAAGCTTCACTACCTCATTTAGAATCCTCTTCTGATCCTATGCATCCAAACAACAACTCTATTTTGATGCCCTCCACACCATCACAAACTTGTACCATTCATTGCAACTAGCTCTTGTTCTCGTGCCAAGCCTTGTCACAATATTCACTATGGTCTTGCTTTATCCTTTCTGATCATCAAGTTGAACTTAGTTGTGTCACTTATAGACTTTTAGGCTTTTGGCATTTATCTATCATCTTTTGAAGAGCTATCAGAAATTGTATCTGACGTTCTCTCCTTCCAACACCTTGCATGTTGAATTTCTTGGCAATCTTGCCACTCATTACTGAGGAGATTGCTCTTAGTGGTTGCAGATGAAAATCTAATCACTGCTACAAAGTGCCTTAGGTTGCTCTTGTTAGTTTTTTCACCTTTTATTTTAGGTGTCTTTGGAGAAACTTCCTTCTTAGTCGCTATCAATAACAACTTAATTTTTTTGTTTAAATATTATCATCGAAACTCACAAATACCGGGAATGTGTGAAATGAATTGCGGGTACAACTGCTATATTCTTTTTTATATACGAATTTCCTCTCTGCTAGTGTATGAACTCCTTTTCCTAGCCTTGCTGATATGCATTTTATTTTATTTGTTTTCTGTTAAAGAACAGCAGTTCCAAAGTTTATGGCCTCCGGGGTTTCATAGGAGTGTTTTGTTTAATTTTCATTCACTAGGATGATATACAAGAAGCTGCAAGGCTTGATTTTCTTGATTTGAATTAGTTACAACTTGATGGCTGTATAAGTGTTGTTGGCAAATGTTTTTAAGATTAGGGTCAATGGTAAGTCTTGAATGCACTGAAATTAAAGGAATGGCCACAGGCGAGTAGAAAAAATACGGGCCACAAAACATTGAAAACACAAGCAGCTCTGATACGACTTGGAGTGTGGCAGCAAGGTATACACATCAATGAATGTGTAGACATGTAGAATAGAACATGTTGAATAGAAAAGAAAAATAAATTGGATAGATGATAGATATGTAAAAGAGTGATAAGTTTTAACTAGATTATATGGTACTCGTAGGGTAGGGTTGCTACTTTATGAGGCAGTCGATAAAATTGATCCCATGCAATACTTGTTGATATCTGCTACTTTATGAGGCAGTTGTTAATAACATTGATCCCATGCAATAGTTGTTCTTTTTACCAAGTTAATCATAAATTACAATGCCTGCTGCTATAATGATGTGTTCTGGCTAAGAGTTTAAGGAATAATCTTTAAAATGTTTGTTCTTTGGCATAACAGTCAATGCCCATTTATCTAATTTGACATTGCTAAAAGAGTCGGTAGCAAATGATTCTTTCTCCAAGACAAATACACCCGAGGATATCTGCTGACATTTATGTTCTTTCTGATCTTTGGCCTGTTGAAAATTAGTTGAATAGCATTGTAATGCTTCTAAGATCCTCGACACCTCTCTCAAAATCTTAATCTTGTGCTGTCAGGTAGGATTAGCTGAACTTAAAGTTGCAGTTGAAAGGACAGGCGGACTCGTTGTGCTTGCAGAAAGCTTTGGACATTCTGTTTTTAAGGATTCCTTCAAGCGCATCTTTGAATCCAATGATCATGACCTTGGGTTGTCATTTAAGTATGATCTTTTACTGGTTTCTTAAGATGACTATTATCAAAAGTTGAATTGTGGAGTTTATTTTGATTTTAATCTATTCAGTTTTGTAGTAGTTAAATTTGTTTTGTATTATTTTGTCAGTCCTTGCATCATGTGTGTCAGGTGCAGTCTGAAACAAAGATTAAATTGGAAAGATAGCTTGTATTTCCTTGAGTTATACTGGAAGAAACCTGTTAATATTGGGGCAAAAAGAAGAAAGGAAGGAAGCAAAATGTAGTTGTATCAATGCCAACAAATGACTAGCAGAGGTCTAAAGAATAGGTTATTATCAGTATTTACTATTTACATGAGTAATCAGTGATTGTTAGAATATGCAGAGAGAGAGAATAAAGAAAGATTAGAATGTACAAAGAACAGATGAAGAGAAACTGGAATGCACACATTATCATTGTGTGTCCGTCATTTTATTATGTGAAAGATGGTTACAAAGTGGTTGAAGTAGTTTCAACCATTTATTAGTTAATATTTAACTAATATTAAACTAACACTAATAAATAAGCCTTATATTTTAATACCCCCTCTTAAGGCTTACACTATAGAACATACTGACAGAAGATTAAAATAACAGAACCAAACAAGACCACGCATTCTTCAGAAGCTTTCCCTTTTGAAAACAATGCTTTGACTAGGTAGAACTCCATCAAGCTGCCTCCCTGACCCTCGTAAAGGTGTAGTTCTCGAGTTGAATTCTCGAGTTCTGGATTCCAACTCCCGCCCGAATTGTTGGACAACCATCCATATTGAGCTACTCCCACAGTGCTCCATCAAGTTGTCTCATGACCCTCGTAAGGGTAAATTCCCAAGATCCATAGACTCCTAAACTATCTGGACAACCATCCATGTTGAGTTTTACCTACACTGGATTCCTTCATGTCTTCAAAGTGTTGTGATTCTTTTAAAATACGCATTCTCTATTAGTGAGTTCATCAATTTCAGCATCCGGTGGATTTTCAACAATGACTATAGTCATTCATTCTTTTGTGTCATGTATTATTTTATTATAGTTAATCTTCAGGTTTTGTAGCTTGCAGGAAGGATGTCCCTTTTAAAATCTAAAAATCTCGACCACTTGACTGAATTTCCTGTCATGATTTGACTTTCTGTCTGCCCTAGGAGTCACGACAGTGTCTTTTGCGATTGTATTAAAACAGGGAAATTCGAATGGGATGTCTACAAAACCCTGAAATATGTCGAACAAACTTATTCATTACTGAATTTCATCAAAAAATTGTTAGCGACTGAGAAATTAACTGAAATTCGCGACTATATATTTTCATGACTAACAAATTAACTGAGATTCGTGACTGGGAAATGATTCTTTTGTAACTTCGTCTAAAACCCTTCATGACTGTATCCCTCTCGAATATTTTTGTGACTTCGTTATTCTTCGTCACACGACTGGTGTTTTTCTTTGGTGTCGATTATAGATCTTTGTGACTGTATTTTGGAATTGTAAAAGCGTGCCATTGACGTCTGGTAGAAACTTCAAAATTTCGATACTTTACTTGGTGTTACCCATGCCCTAGTTCGTGATTCGCAAGAGCAGATGGGATTTGCAACAATCACTTTATTTGATGTTGTTTCAGAGTCTCTTTGCTTGTGACCACTTACAGCCCCCATGACCTCTGTTCAGGCCCTTGCGGTCAAGTTCAATGCTCTTATATGATTTGTGCCCATCAAAACTTGCCTCTGAAATTCACCACTAAGGTTTTAATGGCGGAAATAGAGTGTATTTGCCTTTGCGACTGGATTCACGACCAAGTTTGCTGGCTTTTGTCAATATTTTTCATGTGCCCTAATCTGTGACTTCAATGGCCTTTCAAACCTGCGAAGCTCGACTGAGCCTTCAATGGCATTCAAAAACTCACATTCATGCCCTAATGGGACTGATTTGAACTTCTTCCCTTCTCTTTCTCCTTGCTTTTCATGCTCTGATACCAATGTTAGAATATGCGGAGAGAGAAATAATAAAGAAAGATTAGAATGTACAAAGAACAGATGAAGAGAAACCGGAATGCACACATTATCATTGTGTGTCCGTCATTTTATTATGTGAAAGATGGTTACAAAGTGGTTGAAGTAGTTTCAACTGTTTATTAGTTAATATTTAACTAATATTAAACTAACACTAATAAATAAGCCTTATATTTTAATAGTGATGATAGCATATTAAATGAAAATTGTAAGCCATGGTAGAATGGAATAAAATAAAAGTTGCCCAAAGCCAAATGAAGTCAGAAATAGAAGAAAAGATCTGTACATTTTCTGGACTACTTTTTGCCAAAACAGCTGAGTTTTATATTAGATAAGAAACAGTATGGTACACGCGAGAACATAATTTACTAAATTGCTGAAATAACCGTTCCAAAACAATAAAAAAGTGCTGGCATCATAAGTTGCCTTTCCTCATTGATGTCAGGAATAAGTTTCTGGTCTTTCTAGGTAGGCGGAGCTTAGCAAGATTTTGTGTTGCTAAGTTCAAGGAAGTCATGCAAATCAGTTCATGAGAATTCCTTTAAACACCTTCAAGAGTAACTTTGCATCTTATCACTTCCAAGAGAAGGAAAGTGCAGCGAGATGAATAAATTCAATTCGAAATTGAACTTATATTAACATTTACTAATGAGTAAATTGGTCAGAATTTACAAGCCATTAGGAGTGCCTAGTAATCGGCAATTCCTTAAAGAAAAGAAAGTAACAAAGAATGTAGTAAGTACCGTGATGCACCAGATGTAGATATAACTGCCCCAGTCAATGACGATACAAGTGAACAAAGTCATTTTTTGCCCAAATTGTGTGTGAGAAAATGTTAGTCTTCTTGGTCTCCTAAAGTAAGGGATGCGAGGTTATATCCGAGTTCTTGCTGAAGAATCTCATCTGGAGAATGGCTGGGATTGAGAGATGTAGCAGAGATGGGATTGAGAGATGTAGCAGAGATCACAAACATTGACACATTCTGCTTGGGAATGGGTCACCATTACATAGGAGGTCCAACTCATTAAAAGTTTAAATGAATAACTTTTACCACTATAACTATCATACCAACTATAGATGATTTGTTGCACTTGTGGTAAGCGATGGCAGCGAGTGACCTACAAGTGGTGGTGGAACCTGAAGAGGCAGAGGTGGAAAGCTTCAAAACTCTTCGGAAGTGACCGAAAGAAACATTACAGAGGCTCAATCCCGAATGGAAACATGACGCACCATGGATGAAGGTTCTGGATACTATTGTAGACTGAGCCTGTGGTAGGTACAACTTTTCCTTGATGGGGTGTTTCGCTGGGATAAGGCCAAATATCGATCAAGTAAGGAGCTGGACCAGGAAGAAATGGAAGATTTTAGGGCAAGTCTCCATGTTTGCCCTGTCTGAGAAAAGCTTCCTATTCGTCTTCTCCCTTGAAGAAGACCTTGATCATGTTGTGCAGGGTGGACCTTGGTTCTATGGGAGAACCACTCTCTCCATAGTTAGATGGAAGCGAGGAGCTAAAAGCCATACTCCAAAGACATTTCCTGTCTGGTTAAGGCTTCTTGGGCTGCCCTTGGAGTTTTTGAAGTGGATGTGTTAGTAGGAATAGCTAAATCTATGGGGTATCTGATTGCTCTTGATCCAACCACATCAGCTAGGTCCATATTCATTGCAGCAAGAATGTGTATCAATATCTCAACAGATTCTTCACCTCCGGAAGCCATAAACTTGGAATCTAGAGATGGATTATGGATGCAAAAACTTGTATATGAGGATTCATCTGTGTTTTGCAGCAAGTGTGGAAAAGTAGGACATGGATCTTACAACCGTAAGGGAATCCGTAACCCACCTCCGCAGCAAACGACGTGCCAATAGGAGCTTGGTTTGGAACCTGTGTTCGGGAGGAGGAGTCCCCTGCTGTCGTGGCTACACAACTTGCTAACGTGGCCATTCAAACTGATTAGAATGCAACTGACAAAGAGTTGGTTGTGGTGCTGTTTTTGGCTGGTTCGAGGACTAAATAGAGTGATGTGTTGGCTTCTTCAGTCAGAAATGATGATGTGGAACATATTTCAAATCTGGAACATGCGGGAGACCCCACAACAGACAGTTGTCAGATAGTGTCAAAGATGGAGGTTATCCTGCCCGCAGATCTTGATTGAACTGGTTTACAAGGTATATAACACACATGGAAAAGCTTTGAATGCTGGCTGTGTGGGGCAGAATCCCCTAAAAAAGCCACCAAAAAGCATAACTACGATGCTTTTGGTGGAGCAAAATATTAATGTTGTTGGAAAATCAGTTTGTGGATCCAAAACTATTCTTGCGGGACAGGAGATCCCGAACTGCCCCAAATTGATTTGGTAGGTGAATCATTGGAAACAGGTCCCCTTACGAAGCATGACAATGACAATATAATCTCTGTGAGTACGAAATCCTTGGGGAAGGTGGACATTACAACATCAAAAAGGGAGATGATGGATGGACAAGAGTTAAAAAGAAAATACCATGCACCGTTCACCCCGCCGTGACTAGGAGTTGTGCCCCCAATATGAAATTCTAAATGTTTCGGTTTAGGTTCCTTGCTGATCTAGATTTTTATTGGATTTTTCTTGGTTTTAAACCGCTCATGGACTGGTCATTCTGGTTGTTTTAGATTCTCATTTCTTGAAATGTTAATGGTTATATCTGGATATTAGATCCATGTTGTAATAGGGAAGGGACCCTGTCAAAACCCTCCTTTTACCAATTATCAAAAAAACTATCATACCAACTAATCAACTAAAAAGTAGCTTGCAGGCTAACATCACATCCTGCCGAGTAATCATAATACAATAAATAGAAAACCAAGTGTCCAATCTGACTACAACAAGACTAGTTCATGTGTTCAGTTGGTCTTGCAACTTTACACATCCATCCAGTTGCTGCGAACTGCTCTTCTATATTCTTTTTGCTTGGATATCTCCTGCTCAAAAGGGGATGAAAAAGCTCTACAACAGCTTTGGCCTCTTGTGACTTCATGAGTTTGATAGCCACAATAAATGGGAAAGAGAAACAAGGGGCTATCGCAAAGGCTGGGAGATGCTATTGGCTTGTCACATGAGAAACTAATCCATATGGTATGATATAGAGCTCACTTACATGTGCGTTCTAACAATCTTTTCTGCCACTCAACATTCTCATCCGTCTTCCAGAATTGTTCCTTCATATCCTACAACTCCATTGTTAGTCCTGTGACCTGTGCACGTTGCTGCTTCTCAGAATCAAAAATGCATGCCGGATGAAAGACTTAGTTTCTTTATCCTTTATCTTCTTGGACACCCTATTGTAGAAATCCTCATGCAGAGAATCAATGTTGTGTTTTCCCCTGATCTGTTCATGGTAATTCCATTTCACAGGACACATTTGACATATTTTAGAGATTTAGTAGCCGGGGTAGCAAAAGCCGCTTTTACCAAATGGTTAGAGACACAACCACAATAACCATCCTCTGAAACATCTTTCTCTTTGGATCTTTGTGCCATCATTTACAAACTGTCAGTCAGCCCACAACAGAATGCCATAACAAAGATGATCCCAAACAAGCAATATGCCTTCAATAATTAGAAACAATGACAAGGCCCACGAGATTTGGCACTAGTATGATCTGAGGGACATCAACTATTCTTGCGTGAATTAGCCATCAAAGCTACACATTTTCCCTTTCATATGACTTGACATAATGATATTATGGCAAAGCTAGGGAGGAACTAACATTTCCTTAATAAATGGCCAATGTTAGGCCACTGAATAAAGGATGAACTAGAGGGTGTGTCTTTGCAATTCACCCCTTTATTAAGATCTGAAGTTTGGTTCTCTGAAGCAATGGCTCCACTTGATTTCTGAGAGACCACATGACGAATCTACCTTTGCTCAACATATTGTCTAATCTCCAATTACTTCAAGAGCCCTTCGTCATTGCATTTATAATAATTTGAGTCTCCCTTGATTATTAGATAGTAAATGCCTAGATAGCAAGCCATCTTAAGACCTTCCACCAAACCAACTGTATTAGTGTAATTACTAGAGTTTGTGCCGAAGTGGATAGCAGCTCATCCCCTCGAGCATTTCCAATAGAGCTTTGCATTTATTATGTTCATAATTTTGTAGTAAAATTTACAAGGATAGTATGTTGGTGATGACTTTTTTTTGATAAGTAAATGCTTGTGACCGGAGCTATGAACTGGAGTACAACCAAATTAGATAGATAAACAATACTGACCTAACATGCAGAAACGGTACTGCACAATAGAAGAAAACCCCTAACACTTACCGCTCTTCATTCGAATAGTATTCTAGGAGATTGGCAAAACATCCCTTTTTGCCCTTTTTTCCTGACCTCTTGCCAATTGTTTTGATCAGAAGTGACCACCATCATAAGATTGTTGGACAGATCAGGATTATGATCCTGATTTGAATCCGATTTGTTCGAATTATTGGATACATGACCCCTTTTACCCCGCCTACCGCTATCTCGCTATCTCTGCTGTCTTGATCGAAGGGCCCATATTGGCATGTCTCTTAGTTTCACTCCCGAATTTGATGGGTGATCCTCGCCATGTTTCTCTTTATGATCACAGTTTTGAGCTTGGTTTGCAGGTGATTTGTTCCATCCTCCATTATTTAACGGACTCTTTCTCCTTTGATTCTTCGTTCCTTGTGGACAATCAACCTGCAAATGACCTGGAGCTCGGCATATGCGGCACCTGAATGCTGTGTTCTCATAGTCTAAGATTTGGACATGCTGAAGATTTCCCAATTTTAGTAAGATCTTGTCTTGCAATCCCTTGCTTAAATCGATCTTTGCGCATAGTCCGACATAGGTTCGAAGGCCAGCTGCTTCTATGACTAAATCCGATTTTAAGAATTTCCCAGGACATTGCCGATATCCTCTAAAGCATACCAAAAATGCAACGGGAGATTCGGGAGGTGAACCCACACCGACATTTTTGTGACTGAGAAGGTATTCGGATCGAACTCAGGAAACCAAGGCGTGAGGAATAATCCTGTCTTTGCTTTAGAACCATGGACCATTGAAAAGCATTTTGATACTCTTCTGCCTTCTTGAACCGCACCACAAAAACACCCTTGGAGCAGAAGGAGACTTCGCAGTTTTTAGACCAGTTTTCTGTAATCCAAAGCGAAAGAGCAGAAGAAGACGACCATATGTTGTTGAATCTTCCTATGACCGCGAGCTGTGACAAGGATTGGAGATGAGCCATAATCTCGATTTATCCAAATTGAGAATCGATGTATCCTTTAGCCAAATCAACTATATATGTAGGCGGGGTAATATGATTTTTTTATTTTGTTGAATGACTTCCCTAAAAGAGGCTATCTTAGAACCGACAACCCTAAAGGAAGCAACTTTATCTCCACGAATTCCCTCGCCGATTTCTTCACTAGTCTTGGAAAGCAAGCCACGTCTCCGCGCTCAAGCCCGAAGACAAACCTTGTCTGTAGTCATTTGGGGACGGTTAAAATTAGGGTTCCGGTTTTGTGGATTTTGAGATGGCAATCCTTCCGCAACTGAAATTTGATGTATACACGCTTTTCTATATCATTTAGTGCAAGGAAATCGTGTATTGTTGCTAAGTTGATTTCCCCTCTCTCAAAGTCTATCACATTCATCTTCGCCACCTCAAGCTCCTTCCCCTGTCTGGATTTGCGGATTGCATGCTGCGTTGCCATTAGGGTTTCGTGCCCTCGACCTTCGTGATTCCATCCGTCCACTATTCTATTTTTTTTTTCGCTCAAATTTGGTTCTTTAAACACTTTTATTATACTAGAGCTATGAACTAGAGTGGTGGAGGAATACTTTCTCTAAGTGGGACATGGGGGTGGGCTTGGGTCCTTAATGTCCACCGAGTGATCCGCATTCGGAGCGCCCGCTATGTTCCGCTTGGTTCATATGGAGAAGTTTGACTCCTACCTCAAGGTGTCCCCATGGCCACTTATCGAAAGCATCCAATGAACTCAATGGGAATGAAACTTGGGTTGATGATTACAAACTACTTGTAACTCACCAATAGCCCAAGACCTTGAGTTCGAATGTTGGTGATGACTTAGGCATTGTAATCAGTGCTGATATATCCACCTTCTTTAGCTTTTCAGTTTGTTCATCATTTTGCTTTTGTTTAGAGTAGATATTGTATTCGTAGTTGGCTCTAATCTTGCCACACCGAGTCAGTTTTACAAAATTTCTTTGTCACCTTTTTTGGCACCATGTCTAGCCTGTCCAAGTATCCTATAGGCTGTTTCTTTAGTTGCCTTCAATTGTTGCAAGATGTTATTTTGAAATTTGGTGGTGTTTTGTGGCAGATTTGTATGAAAATGATTGTCATAAACAAAGAATGAAGAAAATATGTTGCTTCTTTTTCATGTAGGAATATAAGGCTTATAACTTAGCGTTGAGTCCATATTAGTTAAATATGAACTAAGAAACGGTTGTAACCACTTCAATCATTTTGTAACCATCTCTCACATAATAAAATGACGAACACACAATGAGCAATGTGTGCATTCCACTCCTTAATCTCTCAGTTCACATCTTCTAACATTGGTATCAGAGCCATTGGTGCTCGATAGGGTTTGTAATTCAAAAGAAGATTGCAAATCGTGAACAGAAGGCTGTGCAACATCATTTCAAGACTGAATGCAAAAATTTCATTGTAAGTCACCATTTATACTAGAAAATTTGTGACAGTTGCATGAGGGCAAAAATCGAGGGTATTTGTAGTCATTCTGTGTGCTCAAAAGAGGGCATTAGGGAATGTTTTAAAATAGAAATACAAAGGAACATGCCATTGTTGAAATCAAGATTAAAAAGAGCCCTTTTAAAGCCATCATGACAAGGAAAATATAGTCTCGGGGTTGCTGTTTATTTGCCAGACTGGTGGGTCGTTCTTAACTGTCAAAACCACCATTATTAGCATCAAAACCCAGAGTGAGGGCCTGGAATGTGAGAATCACGAGTACGAGGTCATAGAAGCCAAAATAATGAGAAAAGGGGAAACACCAGACAATATACAAGAATATTCGAGCAGTTGGCTAGTAGCTTTTAACATAGTCGCACAAGGGTTGAAGGTGAAATAAAGAATAGAATGAAGTTAGGACTAGTCCTGTTTAGGTATACAATTGAAAGAGGGCGACATATAGACTTCTACGGAAAATATAGGTGACGTTGAAGGGTACAACAGCCATGGACTTTGAGGGAATGAACTCATCATATCTAATTCATGAATATAAAGAAGGCATAATGTGGCACAGGTTTGAGGGCAAAAAGCTTCACGATTTTGGTATTACTGTCACAATTTTATTGGTATTTTATCTTGCAATGTTTTTTGTAGATGACTGTGACATTCCTTTACTGAACAAATTCAGACATTAAAAATTCTTGCATTAATTTCCAAGACAATCAGAATACATAATTATATTTTTTCTGTTGACTTTATTTCTGTACCTGAAGTATAGACTATCATTTTGATTTTGTTGCATTAATTTTCCATTCGGAATTTAAATTTGTAGTGCAAAATGGATGGCGAAATCACTCTTTCTAGCCTCATATACAATTTGATGACTCTTATCAGACAACGGGCATTTAAAGGAGCTAGGTATTACTCATATCAATATACCGTCCCTCAAATACTGTCATTTGTACATTGGAATTGGGTATTACTCATATCAATATATTCTGTCCTTTGCGGAGATAATGTAATTGGGACTCATGCACTACACCATTACACACATACCATTTAAAGGTGACACTTTCTTAACACCATTTTTCAGTGCCAGGTGGCTTTTAAATGGCCGTAGACAAAATGTCTTAATTTTTTTCTGGCTTCACTTCCAATTAGCCTTTAATTTTTAATATATAACCCCTAGTGCTTGAAATTCTTGTACTTAAAATATTTATTGTGCTCGTGCTTCCTTTATCTTTTTGACACAAGTGCCCTTGATTTAAATTTCTTGGTCTGTAAGTATTTGTCATGACATTACTTCCTTTTCTCGGACATAGCTTCCATTGGCCAATTTGCCATCATTTTTGTTCATCCATCTCGAACATGTCAATGTTCAACTGTATTTCAAAAATGACTGTATTTTAAAGGTCCTACATCACCTTTAATTAAAATTTTACCATTATATCCCACAGTGACACTCATTTTGGTGCTCTTTGGTCTTGATATTCGATACCCATTCAAAATGGTAAGCCAACATATCATTGAACATTGCACCCCTGACATTGTATTATTTGACCTTTGATGGGTAAGCTGACTGTGATGTTAATGGTTCAGAAGGACTTGGCATCACTGACATCGCTTCTGGTCATCTTATTGGAAGCCTTTGCCTTCTTCAATCTCCATAGTTAAGGCGCAATTGCAATTAGGATGGAACACTTTGTTGTCTTACATCTGCTAAATGTACAAATCATTGAAGGAGTTTGTCTCATCTTTGACGCATGATTGTAACTCCAAGATCTCGTTATCATAGGGCTCCATTGTACCTAGGTTCCCATCCATTGAGGGTTCTTTTTAACAGTCCAAGTTTGATGGGATTGATGAAGCTACTTCCTCACTAAATATCCGATTCTTTATATCTATGGTATACTTGTGGCTTATGATTTGAATGGAGATCAGATTCATTTTCCAGTTATGGTAAGATTTGGCTACTATTAACCAGCCCCAACCCAATGGTGCATCACGAGCCTTCTTTTTCAATGAGACGACTACAAAATTTAACGGAAACGGTTGGGTTTCAATGACTACACCCAATACCTTATTTCCATGTTGATTTGCTTGCTCCTACTAGTTGGAATGTTGGAGGCCACATAGTTGGCTTCCCAAGACTCTTACAAGTCTCCTCGGGATGAACATTTAGCCAAAACTGCTATCAACTATAGTATTTGTCAAAATTCAGTCCAAAGTTCCAATATGCATGATTGCTAACGGTCGGACTAGATTCATCATCCAGTGATTAGGATCAATCACATGGTAACCTGATGAAGGGGGCTTGACTATGGGTTCATTCTGCTTCCTTTTGTCCTCCTCATCACCCAACACGATGTCAATTGATATTAGGTGCAACATTGTATGCTCCATGTTTGAGCCAATGTTTTGTATGATAACAATTATAGCATTCTTGAGTTTTGGAATGCTTTGCAATAAGTCAGCTATCTTCATAGGTATAGTGATCTTTAAGAGTTGTCTTGCAATAGCTTTTATTGGACATAGTTTGCTCGTCACTGTACTTGTATATTCATTCGATTGATGTTATTCTTCGACCATTTCCCTCTTGACTTCCACCCTTGCTTCAACATAATTAACTTTTCTCACTTGTGTCCTTGTATCTGCCATAACCTCCTTGACCTCGGCTACGTCAATCCTATTGAGGTTGGCTTGCTTTAGACAATTGCCATTGTGATGTTGTTTGGGTCTGCACCATCTATAGAGAAATCAAGTGTTATTTCAACTAGGGAAATCTCTTGCGAAATGGCCTCATTGATTGGACTCTTGACATTGTACAATTGGCCATCCTTAGGAAATGTACTAAATCCAACTCCTGCCACCACTATTATTTTGATGTCAGTAATATCTTGGCAGTCTGGTGGGTGGTTGGATTGCTCTCTTAGTGTGAATAGTAGTTGGCCTTATGTTGCAAATTATATGTCAATCTATAATGTCCCTTTCTAGGGCTTAAACAAAAATAAGGGTTTGGCCACAAACCTTAAGAATCAGATTTGAAAATACACGAACTCGGAATTGAAAATAATCTGATTTTATAACAACATATCCAACAATATTAGAAACCCTAGCAGCAAACTGGAAATTACACTTTTAGGGTATCAAAATCAGCTTAGAACATTAATTAATATCCCTCTAGGGCAGCGAACTGTACCAGCACTTAGGAACAATCATTCACATGCAATATTAGGCTGAAATAAACATATAAAAATCCCAAATACTCAATAAAACCAGCAAGATGAAATCTGGAGAAAATATATATTTTATAAATTTATTTTAAGTGCAAATACAGCTGAAACTTCTAAAATTCATAACTCCATCAATATTTGGAGTTTCAACACAAACCAATGCTCAAAATGATCTTGAAGAGACCAGCTATCCAATGAAAGTGAAATCAGATTTTTCCAACCATGGAAACCCCCTCAAAACTGATCTTGAACTTCCTAGGTGGGTTGCTCCAAAGAAGGAAGGGTGCCAACACCCTAGAAAATGCCCTAGTTGAAGTAGAAGTGCCCTATGCATGGATGAATACCTTGTTGTTATGAAATCTGCCAATTAAGTCCACTTGTGACTCTTGTATGAAGCCACCAATGAAACAAATGAGGGTTTTCGTCCCCAATAGGATCCAATGAGGGTTTTGTCCTCAAAGTAGAGCCACACCAAATGTTTTCATTTTCAGTGGAGAGTAGGGCACACTGTGCACAAACCCAAGATATCAATTTTCGAAATAAACATGCATGCCTTCCTTAGGCCATTTGATCCACCTTTATATTCTCCCTTTTTGGTGCCAAGAGTCATAAGCGTGACTTTTCCCCCGTGACTGACCACTTTAAGTGCATGCTTCTATTTTTAATGTCTTTACTAGCTTTCCAGCCCAACCGACTTGTGCTTAAGAGGGAAAATACAAAAAGAAGAAATAATAGAAATGAAAGAAAACATAAATGAACGCACATACTTCCCATGCTCAAATTCGTCTTGGCCACGGGGAGAAAAATGACAAGAAGTCTTCATTTGGAACTAATTCGACCTTAAGTACATACCTTGAACTTGGAAAATCCCACAATCCATTTTCGTTGGGCAATTCACGTTCATGCGACCTTTCACCTTGTAGTCGGTAGACCGAAGAATATGGACCTCGCTCTTAGTATCTTCCTCGAGTTTTTAAAATTGTTCGGAGCATGTCTTTCCTCAAAGCTTGCACAGATCTAGGTTTGTTGTCATCATTGAGAGAAGGCCACAATTTTTTCTTCTCTCAAGCGTGAGGATACCTTATGTTTTCTTTGAATGTCCATGGCTTGGTTGTATAGGCATTTGTTAGATGAGGGTGGGACCACCGCCATAGTTTGCTTTTCTAGAGATGGAGTTCATGAGTTAACCGTGACTTTGGTTAAAGGTTGTTTGTGATGTGGTTCTTTAAATACGATTCTCCTCCTTAAGAAGGATTGGATGAATGTTCCTTTCTTCTCTTGTCACCACGGGACATGTTCGTTTGCTCGACCCTTCGCATGGCATCAATCTATCAACTATCTTGCTCATTGTCAAGTCTCTTTTTCTACTACTTCCTCTAAATTTTTGTTCACTCGCTGTGAGTCTTCACTTGATACTCTTGTAGCGCTTACCCAACCTAGTCGGCAAGGTCTGCGAATACTTGCTTTGGAATGGGCTATGACAAATCTCTAGCCACCTGTTTACTTGCGAGTGGTGTAGGTTACAATGGTTTCAGATGAACCCTTTCTTGGTCTTAGCTACAATTCCCATTGTGATGTCTTGATCTCGTAAACCTCTACTTTGGAAATTCACGAGACCACAAAATATTGTTGCTTTACTTCCAATTTACTTGAAAATGACATTTCTTAAATGTTAGTGAATGAAATCTGAAACTTAGAACTAATTTGTAGCAATGAAAGATAACAATTAAGCCCACAACACAATATCTTTTTAGGTATAATTCAAAAAGGAGAGAGAAATTATTTTATATGGGAGAAAAAACCCCCCAATTTGATGGGAAACCAGCCAGGAAGGGCAATTGCTCTTTCTTCCCAATATTATATTAGCCAATTCAAGAAAATACATATTACAAGAAGCTTAAGGAAGGAAAACAATGTCACTTCCACCCCTCTTCTTGCTTTCTTTGTTCCAACATCTTGTTTCTACAAAACAATTCCAACATCAATGGTTCCTTGCTCACATCTCTCCATCAACTCTTCGATGCCCAATTCCACACACTCTTCTTACATAAATAGCTTGCTCCCCATGTCCTCCCGTGCACTGTAGAATGGGAAGAGTCATCCAAAGAAGAGACACGACCCAGACGTTTGAAATCCGTGACTGTTTGTGGATTTATTTTTGTGTTTTCATTAGTGACAGGACCGCCAATGAACGCAGACCGGCGGCTACGCAACTGCTGGTTTGTGTAGAGAGGCGGTTACGCAACCGCCATGGTAGTTACACAACTGTTGTTCTGCACAGGGCGGTGGTTATGTAACTTAACAATTTGCTTTATTTTTTGATTAATTTTCCTTCTAATTTTGGTTGTTCTGATGAAACGGTGTTTCTTTAAATCCCTGTGGATCACACCTCCCCCGCTTAGGAGGCTTTTGGACCCACAAAAGCTTAATGAGGGACTAGATGAGGAAACAATTCCCTCACTTTCTCCTTCGAGTACCACTGGGTCTGTCTTGGTGTCTTTCCTTGAGTCCAACCTGTCAAGATTCTTGTGGACCTCTCCTTGTTTCTCTAACCTTTACGCAACACTACATCCTCCTCCAACTCACCTCGTGAATCCAAGACACAATCTTCTATGGAAGGTAGCAACTGACATTCTTCTTCTTCATCAAGCATGGATGGCTCATATAGGTGTAAGTTCTCACAATTTACTACTGAGTACATCCGCATGAAGTGTGGCAAATCAAGTCTGAAAGCATTTTCTCCAACTTGCTCAGTATGGTGAAGGGTCCATACCATAGTGGCTTGAGTTTCCTTGCTTGACCTTGTAGTCTTTCCTTGCTCAAGTAAAGCCAAACCTTGTCTCCAACATGAAGTTTGTGCTCTCTATGATGCTGATCGTGTCTAGCCTTATACTTGGCTTGAGATTTCTCCAATTGTTCTTTCACCTTGAGATGGATTTGTTGGATCCTCTCAACGAACTTTTCTGCTCTAGTCACTTCGAATCATGTATCTCCCCTTCTTCCTGCTGTCCAATTGCAATGTCTAGTGGATTGGTAGGTAGATACCCCAAGCATGCTTCAAAAGGTGACTACATAGTGGATGTGTGTACCACCTGTTGTAGGAATGTTGAATGTAGGCTAAGGACTCATCCCAAGTTCGTGGATATTTACTATTGTATCCTCTAATCAGCTGCACCAAAGTCCTATTCACCACCTCTGTTTGCCCATCTGTCTGGGGATGGAAGGCCGTGCTTCTCTGTAACTGGTGTCCATCTTGTCCCACAAAGTAGTCCAAAACTTCCCCAAGAACCTAGAATCTTTGTCAAAAACAATAGACTTTGGCAAACCAAAATGCACCCATACATTAGCAAAGAAAAGTTCAACTGCCTCACATGCTTTTATTGTCTTTTTACATGCCATAAGAACACACATTTTATTGAATCTATCAACAACATATAGATAATCATGGCCATGTTTAGACATAGGTAGTTCTTCTACAAAATCCATAGAGATATCCTCCCATGGACGAGTAGGGACCGGTAATGGCATTTATAAACCTTCCTGATTTTAGGCTTGCGAGTACAACATAGTTTACATCCTCTTATGAACTTTAATACTTCTTCTTGTATATTGGGCTAGTATACACACCTTTGCAAGTAGGCCATGGTCTTGCCAACACCAAAATGTCCCGCTACTTTCGAGGTATGCGCTTCCCTCATCAATAGAAGCCTTTCTTCTTTCGGCACACAAAGCTTCCCCCATCGGTAGAGCAGCCCATCTTTGAGATATCAATCTTCAATACCCGTTTTTCAGCCCCTTTGGACTGCAACTGTTGATATGTCACCCGAAAATCTTTGTCTTGAGCATATGCTTCTCTCGTAAGCTTCCTTCATGAAGGGCTCAAAATGAGAGATAGTTGCCAAACTAGAGATCTTCTCCTGTGTGGGAGGCCTAGACAACATGTCTGCCACCAAATTTGTTCTACCTTTATTATAGTTGATCACCAAATGGAATTCTTTGAAGGAATCCCATCCACTTGTAGTGCCTTTCCGCAGCAATTTAGATGCGTTTTGCAAATACCGAAGAGGTTTGTGGTTAGTGTGCACAATAGTTTCCTTACCCAAAAATAATGTTTCCATTTCTTTATTGCCTGAACTAGTGCATACATTTCTTTATCATATATTGAATATCCC
The DNA here is from genome assembly GCA_018340775.1 of Taxus wallichiana var. yunnanensis. Taxonomy (NCBI): domain Eukaryota; kingdom Viridiplantae; phylum Streptophyta; class Pinopsida; order Cupressales; family Taxaceae; genus Taxus; species Taxus wallichiana. The sequence continues at coordinate 559,238,938 of CM031240.1, forward strand.
TTAACTGTTGAAGTGAAATTTTTAGAATGATAACATATTGGCTTACCTCCCTGTAACAACACTACTCCCATAGCGTAATCACGACATCTGTCTCTACTTCAAAGGGCTGCTGCAAATTAGGAAGAGCAAGTACTAGAGCATGACTAATTTTGTATTTTAATAACTCAAAAGCCTTGTCTTGTTCCTTACCCTAGTCAAAACCCTTACTCTTTATGGGTCTTCGAGGTAGAGGTGTTGCAATAGCAAAGAAGCCTAGAATGAACTTCCTCATGTATTGTATTGCTCCCACAAAACTCCTAGTCTTTGTGGGTCCCGTTGGTATTGACCAGTTGGTGATGGCTTCCACCTTTGGATCCCTTGTAGCTCTCCTCCTCAACCACATGCTCAAGATAGACAAGTGACTGTTTGACAAATTCACACTTCATATTGTATAACAGCTTGTTTCTCCTTCTGAAACTTGCAAGACTTGTTGCAAATGTTTTAGATGTTCCTCCCATGTGGCACTAAAAATTAGAATATCATCCAAATATACAATGACACATGAATCTATGAATTCTGCAATACATCATTCATCAATCTCATAAATGTAGCGGGTGCATTACATAAACCAAATGGAAGTACTAACCACTCATACAAACCTTGTTTTGTTTTGAAGGCAGTCTTCCATATATCCTCCTCCTTCATCCTGACTTGGTGATAACTTGACTTGAGATCCAAATTTGTGAAGAACTTTGCATGTTGAAGTTGGTCCAAGAGATCATCTATGCGTGGGAGTGGATATCTATTCTTTATGGTAATCTTGTTTAAAGCACGGTAGTCGATGCACATTCTCCAAGAACCATCCTTCTTTGGCACCATCACAATAGGTGAACCACATGGCGAGGTGCTTGGGCGTATTACCCCTTGGTCTAATAGCTCCTAGAGTTGTTTCTTTACCTCTGTACTCTCCAACAAGGATTTGCCTATACAACCCGATATTTGGTAGAGGGGACTCTGCAACAACTGAATCTCATGCTCTACCTCTTGTTTTGGTGGTAACCTGTTGGGAGTCTGGAATACTTCCTGAAAAGACTAAATTATGCTATCCAAATCCTTTATCCCCTTACAAATAGTTGAAATTTCTACACCATCTTACTTATCTTTCAATAAAAGTAAACAAAACTGATTATGATTTGCCTAAATTAGTCTCTTTGCTTGGTTAGCACTTACCATAACAAGTTTTGACTTACGTTGGTGTGCCTGAATGTTGTAATTGACTCCATCCTTGACCCATCTGTATTGGTTCTCCCTTCTCATAAATATAGCATCCCTGATATACAAGTAAGGACCGAAAACAACATCAAATGCATCAAGTGGAATTACATCAGCTTCTAATACATCTATATATTGAGAATTTATCCCAAACTTGAACCTACATCTTCTTGTTACCTGAATTTCTACACCCTTCTTCACCCATCCCAAAGGATAAGGATGTGGATGCTCATAAGTTTCAAGACCAAGCTTCTTCACAACCGCATCGAAATCAAATTAGATTGAGAACCAATATCAACCAAAGCATTTACCTTAGTCCTCTTGATTTGGATTTTGATTTGAAATAGCTTACTCATCTCTTCCTCTTGTTCTTGGCTGTCCATGTTGGTGGCTATGCATCCTAGCCTCTTGTCTACATCAGAATCATCCTCTATCTCTACCTCCCCCTTCTGTCTTTACAACTATCATGGACTTCTTGGAGTCCTTGGTTCGGTTCTTTGGATGCAATTCCGGATGTAACTTCCAACATGTAGCGTCAGTATGACCATTGATATCACAATTCTTGCAAAAATCTTAGGATCTTTACAAGTATTCAAAGTGGTAGCGGTCTTTTTACCTTTCCATTTACCTTTGTTACTTGTTTGTCCCTGCTCTTTCTTTGGCTGATTTGTTGACTGTTTTTTCCTTGACTCTACTTCTCCTTTCTTCTTCTCATCATCTATGTAATATGTTTGCACACATGCTTCATTGAGATCCTTGGGCTTTGTGGAGATGACCTTCCTTTGAAGGTGAGTGTGAAGTCCTCCCAAATACTTGGTCAGAATATCCTCATCCTCCAAGTCCATATTGAGCAACATGGCTTGTCTCGAAACTCCGTAGTGTAATCTTGCACACTTTGACCACTACTTTGTCTAAAATACGCCATTTAATCATCTGGTCAGTCTTATGGCCAATAGGATAAAATTTTTCCCTTAGCAATTCTTTAAAACCCTCCCAAGAACTTACAATATGACACTTCTTTTCACAAGTGGCTAGATGGGTTTCCCACCAAACCAGAGCATGTCCTTCCATTTTGAGACGTGCAAAGGTAATCCTTTGTGCCTCGGTGACATTATGCACACTAAAATAAACCTCTAATTGTTTTAACCATTTATCTAGTAATTCTGCATCTACTTGTCCTTCAAAGCTTTTAATCTCAACCTTAGTTTCAACTTTAAAAGGAGCATGATCAAATTTTACCTTCTCTCTTCCAACTAGAGTTTCCTCTTCATGCTCTTCCACATCGTGGCTCTTTCCTATGCCAAATTTCTCGGCCAAATCTTGAACCACTGAGTCCATGGAATCTTGCTTAACCGCTGTTGTCCTTTGTTGATTTGAGAGTTCCGTTGGTGTTGAAACAACCTATCCATAATGCTTTCTAGTATCTCAATTCTATGGACCAAGTTCTCTTCTTCCATTTAATCTCTAATTCTTTGTTTCTACTTCGTCGTAGATATATTGAAATAGCGCTTGTGGAATATCACTTAAAAATCCACAAAATATATAAAAATTTGCAGCAAATGAAATTCTGATTTTTTTCTGGAATTAAACCAACTAGGGCAGCGAACTGAAATTTAATGATAACTTGCAAACTACTTATCCAAATCTCACGAAATTTTATAGAGAGCTTGCTAATATGATAACAAAGACTAAAAAAATATTTTTGGATTTTTCTGAATAATATATAACTGCCAGTAATTTTCAAAATGCCCTAAACTGCTGGAAAATTTCAAAATTCATAACTATGTGAATACAATGGATAAAAATATGATTTTCTGGAAATAACATCTACAAATTATATAGAAATGAACCCAACCTCCAGATCTGAAAATGAACACTTGGAAACCCTCGAAAAACTTGCTGCAAATCCCTAGGGTTGACATCACCCTATAGAAGGGGCTGGAAATCCACCAAAATGCCTCCAAAAGCTGCGCCAAACTCTGCCTTAAATACTGAGAATAATCTGATATGCAAACCCTTGAAATTTCCTCACCCTGGTATTGAAAATGGCCTCTGAAACCCTCTTGAAATATTTAAAATAAAAAAATATACTTGAATATCTACTCGAATATGCTCCAAAATGGTAAAGTACGGTGGATCTTTCAAAGATCAAGAGTGCCCTATTAGCTAGGAGTGGATCTCTCACCACCGAAGCTAGGGTTCTGTGGGATTTTACTCCACAAGCAAGAAGAATGCAAACAACAATTGCTCAATTCCAAAATATGTGTGAGTGTAAGAATGAGCTCTATCACTCCCCAAACCTCCTTTTATAACTTCCCCATGCAACAAGAGGCCCAAAAAGACCCCAATCGACCCCTTCTAGGGAAAACCACATAAACATAAAGTAACTTAAGTTAAATTTTTCCCCTTAGTCGCCAAAGGGACTTAAGTGACCCCAACGAAGGAATATAACAATAAAGTACCATGAGTCCCCCTCTAACGACAAAACATAACAATTATTCCCACCAAGTTGCTTAATACTAATGCTAATGGAAAAATATAACAAATAAGCAAGGGGGTAATCAATCATCCATACCCAATAGCCTCTAACATCGTTAGCCCCTCGGGTATGACTAAGGCTAAGACTGAAAAATGGCCCTTAGGCCTCGATGAAGGAACGGGGACATTACATATATCCGGATCGCAAGGCAATACTTCTTCGCCTTTAGACCTTATATTGTCATACAAATGACACAAGATCGAATACTATAGTCCGTTGGATAATATAGTCAACTCGATACCAAAATGATCTCAGTAAACCTCTACTTTTGAAATTCACAAGACCACAAAATATCATTGCTACTTTCCAATTTACTTGAAAATGATAGTTCTTTAATGTTAGTGAATGAAATATGAAACTTAGAACTATTTTGCAACAATGAAAGATAACAATTCAACTCACAACACAATATTTTATCCTGAAAACCCCAATTTGAGGGAAAACCAGCCGGGAAGGGCAATTGCTCTTTCTTTCCAATATTATATTGGCCAATTCAAGAAAATATAGATTACAAGAAGCTGAAGGAAGGAAAACAATGTCACTTCCACCCTCTCTACTTGCTTGCTCTGTTCTCACACCTTGCTTCTACAAAACAATTCTAGCATCAATGGTTTCTTGCTCACTTCTCTCCATCAACTCTTCGATGACCAATTCCACACACTCTTCTTGCTTAAATAGTTTTCTCCCCATGTCCTCTCATGCACTAGAGAATGGGAAGAGTCATCCAAGGAAGAGACACGGCCCAAACGTTTCAAATCTGCGACCGTTCATGGATTTATTTTTTTGTTTTTATTAGTGACAGGACCGCCGGTGAATGCAGACCGGCGGTTACGCAATTGCTGGTCAGTGCGGAGGGGTGGTTACACAACCGCCACTTTGCATGCAGGCGGAAGTTCTGTAACTTAACAATCTGCTTTCTTTTTGTGATTAATTTTTCTTCTGATTCTGGTTGTTCTGATGAAGTGGTGTTTCTTTAGATCCCTATGGATCACTTCTACTCCGTTACTTTGCTTGATGATTTTTTAGAGTTTGCTGCTTGTTGCAGCCTTTGTTGTTTTTCGTGTTGCTCCTCCAATCGAGTAGATTGTATAGCTTCTCGATTCTCTCGACCATCTTGTCTTCTTCTCCCATCTTTGTTTGGTGTCAATTGAATTAATTATCTTTAGTACAAAGCTGGTCTTTCTCTTCCAATTTACTTAAAAATGATAGTTCTTTAATATTAGTGAATGAAATCTGAAACTTAGAACTAATTTGCAACAATGAAAGATAACACTTTAACTCACAACACAATATTTTATCCTCGGAAAACCCCAATTTGAGGAAAAACCAGCCGGGAAGGGCAATTGCTCGTTCTTTCCAATATTATATTGGCCAATTCAAGAAAATATAGATTACAAGAAGCTGAAAGAAGGAAAACAATGTCACTTCCACCCCTCTCTACTTGCTTGCTCTAATATAGTCAACTCGATACCAAAATGATCTGTAAACCTCTACTTTTGAAATTCACAAGACCACAAAATACTGTTGCTACTTCCAATTTACTTAAAAATGATAGTTCTTAATGTTAGTGAATGAAATCTGAAACTTAGAACTAATTTGCAGCAATGAAAGATAACAATTCAACTCACAACACAATATTTTATCCTGGAAACCCCCAATTTGAGGGAAAACCAGCCGGGAAGGGCAATTGCTCTTTCTTCCCAATATTATATTGGCCAATTCAAGAAAATATAGATTACAAGAAGCTGAAAGAAGGAAAACAATGTCACTTCCACCCCTCTCGAGTAGATTGTATAGCTTCTCGATTCTCTGACCATCTTGTCTTCTTCTCCCATCTTTGTTTGGTGTCAATTGAATTAATTATCTTTAGTACAAAGCTGGTCTTTCTCTTCTCGAACTCTTTGAACCGTTGCAATTTCTTTTGTCATTGTGTTACATGGCTGCATTTGGCATAGAGATCATAGAAGATAATGTAGTGCTTCGTTGACAATAAGCATCGTTAACTGATGTTCACTTTCAATTGTATTTTAACTCGACCCAACAATCTTTAAAGGCATGCCACCAAAATGTTTAGAGGGAAACTACACTACCAAGAATATTAAATACATACCGCTTTACATCCTAAAAGAATCTGGTAGTAATCAATGCTTTATTCATAGGTTTCGGTATAGGGAGGACTTGCTACTCATTGTCCTTACCGAACATGCATCATTTGATTTATGAAACAAATGATTTAATGGTTGTCGGTTGACAAACCCTCAACAACCAAACATAACCGACAAGAGTCATTGCAAACTACCTAACTCCGAGAATACAAACATTAACTTCATAACGTTGCAGGCTACTAGATTATGTAATTACTAAGACACTAGAACCCATGACCATACTACTATGACAGTCTACAGAGCTCGTCAAGACTAATGAACACCCACACCTTGTAATTTATTGATTATGTGACAGTTTTTGAAATTATGCTCACCAAATTGGAGGTTACATTGATATTAATTTAATTATTTTTCTTTTATGTGATATTAAATGCTTATTAGTCAATTTGTAATCAGGGGTAACAACTTTGCTGAGTTATGGGTGAAATGATACAATTTGTGAAGAAGTTAGAAAGTGTATAATATTTCTAAGGATATGCAGGAGGCTGAGAGGGTTCCTTATTGTCTTGCACACTACTTTTGCATTGCATTTCGTTGGGTTCACCCTGTTATGTTTACATTGTTTAAGTCTCGAGTTAATTTGTTCAATTCCCGGGGTTTGTTTTTTATAACACTTGACTATTGTTACTTGCTGTACTTTTGAGTTCCATTGGCCTACTTTTGTCATTCATAAATATTAATACATTTTCTCTAGCTACTTCTTTTTGGAAATGCTTTGTTGATTTCTCGCTTTCTTTTCTGTAGATCTTGCTGCATTTATGGTCCACTACAATTTTTCTAGAGCTTCACTTTGTTTTTTTGGAATTTTTTTAGTGGAATTTTTGAGGTGAACTGCTCTAAGGATGTCAAGATACATGGTGTTATTGGGCCATGCGCTTCTCTGGACAAGGTATGTAAGATGTAGTAAATGCAGAGAGTAACGTATTGATTTGTGTGTAAGGTACAAATATCAATTTGTGAAATTGTCAAGCAGCTCCTTTCTAATTTTGCAGAGGGAGTCTCTTGCTCAGATACGGTTATTGGTCAAGGAAATACTACTGCCTGGAAGTTGTGTGGTCTTGACAAAGGCACATCTTTGTGCATATTTTTCGATGTCATTCCAAAGGAGGTATCTGGAGCAGCAGGACAATCTAATAGTAATCAGTTCTTTTTCAGTTTTTAACTTAGTAAGGAGTTCCATCCTTAATGCAAGATCTTATCTGACACTCATATGATACTTATTATAATTTGTTCTTCGGTGGTCTACGAATATAAATTATGACGTCATGTACATTTAAAATGGGTTGCTTCTTTTTTACTTTGATCTCTGCTTTCTTGCAGTTACCAGCACACTAGTGGACAAATGCGCCTTCGGATTACAACACTTTCTAGAAGATGGGTAAATGGTCATGGGAGTGCAGAGGTGCAGTTTCATTCATTTAGCTTCTGAAACAAGAGGAAACATGATGGTTATACTGAATTCAAATTTTACTCTTTTGTGGGCTTTGTAATGTCTTAGAAGATTCATTGGTTTCCTCTTTTCTCAAATTCCTCCCTTATGAATTGCATGTTCAATGCTTCAAATATGCCAGAAGATAAACTGTGCACTAGATATTAGATGGATTTTCTCTCTCCTTCATTTGAGACATACTGCATCATGTGTGGGGATGATAGATAATGAAATTGTCATGTTCCTTTTTGGAGACTAGCGGAATTGAAGACCTTAACCCATTCTTCGTCCCTGTGGGTTCAAGGGAAGAAGCAAGGGGAAGACTTGGATGGCATTTTCAAAGAGATATTTTCATTATTATCATGTATTCCTATTGGGAAGCTAAACGCCCCAATAGAAGAACTCATTTAATTAGAATATAAAGTATTTGGAGCATATAGGCTCCAAATACAAATTTGATAATTAAAAGGTATTTATTATAAGGTTGGCCATAAATTATGATGTAGCACCCTTATGTTATAAAAGGAGGATGCTTGGCCATTATGTGATATGTTGAATCTTATTATTTCTTCTGGGTAAAGGTTCTACGTTTCTTTTCTCATCAAGGACGAAAAACCTTGTTTGAGACCACTTCAAGGAAAAAAACCTTTGATATTTGAACTTGTCCTGGGACGAAAACCCTCAAGCAAGGATATTTGGAATTATTGACTATCTCAAGGAATTTGGAGCTGATATCTTTCTCTCTAGCCCTAGGCGACTTGTATCAAAAACATGTTGGATATGTTTTGATGGATGTATGGTATGGTTTCTTGCACGGATGGACTTATACTAATTATTAAAGGTGAAAGCAATCATTTCCTTGCATGTTTGTGATGCTAATTAATTATTTCCAAGAGGGGCGAATTGCTTCTAGGTCAGATTTGGCATGTTTAAGTGGATGTTTGGGCAAGTTGAGTTGATATTTGCATTCTTCATATTTTTAAACCCCAAGATCCCAATTTTCATGAATTTTGTAGCTTCCTAGTTAAAGTTATGAAATTTTAAAGTAACTCTGCAGACAGGGGTTTATTTAAATTCAAATCTTCAATTCTAGGGCACTAAAAACCAGTTTTCCTTCATATTTTGATTGCTGGTAATTAATCAGAGTTTTTGAGTTTGACTGTGCATATTTTCAGCGAGTTTAGGGCAAAGTGAGTGGGAGTTCCAAAACAGGTCGCTGTCCCGTGAAGGGAAAAATTGCAGGTTTCGTGTGCATTTTCAGTCATATCCAGCCCTTGGAAGTTTGGTTACAGCCAAAAAAAAATTAATTTCAGTCATTTCTCATTCAGCCCTAGCTATTTCCGGAAGTCCCCCAAAAAGGGACATTACAGAAATACATTATATGTATGGGTGTCCAAGATGGGGCATTGGTTTATACCTGCATAAAATAATAACTAGGAGTGTGTATGACATCCCTGCGATGATTGTGAAGTCTTCATTCAAAATAAGAAAAGTGCTTGTCAAAAGATTACAAGTACAAAATGGTCACAATCCCTTTATCCAAATTAGAATGAAGGATGGTTTGGTGCTCTGTAGTCACATTAAACATTATATTTAGTAAAGCCCATGCCATCCATCATTTATAACCATAATATCCTTTAACAACATCGTAAGGAGGTGTTGGCCAAGCTTCTTAACAATAGGAAAAAAATTGTATGCACGTCACCAAACATACTGTTGATGTGTGCGATATGCCCATCCGTAAGGATGACAGACTCTTAATGTCCTCATTTTAGAGTCAAGAAAATTACTCAGGGCACAAATTGTAGGTTCTGGTCTTATAACTGACCAATGAGGATATTTGTTGGACACTGTTATAGTCCTCCTAGCGTCCCTCGCTGTGCCACCTCACTATTATGGAAACTAAACTATTCTTACCACCTATAAGACTAATGAGATCTTAATTAATGGGTATTGCTTAGAAGAAAACGAAAAAAAAAAAAAAAAAGAGGTTAAGGCAAAGACAAAAGAAATATTTGTAGAAATTGAATTTCCTGAAGTTGAATCATATAAATTAAGCATTCGCACCCAAATAACCAGATACTTTCAGCCTTGTTCACACAGAAATTGATACGTAACTTATGCAAAGATTCAAAGGAAATTAGAATTATTATTGTAATTAAACATTTATAAACTAAATAAACCGTCAAATTGCTAGACGCACATCCCTTACAATTTATCAAGATATGAATCCTATTACCCATTCATTGAACTTGCAAAACACAATTTAAAGGTCACAAGTATGGGCATAAAAATGATTATAATTTAACAACATTTCATAAAGATCATACAATGTAGGAAATGAATGCAAAATACATCAACTCGTAAGAATGATTCGAACCATATTACATTAGGATTCTTGAATTCACACCCTCTTTAATGAAGCGGTACAAATCTATTTATACAAAGTAGGACCCTTAGGCTTGCACTTGTGCAGTGCCAAAAATAGCCAAAATTGGCAGGCACGCAAAAAATCACAGCTAGCCTTTTATAGAATATCCTAATTGAGTTAGTTAGGATGTTACATTGATTATACTGATCAACGTGCCTAAAGAATATATCTAGAACACCTTTTGTGGTCCACTACTTCTCCTCTTTTACCACGGTGTCCTTATAAGTCTCTGGGGCTTGTTGTGGGGGCCTCATTTTAGACGCTGCCAACGCATCCCTGCATATCTTATAGTCCCCACCAAATTTATTAAGATCAATAATGGGCTTCCTGAAGAGCTTAGGAGTTTTGTCTAACAAAATCTTTTGAGAAGCCATTATTGCCTCTAAAATCTCCTTGAGGGTCTGAACCCTTTGAATCTTTTCCTTGGCATGAGACACTAGCTTGATAACCTTGAAGCCTTTGCCTTATATGCCTAAAAATATCCTTGTTGAAGTGTACCATGAATTGTCTAAGTTGGTTTGAAAATTCATCCACGGTCACGACATCCTAGTTCTGTGCATACCATGGTGATAGCTGCCTCAGTGAATATTTGGCTACCCCTAGAGATAATATCATCCAATTGTGGGGAATTCTACAAATTCGACCATCCCAATTGTCCATGGCACCTTTTGTATAGTTGGCGTAAGTTTGGCACATGCCAATATCTTCATTGATAGCAGTGCGGGATCTTGACATACTCCATCAATGGCTCGATAATAACTGGAGCATTTGTTTTAGTACTAATATCTTGTTTAAAACTATGCGAACCTTTCTAGAAAAGGCCTGTCCTTCGTCTTGGAATCAAGGATTTGCTTCATAATGTTGAAGAGAGATAGGAGAGCCTGTCAACTTTTGCAAGGTCATTCGGGACAATGGCCTTTCCTTGTGTTTCTAATGCTTTGGCTCTTCGTCGGATTCCCTTTACCATGTGTACGCCAACTTAGCTAATGCTCTAATAAAGGACACAAAGTCCTCTTGATACTCCACGGCTTGAGACCCTCTAGTTTTCCTCTTTTTCGTGAGAGAAAACAAGTCGTAGATGCCTTGTGCGTGATTAAGGCCTCATTAGTTGATATCGTTTTGTTGGTCACCCTTTTCCTTGTGCGAGTTCTAGGATTAATTTCCATCTTAACGGGGGTCGTCAAGTGCTATCAATTTGGTTGCTCCCCTTTGTGCGATCAAATCCTGCTCCACCCAGTCTTGTTCTTGCTCATGGGAAGGGGAACTAGTTGAGGGTTCCCTTTCCTCTTTCCTCGAAACTTGTTCTACTTCTTCAAGCTGTTTCTCTCTTGAAGAGGACAATTCATAGGCCACCAGAGGAGGACCTTGGACTTGTTCAGGACTATCTCCCAAATGCTTGCAAAGTTGGGATCAACTGGTTTTGGGGAGGAAATTGGGTACCTTTCACTATGTTGGATTCGTGGCTCTGTATAAGCTAGTGTCCCTCTTCTAGAAAATTCTCTTCTAATCATCCCTTTAGGTGGGGAACTGCCGTGCATTCTTCATGTTCAACTGTACCTCATCATCACCCTCTTGGGTGATCCATACCCAATCATTAACATCAAGTTTATGAATATATGCTGCATTGAATTGTCCCATTAGTGACTTCAAGTGTTTGGTAATTCTGCGCCTAGGATCATACTTCCTCAATGTATGCTCAGGCGAATTGAAAGAATGCCTATGAGCAGCAACGGAATTAATATCAGGCCATCTCGTAAATTCTCTAATTCCAGTTGTGAAGGGTAGCGGAGGATGTCACCTTAGCTTCTTTTCCTTGCATTTACTAGCTATGCCATTGAGGACTTAGAAAGCGATATCTTGCTTTGCGAGCAAGTGATATGGCAGTTTCATAGGTGGAGTCAAAAGTGTCTCAATCATTATGACAATATACTCAATATAGAAGAATGCAACTCCCATTTGTCGGATGGATTTTAGAACCTCGTTGAAACCCTGGGCATTGGTTTCTCCGAACTAGTTTATAAACTCTGGGATAGAAGTAATTGCATATGTTTTCAATATGTGCCGTAAAACTGTGTGCGTATAAATAAAAATAAACTTCATTTACTTCACAAGGGCACCTAAGATTCCATGGAGAGAAAATTCGAGACATAAAAATTACACAGTGATTGCATCCAATAAATATGAGGCCATGAAGAATGACTTCTTGTTGGCTACGTATGCCTCCCTCTAAGAAATCAAAATTTGTGACACAATATTCCCTAAGGCAAGAATTTGATTATCATCAATAATCAGTGATAAAAGAGGAATCTAGGATATATCCATTTTGAAAGTGGAAGGGTTATCGTATAAAAAGTTCATCAGTGCCATTCCAATCCTTATGCTGGGCCAAAACCGCTGAATATGGATGCTATTCAGGTTGTTGTCATTGATGTTATCAATGGTGTCCTTTGACCAATTCCTCAAAACCGTTCTTACATCATGGGTTGCCATCCTTGAATCGATAGTAGTAGAGTTATACATCACATAAACCTTTGGTAGCTTATACTATACCTTAAAAGCAGAACTAGAGATAAAGGCTACTCTATTGTCTTCATTTTTGGTGTACAATAGTCCATTTTTTGCATGAGTAAGGGTAAAGATAGGAGATAGTAGATCAAGACATGGGAATACCTATGACTTTGCTGCTATTCATTGTAATCTGGACTTCTTTATGGCCCTTATGTCCGCAACCCTACGAACTTAGTTGGGCGTCATTGTTTCTTTAGATATGGCATCCGCATAAGTCCTTTCTCTCTGAACAATTGATAAAATAGCAGAATAATGAGGGAATTTGTTATTCAGCGAGGCAAGATCCAAGGTAGTGTCTCTCAACATTCTTTGGTCTTCATAAGTGTAAAGGAAAATGTCCACGCTAGATTTCCCGGAGAGTGCGTTGATTCGCTAGCCATTGTTTCAAAAATCGATACTGTAGCCACTGAAATCTTAAGACTGAAAATTCGGAGTTGCAAATGACTTTGGTTAATGCATCAACTTCAGATTGAGCAATCCTTATATTCAAATTGGCATGCCTGTATTTATGGCGCATAACGCATGAGTTGATGTTTCCTTGTCTTGGGAATGTTAATTTTTTGAAATGTCTGCTTTTAAATATGGACCACATCCCTGTACCAATTAAAATTAAGTGTAATCATCAGTCTTAATTAGCAACTTGACCTTTTGGATGGCACGTGCTAACCATGCATGGGCCATGTGCATTATTATGATTGATTCATAGTTCTTTGGGTGTTGAGGTGTCTTTGACTTTATCTCTGTCTTGGAAGCGAAGTGCGAAGGGTGAATTTTCGTAATTGTGAAGTGCAAGGAACAAGCTTTTGCAACTGCAAAGTGCGAGGAATAAACTTTTGCAACTGCGAAGTGTGAGGAGCACATTCGGTTCTTTGTGAGGAAAAAGTTATACATTGTAAGCAAAACCATTGACCGAGAGGAACAAACTCTCGCAAAGAAAAAGTGCGAGTGATTAGATTTGAAACAACGAAATGCGAGAGGCCAAGTGCCAGTACTTGAAAAACTTGAAACGCAAGCAAAAAAAAATTTAAAATGTGAGCACTTGAAAAACTTGAAGCACAAGAAACAAACAAAGTTAAAGTGCGAGTACTTGAAAAATTGAAGCGTGAGCAACAAACAAAGTTAAAAGTGCGAGTACGAAGCAAACAAACTTAGGCAAAAACAAGGAAACACTTTTGCCAAATAAAGGCAAGTATTCATATATTGCCAACTCTTTTGAAATCAAAGTGTGTCCCTATTTTTGGAAAAAGGAGTTTTCAAAATGGGGGTGTTAAGCAATAACACATACCTGCTTATATAAGTACCTCAGGCATTTGTGCATATCCGGAGTCTTAGATATTGCAGTGTTGAGATGGAACACTTTTTGTATTTATAGTGATCGATTACTTTATTTAAAAAGAAATATTGGTTATGGTGTAATTGCTGTGGATTGGTATATATAGCATTACTTTTGAAAATTCACGATTGATCACGGTGCACCACTTTTGTTGTGCTGTTCTCCAAGTGTTTCAGGAATCTGTTATAATTTTTTTCTATGTATACCTGTCTTTTTCTGGCTCATTTCTACACTTAGGAGGTAACAAAATACCGAATATGGGCACACTGAAAAGTTTTAGTTTAATGTTACGGTCAAGAATTTCATTTTCTAAATTTTACTCTGAATGGATTTATTTTATAAGTTAAATTTAAATCTTGACGAGGTTTTTCTAACAATACACATAGCTAGTAGTCTGATTAATTATCTACCTAGTTGCAAGTTTGTGTTCACACTTAGTAAGCTTGTTAGTAGGGAGTAACGAAGTTATTGTTTTATAACCATGATTGTCATTATATTAAACAAACTTGGTTTCCCGTATGAGTTTGTTTGAACAATATTTATTTGGACATTAGTGAAGTTGTTAGTCATAACCTTCTTTGTACAAGCCTATTTATAAGGCTTCAATCTAGCTTCTATTTAGAGGATTGAGGAAATAATAAAATATTGTGTTGCTGGAGTGTTTTAAAATATTGTGTTGCTGGAGTGTTTTTACATTTTCTTGTAAGGAGTTAAAGGGAATTGTGCATCAGGTTGAAGGCTTGAACCTTGCTGGTTCACCTGCCTAGATTTCAACTTCTGCTCCTATAGCGATCAAGTGACTGCCCCTACGTTTCTGATGATGAATCTAGCCTGATGGTTGACAGTTGTGCGTATGAAAATCATGGGGAGGAACTTGACAAATACTATTGTCAATAGTTGTTGTAGTGTGAATGTTCTTTTAGCGGAGATTTGGAATTCTTTGGAAGGCCATTGTTTAGCCGGTGACCTTCCTAGTAGTGGTTGCCGATCAACACAATATAAAGTGTTGCAAGTGCTTATGGTGGGAAAGGTAATTATTTTCACCCAATCATTAATATTAAATTTAGTAGTCATCTCATTGAAAGAGAAGCCCAATGTTGTACTTTTGGGTCAAGGATGGCTGATAGTAACTAAAGTTGACCATGTTGAAGGCTAGAAGTATATCATAAATTTTTAGAATCAAGCAATCAATCAGGAAGTGATCTCATCGGACTCATTGGATTGTTTATAAGGCTTCAATCTAGCTTCTATTTAGAGGATTGAGGAAATAATAAAATATTGTGTTGCTGGAGTGTTTTTACATTTTCTTGTAAGGAGTTAAAGGGAATTGTGCATCAGGTTGAAGGCTTGAACCTTGTTGGTTCACCTGCCTAGATTTCAACTTCTGCTCCTATAGCGATCAAGTGACTGCCCCTACGTTTCTGATGATGAATCTAGCCTGATGGTTGACAGTTGTGCGTATGAAAATCATGGGGAGGAACTTGACAAATACTATTGTCAATAGTTGTTGTAGTGTGAATGTTCTTTTAGCGGAGATTTGGAATTCTTTGGAAGGCCATTGTTTAGCCGGTGACCTTCCTAGTAGTGGTTGCCGATCAACACAATATAAAGGTGTTGCAAGTGCTTATGGTGGGAAAGGTAATTATTTTCACCCAATCATTAATATTAAATTTAGTAGTCATCTCATTGAAAGAGAAGCCCAATGTTGTACTTTTGGGTCAAGGATGGCTGATAGTAACTAAAGTTGACCATGTTGAAGGCTAGAAGTATATCATAAATTTTTAGAATCAAGCAATCAATCAGGAAGTGATCTCATCGGACTCATTGGATTGTTTATAAGGCTTCAATCTAGCTTCTATTTAGAGGATTGAGGAAATAATAAAATATTGTGTTGCTGGAGTGTTTTTACATTTTCTTGTAAGGAGTTAAAGGGAATTGTGCATCAGGTTGAAGGCTTGAACCTTGTTGGTTCACCTGCCTAGATTTCAACTTCTGCTCCTATAGCGATCAAGTGACTGCCCCTACGTTTCTGATGATGAATCTAGCCTGATGGTTGACAGTTGTGCGTATGAAAATCATGGGGAGGAACTTGACAAATACTATTGTCAATAGTTGTTGTAGTGTGAATGTTCTTTTAGCGGAGATTTGGAATTCTTTGGAAGGCCATTGTTTAGCCGGTGACCTTCCTAGTAGTGGTTGCCGATCAACACAATATAAAGGTGTTGCAAGTGCTTATGGTGGGAAAGGTAATTATTTTCACCCAATCATTAATATTAAATTTAGTAGTCATCTCATTGAAAGAGAAGCCCAATGTTGTACTTTTGGGTCAAGGATGGCTGATAGTAACTAAAGTTGACCATGTTGAAGGCTAGAAGTATATCATAAATTTTTAGAATCAAGCAATCAATCAGAAGTGATCTCATCGGACTCATTGGATTGTTTATAAGGCTTCAATCTAGCTTCTATTTAGAGGATTGAGGAAATAATAAAATATTGTGTTGCTGGAGTGTTTTTACATTTTCTTGTAAGGAGTTAAAGGGAATTGTGCATCAGGTTGAAGGCTTGAACCTTGTTGGTTCACCTGCCTAGATTTCAACTTCTGCTCCTATAGCGATCAAGTGACTGCCCCTACGTTTCTGATGATGAATCTAGCCTGATGGTTGACAGTTGTGCGTATGAAAATCATGGGGAGGAACTTGACAAATACTATTGTCAATAGTTGTTGTAGTGTGAATGTTCTTTTAGCGGAGATTTGGAATTCTTTGGAAGGCCATTGTTTAGCCGGTGACCTTCCTAGTAGTGGTTGCCGATCAACACAATATAAAGGTGTTGCAAGTGCTTATGGTGGGAAAGGTAATTATTTTCACCCAATCATTAATATTAAATTTAGTAGTCATCTCATTGAAAGAGAAGCCCAATGTTGTACTTTTGGGTCAAGGATGGCTGATAGTAACTAAAGTTGACCATGTTGAAGGCTAGAAGTATATCATAAATTTTTAGAATCAAGCAATCAATCAGGAAGTGATCTCATCGGACTCATTGGATTGTTTATAAGGCTTCAATCTAGCTTCTATTTAGAGGATTGAGGAAATAATAAAATATTGTGTTGCTGGAGTGTTTTTACATTTTCTTGTAAGGAGTTAAAGGGAATTGTGCATCAGGTTGAAGGCTTGAACCTTGTTGGTTCACCTGCCTAGATTTCAACTTCTGCTCCTATAGCGATCAAGTGACTGCCCCTACGTTTCTGATGATGAATCTAGCCTGATGGTTGACAGTTGTGCGTATGAAAATCATGGGGAGGAA
The DNA here is from genome assembly GCA_018340775.1 of Taxus wallichiana var. yunnanensis. Taxonomy (NCBI): domain Eukaryota; kingdom Viridiplantae; phylum Streptophyta; class Pinopsida; order Cupressales; family Taxaceae; genus Taxus; species Taxus wallichiana. The sequence continues at coordinate 559,255,957 of CM031240.1, forward strand.
CTTGACAAATACTATTGTCAATAGTTGTTGTAGTGTGAATGTTCTTTTAGCGGAGATTTGGAATTCTTTGGAAGGCCATTGTTTAGCCGGTGACCTTCCTAGTAGTGGTTGCCGATCAACACAATATAAAGGTGTTGCAAGTGCTTATGGTGGGAAAGGTAATTATTTTCACCCAATCATTAATATTAAATTTAGTAGTCATCTCATTGAAAGAGAAGCCCAATGTTGTACTTTTGGGTCAAGGATGGCTGATAGTAACTAAAGTTGACCATGTTGAAGGCTAGAAGTATATCATAAATTTTTAGAATCAAGCAATCAATCAGGAAGTGATCTCATCGGACTCATTGGATTTCAGCTCGAAGAAGAATGCTTGGTAGATGGAAACTCTAGAATGATTGAGCTGAACGATTAAGGGGGTCCTGGAGTTAAAGTCATGCGTTGAAGATGAGATAAACTCCCTCAATGGTTTGTTACACTGGCAAATGTAAGACTATGAGGTGTTCCATCTGGATCACAATAACATTGAAATGGCATAGATGAAAGGATTGAAAAGAGATGACCTAAAGCACAAGTCTGTGATGCCAAGTCCTTCCAAGTTGTCATTGTATCAACCGGCTTACCTTGAATTCATAGAATACTATGTCAGGGGTGTGTAGTGCGCTGAAAAGTTGGCCCACTAGTTTGACGGTGCAGCTGATACAAAGCTAATAGAGCCAACTACAATGAGTGTGAACACGGGCTCTAAGGATTCAAATACAATAGAAGGTGAAGTACTTCTGTATGATGCATGAACTAGTTCTGAAGTACAGTTGGATGCAAATATGCTCACCCTAGATGAACATGGTATATTGGCTGACAGAGGGTAAGTCAAGGAAATGTAAGTCTTTTTGTGACCAATACTTAGGGGCATGAATTTTAAATAGAGGGCACTTGTGTTAAAAAGATGGAGGAAACACATGAATGATAAAATGTCTATATGATTATTGTTGAGCCTGTAAGTACAGAAGTCAAAGTACTGGAGTTATTGGGACCCACTGGGGAAAAGGATAAAGTTATGGTTAGTGTTAATGAAGTGCTTCATGTTGGTGAAATAAAAAGTAATAAAGTGGACAAGTATAAAAGCAAAGATAAAATGATTGTTTCACCATACGCCCAATACCATTCATATGTACAAGGCCATCTCATGTCATATCTCCCCTTTCAAGCTTCCTTGCTATACACTCCACAATACGCTTAGTCCTCATATGGTTGTACGCACTTTACATATTTTTCCAAGCTGTACGACTATGCCTCACCATTTGTTGCATCTGCCTGTACATCCCACATTGAATTGCAAGTTTTTTCTAGACTTTACGAGATCCACTTTCACCAACCATACACTTCTGATGTGTTGTATGCTTCTTTTGATGATCTGTATGCTCTTGTTTCTGGTGGTGTTACCCTGTGTAGTCCTTATAATGCAGCTTTACCATTGTATGTATGCCGCTGGATATGCTCCTGACTATACCTCCTGGATTTGTGCTTGGATGTGCACCGTACAACGTGTAAATTCGTTTACAATGATTGTGCTGTCAAGTACAGTAACCCTATGGTCAACTACACTAATCATATTGCCAGCTACACTGATTACCACAGTAAATGTCCTATCTGCTTTGCAAAATCTAAAGAAAACAACTACACAAGAACAGATTAATTGGAGTTGTGGTTTTCAGCACCATGTTCAGGCTTTGTGTGGATAAATTCAGACATGAGCTCCTTTTCCAAAAGTGACTTTTCTTCTCAGCTCATGGTGGTTGGAATTTTGTTTCCCTTGTCGATCTTATTTTTCTCATGTTGTATATGGGTTGTGTCGGTAGAGACACCAACTTGGTGAGGGATAATATAGACCATCATATTAGTATTGTCATGCTTATCAGTATCTTATTAATTACATATTTTAGTAGCTGGCATTCTTATCCTGTTAAGGATTTTATTGTTGGTGTATGGTTGTTCGTAATGACTTTTGCTAGTATGTTCGGCTGTTGATGGTTGTGTTTAACTAACAACTGCTGGGTCTTCTTGCCATATAAATAGAATGATGCGTGTCAGGGTAAGAGCGTTGTGTATCAGGTCCTCACTGTAGTGAACGTTTTGTATTGAGCACTACCTGTGGAATAAAGCTATGATTACTTTAATATTCTTCTATACTGCATTGTGCAATGTATGTACTATTCTGTAATTGATGTTCCTTGGTGGTGGGGTTTCATGGTAAACATGATTTAATTTCGTATAGTCAGGTACGGACCTAGATTTTTCAGTCTTTAATTTCTTATCCATGTCTTCCTATTGTTGCATTTCTGAGGGATACCTTAAGACGTCATTCAGTTCAGTGAAGCACAATAAGCATTTTATCATTTAAGAGGATTCCTGTAGCTTATCAAATGTTGCCATCCTAAAAGTTCCACATTTCCTAGCTACATAAATGATGTATAAATTATCATCCTAAAAGTTCCACATTTCCTAGCTACATAAATGATGTATAAATTATCACATGGCTTGTTTTCAAATGGTTCTTGTTCATTTTTTCAAATATAGCCTTAACTTAAGCTAACAGAAAGGCCAGGGATACCCCTGCCATTCATATCCAGCATATCTGATGTTATCTGACTACAGATATAACAGGAATACATATTTGATACACTTCCCAGTATGTGCTGTATTTTGCTATGACCTGGATATGTAGTGCCATATTCAAGATATATTTAGATAGTCTCATCTGTATTTCCTATATACAGATAGATATGTCCAGGAATCAACAATGCTAGTTACGTACCTAGATTTTTCAGTCTTTAATTTCTCATTCATATCCTCCTATTGTTGCATTTCTGAGGGATACCTTTTGACATCATTCGGTGCAGTGAAGCACAATAAACATTTTATCATTCAAGAGGATTCCTGTAGCTTATCAAATGTTGCTATCCTAGAAGTTCCACATTTCCTAGCTACATAAATGATGTACAAATTATTGCATGGCTTGATGTTATGATCCTCATGTGCGGATTTCACTAATGCCTCGAGGTTTTGGTGTAACGGTTCGTTACATTTGGTATCAGAGCGACCACCCAGGTTCGAGTCCCAGGCACGGGTAGCTACGTCGGCATTGCAGTGTTCGCTCGGGCTCGTATAGGGCAGGGTGTGGTCCTGCTATATGGGCGCAAATCTAGCCCGGGGTCCGGGCTACAGAAGCGTGGTGGGATGTTATGATCCTCATGTGCGGATTTCACTAATGCCTCGAGGTTTTGTGTAACGCCGTTACACTTGTTTTCAAATGGTTCTTTTTCATTTTTTCAAATATAGCCTTAACCAAAGGTACCAGAAAGGCCAGGAACCTGCCTGCAATTCATATCCAACATATATGCTGTTATCTGACTACAGATATAACAGGAATACATAGCTGATACACTTTCCACTCTATTTGACTATGACCTGGATATGTACATTCCATATTCAAGATATATTTATCTAGTCTCATCTGCGTTGACTGTATACGGATAGATATGTCCAAGAATCAACAATGTTTCCTAGACAAAGGAAAAATAAAAAGTGCAAACCCCTAAAGAAAACCTCACCATAACTAATAAGCCCTACCTCACCAGTAACCATGAAACTCAACCTAGAAACAAAAAGAAGATGAGTTGTCTTGATACACATACATAGTTCAAGAAACCCTCACAAGTTTGCCATTCCTCTCTTTATAAACCTTTGGTCATGGCAAGCACTGTAACCTATTGAAGGAAATGATGGAGAGAATGCCGAGATTCACTTTGCAATTATAACATTTGCCAAAAGATTCAAGAATTAAAAATGTATTGTATGCTCTCCAGCCGCATAAAAATGCAGCACGTGTCATAAGAATTGTTTTACTTTACATTGTACATAAAATAATTGGACAGTTTATCCAAAGGGCTGTTGTGTAATGGTTAATGTGATGCACTCATATAGAGAAAATCCAGGTTGAAATCCCCAAACTGTGTTAAGGTGACCTAGAGCCTGGAAGACACCCTCAAATAACGTGGGTGATAAATCTATCCATTTTAATGCAGTGTACATGCCCGGGTAATTGGGATGCCTGTCTGTGTCCACATTTGGCATGGGGCCAGTATTGTTTGAGACTTGCCGATATAAAAGGGTGGATCGGATTTTCATCTTCTTAACGTCATGTAAAGTTAGATTTTTCCTATCTGGACTAGATTGTAATTTGATTTCTATGCGTTAAGCAGGAAATCAATTTAAGGATGATTACTAGATTGAACTTCAGAAATTATTATATCAGCTGTTTGCCCAGTTTTATATTTTCAATGTCATTTCTGTTTAGATATTTTTTTATGTTTTCTTAATATAATTTTTTTATATGCATGTAAACATGCCATATTGAGACTTAGGGTCCGCAAGAAAACTGTCGTAACCCTATCAGTATCCTGGTAACCTAGGTCCTAACCAATGTGTAGTCCTTTCAATGAGTGTATTTAGTTGGCTTATTGATTTGTGTAAAAATTGTAGCTCCTTAGTGTAGGGGCATTCTATGTGAAACGGTGGCTCATATATATGGAATTGCATAACCTTAAACATTTAATGGATATGCAGGAATTGATTGCTGGGTTTGATCAAGAAGCAGCAGCTGTCATCATGGCACGGTTGGCTTCATTCAAAATGGAGACAGAGGTGATTTTTTCACTTGTCATTGATGAAAGTTTTTAAAACATATATAGGGAAACATATTGATGTTAGCTTCTGACAGCCTGTAGTTATTCCTTAATTTTATAAATTTCAGATAATACTCCTTTATCTAAAACATTTTCTTAAAATCATTTAGATGTGTCATAGTGTAATTTAACTGGAATTGTTCCGTCTGATGTGATAGGGTCACTTTAACCTGCCAAGAGTTCAATTATTAATTTATTATTGATATGGATTAATGACGATTTAAGTGTATCGTCTTTACTGGTGTAAGGGGTTTGTAGTGAGGAGCAGTATTGACATTTCCGTCGTTGTATATCACGAGTTATTTTAAACTAGGATATCTTCACATGGAAGTTCTTAAACGCTGTTTCTAAGGTGAAGGAAAGAATCATTTTTCTGATCATAAATTTTTAGCGAGCGATTGTATTGTTACCTTATTTGAAGTTTGTAAGGGTCAATGTCTGAGGTGAATTTAACTGCATGTAGAAAAAAATGCACAAACAACAAATAGTATAAAATTTACGGTGCAATTTATGAAGGATGACTATTTCCTGTAAAATTATCTTTTATGGTAGTTGTTAACCTAAGGGTCAAAGTTGGCTGCATATATGTGATGTAACAAAATTGAAATTCAAGTCTTATGTTTTGGTTTATTATATTTGGAGATACCTCTAAAGCTTACATTGGATTTATAAAATAATGTGTCATAAGGGAGTTTCTTCTTCAACAGACTTATTTTTGTTACATTTTGTTGGCCATCTAAGTGGTCATGCTGTAAGAAAAGATTGTGGGTTTTGTGTGGTATTCTAAGGAGTATTCTATGCTGAAGATGCAATCTATGCATAGACCTGTTAAGCTGAGGAGCTTAGACCTGTTAAGCTGAGGAGCTATAGAGATTATCATGTTGAGTGAGAGGTGTAAAAGGTTTTTTCTTTATGGTCTTGTAAGGGGTGATATCAGTAAGACTACTCTGGTTTTTACTAGCATTATGTTTGTATGAGCAGTTTTCTGAGCTGATGCAACGTTTAATTGTTCCCTATAGATTTATACTTCTATTAGTTTAGTACTAATAGTTGTTGCTTACATAATCTTGAGGTTGGGTTGTGTTGTCACATGGATCAACCCATTGGGATAATTGCTAAAGCAACATTCTAATGTCACTGAGGGTCTGTCTTAGATACTGAAGTGAATTCCTTACTAGTCCAGAAATATTTGTGGGGTATCCATTGTTGATCCATTCGTCAAGTATCCAACCTTTAACCTAGATCCTAGAATGACTCGAGATTTGACAATGAAGCTCATTGACATATATTCAAAGAAATCAAATTTGTTAGAAATTAAATTATTAAAGGTACAGAAATCAAAATACAATTTCAGTTGACTGGTTCCTTATCTGTTGGGCATCTATTGAATCTATTTTGTTTATTTGCTATGAAATCAACAAAGAAATTAGAATGGAAACTTGATATAAACAAAGTTTTGTTAAACCATGTCTATTTTTTTGGTAAGTAAATAAAAAAGGGACAACAGGAGTGGTATAGGCTTGCACAAAGTCACGGATTACTGAATAGAGAGATATCCAGTTAAAAAAACATTGGCTGCATGTGTTGAGCACTGTAATGAGCATTTGAACTGGAGGGCAGCTAATTTAATCCACTGCCTTGTTGTCTTTTCCCTTCTTGTGCTTGATAACTAGATGGAACTGCTGCAAATAGGTCACCTACTTCATGTATTAGGCATTCTCCAGCTTACTTTGTGTATGCAAGAACCGCGAAGCTTACGATCTAAGTGAATAGCTGTCTTCTTACCCAAGATAAAGTGACACTATTTGTTAACTGATTAACAGTTGCGTACAGCTCTTTTTCATAGGTGTAGCAGCATTAAACTTTGGTGCTGAATGTCTCTGAGTGATAGGCAACTGGATGTCCATGCTGCGTGACTATTGCGCTGAGTGCTTAATCTGATACATTGGTATCGATCTCAAATGGGTGACCAATGCCAGACATTAGTAAAACAAGTTCTGCATAAAGGTATTGCTTGAGCTCCTTGAAAGATTTCTTGTTGTGCAAATGACCAGTGGAATGCTGCTTTTGGGCACATGTTCTGGCTGAGAGATCTTGAGGTGCGAAATTCCAAGATTGAAACTGCAATAGAATGTAGCAAGTCCAAGAAAAATCCTCAACTTGGTGGGATTGCATGGAGTTGGTCAATCTTGGATTACTATGAACTTCTATTGATCTACATTGATACTTGCACAACCGATGACTTGCACAACTGATGACTTGCACAATCAATGATGTAGCCTAGACACTGAATTTGCAGGATGCCGAATAAACTGTTGGCTAAGTCATCTTGTAACTTTCCTTAACATGTCTAGGAAGCGGGAGAGGTGCTTCACACGCTCCTGCCAAGTCTTGCTGAAGATGAGTATGTCATCCAAGTAGATGATGACTAAGGAGTTGGAGATGCTCCTCCCATGTTTTGCTATATACCAAAATGTCATCAAAGAAAACTAGCACAAATTTCCTCAAATGCTTACCAAAAATGTGATTCATGCATGATTGGAAAGTGGCCGGGGCATTGGTTAACCCAAATGGCATGACAAGAAACTCAAAATGCCCAAAGTGACACCTAAAAGTAGTCTTGTGCACATCTTCATCTCTCACCCTTATTTGGTGGTACCCGGATCTCAAATCAATCTTAGAGAAGTAAACCGCTCCATGTAGCTCATCAATTAGCTCATCAATTCTTGGGATTGGGTACTTATTCTTGATTGTTCTCTTGTTCAATACCTGGTAGTCCACACACATCCTTAGGGTGCCATCCTTCTTCTTCACAAGCACTACGGAAGAAGCAAATGGGCTGGAACTAGGCCTAATCAACCCCATTTCCAGCAATTCTTTGATGGTTCTTTCAATTTCTTCCTTGTAGACTCTTGGGTGATGGTAAGGAGTAGTTATTACCGGTTTGGTGCCCGGTTCTAACTCAATAACATGTTGGAATCCTCTATCTGGTGGCAGCCCATGAGGTAATTCATTGAAAACTTTGGCATGCTTGTTAAGTATGGGCTGAATATCATCATGAAAAGATTGTTGAATGGAAATAGAAGAATTAGATCTTACCAAGCAATGAGCAGCCCATGCAACCTGCCCTCTTTTGAAAGTCCTTTCCATGCTCTTGGCGGTCACAACTTGAGGAGTTCCACCTTTCATACCATGTAGCACAACCTCCTTGCCTTCTACCTTAAATTTCAGCTCCATACTTTGGTAGTTTTGAGTGAATTCACCCAAGGAATGTAACCATTGAACACCCAACACTAAATCGGTTTCACCAATACCAATGACATAGAAATCATCTCTTACCTTGTGTCCTCCCAAAGAGAGTGTGAGCTGAGGTATTCTTCTTGTGCATGGAAGTATGAAGCCATCTGCCACCGTGACATTGAAGCCCTTGAAATTTTCAGCCTTCAACTTCAACCTTTTCACCAAACTTTCATCAACAAAGTTATGTGTGGCTCCACTATCAATCAAAACCGTGACCCCTTGCCCTTGTAGGTCACCTTTCACCCGGAATGGATGATATCTTGGTGCACCGGACAAGGTAGCAAGAGTGCCATCTAAATTTTCTAGGTCCTCTTTCGAAACACTATCTTGCTTGGCTTCATCAACACTATCTTCATCATCCTCACAATCTGAAAACACTTCAATATAATGCACTTTACCCTTACCTAAACAACGATGTCCGGGAGTCCATGGATCTTTGCAGGAGAACAAATTCTTCTTCCTTAGCTCATTTCTAGACTCACTTCCATTGCTGGTTTTGGGAAACTCCTTGTGAATAATAGGCATCCATTGGAAGGGCTTCCTTGGCTGGTCCAAGGGAGGGTTTCTAGGCTGTCCCAAGGGTTCTTTGTGCTGTCCTCCATTTGAAATTAACCTTGGGATGTCCGCTGATAGCTGCTGTTTTTAGGGAAGCACCTTTAAGGTCCAAAGTCTTTTTGACTACCTCTTGAAGAGACAAAGGATCAAAGGTTCTAACCAAACCCTTTAGTGGTTCGATTAAACCTCGAGTTGAAAGAACCACAAGTCTCCTCTCTGTGACATCCGTAATCATGACAGAAAGTCTTTGAAACTCAACCACATACTCATCCACCGTGCCTTGTTGTTTCAACTGTGCAAGTTCAAAGTGAACTTCCGGGTCAACTTTATCAAATCTACCAATGAATCTTCTTCAAAAATCATCTTATCAATAGATCTCATTGTGCCCTTGTGTCACCAATCCATGGAACCACCACTCATGAGCAATCCCCTCTAGGTGAAGGGTTGCAAATTTGATGGCATCATCCTCCATCATAGGCTTCAAGGACAAATATGTATCCAACTTTTGGATCCATGCCCTAGTTGTCCCCTTAGTCGATCCATCAAAAGTAGAGAAAGTCTTCAATAAATCAGCAAGAGAGTCTTGATAAATGCCTTCAATTCGTCAATATGGAGAGTTTTCATTCTCCACTATGCCACAAGAGGGGTTTCACCCTCAAGTGTAAAGATATTGAGCAATCAGCCCAAAAACCAAAATAGTAAGTGTATATGTGCCACAAATGATCCAAATGAGGCTAAGCGACCTCCTTTTATATCCCTTGGTTGGCGCCAAAGGGCAAGTAGATGAATACCGACCTCCGAGCTTCACTTTATCTTTTAATTCCTTGTTGGGAATCTCATAATCACAACCAACCTGCCTTAGGGAGTAAAACACCAAAGAAAAACATTAAAAATAATAAGAAAACTGAAATGAAGCTCAATTACTTCCCTTGTTCACTTATCCTTCTTGGCCATGGGAAGAGAATGGCAAGAAGTCTCCATTTGGCATCAATTCGAAAAAGGGGACATTACAAAGAACAAAGACATATGCTGACGTGAAAGACCTTGAAATTGATTAGGGTATGCACACGTCGAAGGAAAAGAGGAAACTAAGGAAAACAAACAAACTATTCCAACAAACAAATAAACTACTGAATGCATGTTTACCACTATTCGTGGTAGAGCTCTAATTGTTACCCATTGTAGGGCAATGGAAGAATTATACCATCTAGATATGTGAGATAAAAAGTGTTATCCTCGTAAATCCCCACAAGTTGTCTTAATTTTGAAAGGCCCAAGCCATGAGTTAACCATGCCATGACATCCTTTCGGTTCTCTATGCTTATCCCACACGATGAGATCACCAACTTTGAAATCACTTACAATTGCTTTCTTATTAAGATTTTGTTGGCTCTTTCTTGATGTTTGGTGATTCGTTCCACTACCATTGTTCTTTTTTCTTACATCTTCTATAATTGTAGGTTTCTTTTTCTTAAGGAATGTTCTTTGTCAATTTTCGACAATGCTAGAGCTAACTTTAAAGCAAGTACTATAGTAATTTGAAATGTCACCTCCGTTGCATACAATAATCATAAAGGAGACATTTGATGACTTTGTTCAGAGTAATTTTGTCTGCCCAAAGTGCGTGGTAAAGTTTCTTGGGCCATAACCGTTGATTGTCATATGCAACCTTTCTCATGATTCGTGTGAGATTTTTACTGAAAGCTCGGCTTGACCATTATCTTGTGGGTAATAGTCAAACAAGTGAGACAAAACCATGTTGTATTCATGACACACTCATCAATTCAATGGAAGAAAAATTGGAAGCATTGTCGGTGATAAACTTGTGTGGGACTTAAAAACAAATGACGATGTACTCTTTGATGAAGATGCAAACCATTCTTGAGGTACTGATTTTGGTGGGGATTGCTTCCATCCACTTGATGATAGTTAAATGCTATGAGAACATTCGTGTGACTTTTGCTGGAATGAGGATTGAGTGGGCTGATGAAGCCCCGACCCATTGTAGAAATTGCGCTTTGGTCACTACTAGATTGGGAGGTAAAGGCACGAGTTTTTGTTCACTCACAAACTGTTGGCAAGCAAAACATTTCAAAACCCATTTATATGTAACTTGGAATAAGGTTGGCTACTAGTTTTTTTGGTAGAATTTTGTAAGTAGTAACTTGTGCAAATAAGTGCCTACCATAAGTTTCATGAAACTTACGAAGAAGTATCCGTTGTTGACTTTGGTCAACACACCTTAAGAAGGTGCTATCAGTGGCTCTTTTAAAGAGAACCCCTTTCTAAAGGTACTACTTTGTTGCTGTGATCTTTTATAATCTTTTTGCTTGGTACTCTTGTAGTTTGGACAATCACTGTATGTCAAGAAGAAAACAATGTCTTTGTACTGTTCATCCGACCTTTGTCAGAAAAGAACCATCGGGAACTAGTTTTTATTGAGCAATTGGAGTTTGGTTTACAATGATCAACTGTGAGAGTCCTTTTCCCCTCACGAGCTTTGTTGGTTCAATCTCTATATCAAACTCTTGAACTTTAGCGAACCAAGCTCCACTTTTTGAACCTAGCTCAGTTTGTGTCAAAAATGATTTCATTATTGGGTCTGGGAGATACACTGTTGTATGTGAGTTGATGATGTAGAAATGAAACTCTCCCATAGCTTTTGACAGCGGTGTAGGTGTGCTTGTCAATTTGAGAATATTCGATTCATTGTCTTTGAGTGCACAACTCTTGAAAACAAATGGTTGTTCAATGGTTGGTCAATTGTGCCCTTGTCTTGTGCAACAAAATGGTTGAAACAACATGTTCTGATGAGTAACTATAGACTATGAACTCTTTCTTGAAATTGGGACATGTTAGATCTTGAATTTTGTGACTTTTTAGCATCGATATCACACTTGAAAGCAACCTTTACTTTTATCATATGACATTGGCCTTGTTATTTCAGCAAAAATCTGGAAAGGACCTTAGCAAGAAATTTGTCTTTAAAGATTGTACCCTAGGACTACAAATTCTAAATTATTAGGATTTAGAGAAACCCCATGTGTTTGGCAATGTTCAAAAATTTGATGAACATGTTGTAGATGATCTTCTCATTTTTTGAAAAAACCTACACATCTAGATAGATTGCTATAATCTTATCTTAAGTCTTCAAACACATAATCCATTGCTCTCATAAAGGTAGCATTGGCGTCGATGAGACCAAAAAGCAATCTATTGTATGCAAAGGTTCCCCAAGGTGTTATGAAAGCGATCTTCTATTGATCTTCTTTTGCAACTTCGATCTGGTTTTAGCTTGAAACTCCATCTATCATAGACATCATTTATGAATCGATGCTGGCTTGCAAAATATGATCCATCATAGGAATTGGATAGTTGTCTTTAACTGATATTTGGTTCATGTTTCGGAAATAAATGCATGGTTGAACTTATCCATTTTTCTTATGAACGGGCACAATGTTTGCAATCGATGTAAAGTGTGAGATGGGAAAACTGATTTGTTAATCCAAGAGTTTGTTTATTTCTTGTTGTATCGACCCTTTGATTTTTGGATTGAAGTGACATTGCATTTTCCAAATTGGTTTTGCTCAAGGCTCGAGTGGTATTGTATGTAGCTGTCTTAGCTTGAAGGATTTGAGATCCTCATACAACCAGGAGAAAACATCTTTGTACTCTTTGAATTGACCTGAACCCGCATCTTTCTTAAAGCTAACTTGTAGAAACTTTATTCCTCGTTTACAGGTTTACCCTCAATGTATTTGTCACGAGACCTTTTGCATCTTGTTGGCTTGTGATCTTGTCTTTCATGTGTGATCGTGCTTTCTGAAAAAGCTTCACACGGACCCAAGTCACTTCCCTCAAAATAAAGACTCCTGAACTCATCGGATTTCTCAAGAAATCAGATTATGTGTTCATCATCATGAAAGACTTTCCAGTTGATTGAGTTATTAGGAACCACCATATGATAAAACTAACTTGATGGTGAACTTTGAATAATGGATGCCTTGATAAGGGCAAAACATCAAGCTGAAATAGGCAAAGAATCCACATGCTGATTGTGATCTCTAGGTACAATTGAAATTGAGAATGCATTGAACAACTCAATGTAAACTCCCACTTTGGTTTGAGACCACAATGGAACCATCCCCAAGTTGTGGGACCTTGTGAGCTTGGGATGGATCTCCAGAGAAGGTCGGTTCCTCTATCTATTTCTACTGCTACTTGCTACTCCTAGTGCTAAAAGGAAAACTAAGCTAATGATGCCAAGGGACCAGGGAAAGAAGGATAACATGAAGGAAACTACACTAAAAGGTGATAGCACTAGAAAAGAGGGATGAACACTATCTGTTTTGAGTGAGAATGAGAGGAATGCGTGAAAAGAGGCTAGGCATGAGCACAAGTAAAGCATAATGAAATACACATTCACCGGATCATTCTCATGGAACACAACTAAATATGGAGCTGCAAGGGACCTGAAGTAGCACAACCAACACACAATGCAAAAGAAAAGGCAAGAAGAAGGAATGCAAACACATGTTAGGACAGAGAATAGTCACAAAACGATGCTTCTATTACTTCCAGAAATGCACAGAGTTATTACAATGATGAAGGAGGCCGATATCCACATGCAAGAGCCAAACATAGAGGTCTGCAACTCAAAATATAGAAAATATGGAGTCCTTAGCAAAATGCATAAGGATCCAAGAGTGTCCAACATAACAAATGAGCCTTCTCTTACATTTATAGATGAATCCATGGAGGAAGAAGGGAAAAGGAGGGAAAACCCAAATTTGAAACACAACCACCAACAAGAAGCATTCAATGTCTACAAATCCACTTGGAAATATATGAAATATGCTTCCCCATGCTGTTTGATGTGTTGAAGACAAAGGAGGGTGGATCATACCAAATTGGGTGGTTGGAGCAATCAGATCTACTCATCAATGTTCAGAGAGATGTTTTCCCATTTCTCACCTACCAGATCCGCCAGAATTTGAATTTTGAATTTTGGCACTGTAGTTGATGTTGATGTCAACAACTCTCTGACAAGTCTAGGCATGCACCGATCTGAGCTCTAGAAAGAAGATATGGCTATTAGAAGAAGATGTCGAGTTCGGCACACGTAAAACATGTGGTGCGCATGGATTGGTTGAGATGATGGCCAAATGTACAACTATTTGTCATTTCTACCACGTGTCAATCATTGATTTGTTGCAAGGATTGGCCTGCCTGCATTGTGCACTTTGCACTTTATTGCGACGACACACTTAAGCATGTCAAAAGATGATCTGGCATAGAAGGGCATGAGGGAAGGGGCAAGCGGAGAAAAAGAGGAAGGAAGAGGAGGGGGGTGATGATGATGATGGGGAGATGAAGAAAATTGGTGAGTAGAGAATGTATGGTTAAGGTGCAACTATTACAAGGTAATGGGTGTGGGTGAAGGGCCAAGGACTTAGTAGTAAGTGTGAGGCATGTGGGATGGGAAGAAGCTGACTAGGAAGAAGGTGAATGCGCGGAAGGGGGTGCAAGGGAGAAGTGGAAGGAGAAAAGGAAAGGGGGCGCATAGGTAAACTATGACCAAGGGAATGTGCCAAGTGATTTTGAGCATGTGTAATTCTTCAATGAATAACTTAGGGCCAGAATGTGTATGCAAGTTATCCAAATTGCTAGGAGAGCTATTTGGATAATAGTTTTGGTGACTTTGGGGCCATCTGCCTGCTAGATGAAAGAGATCAGTAGCTGAAGCATCCATTGGGCATGGAGTCTTTTGTGCAATCATGAAACTTCCCCTGTGATCACTTGAGAATCATTTCTACACTCTATTTGAATCTCACAACTACTGAGAGAAGCTCTGCACTCTGGAAGTAACAAAAAGAGTGTGCGTAGGAAGCACGCGAGAGGAAAGAACTATGTACAAACAAACAATGTGCGTGGAGCACACTTGGAGGAATTGAAACTACTCTAATATATACAACATGATGCAACAAACCTAATGGAAGGGTTTGAGATAGATCCCATTTATTGGGATTTGCAGCGTGCTTCCATCAAGATGAGTTAACTCAAAAGAGTTAGCTTCTTTGTAGGACTTGATGATGTATGGGCCACTCCAAAGTGCATCAAACTTTGAATGGCACCCTAGCTTAGCTCTGTCAACATCCCATTTTAGAACCAAGTCCCCAACTTTGAAAGCTTGAGGCCTAGCCTTTTTTGTCAAACCATTTCTTTTTTGCTTGTTGATGTTGTTCTAGCTTGATCATGGTAGAGTTTTTGAGTTCTTCAAGATGAACCAGCTCCGCCATCCTGATTTCTCTCTGGTCCGCGCCTTCAAATTTCCTTATTGGGCAAGTGCCAATGAATTTAGTTCTAGTGTCAAAGGAAGGGCAGCCTCCTTGCCATAGACAAGCTTGTAAGGTGAAGTTCCTATTGCCTTTTTATTGTGATTCTATCTTACCCAGAGCACGCGCAAGACCTTCGTATGCCACTGTCTTTGGCTGATGTTCATTATGCGCTTCATGATTCTGATCAGGTTCTTGTTTGTTGATTCTTCCGGACCGTTGCCGAGGGTAATAGTTGGAAGAGGTTTTTAGGTAAATGCCCAGACTTAGAGCCCAATCAAGTGATTTTAGCACTAAGGAAGGCCTTTGCATTATCAGAGATAATGGTTTGAGGAATGCCAAACCTTGTGACTAAACCCTCGAGAAAGTCAAGGATGACTGCCTCAGTTGATTCCTTAAGCATGACAACTTTTGTCCATCTGGTGAAGTAATCTGTAGAGTCGTCAACACCCATTTATGTCTAGTGCTTGAAGGTGGATTGATCATGCCTATGAAGTCGAGACCCCATTATGCAAAAAGGGCTGATCCGCTTGGATTGGTCGGAGGGGAAGCGCTGCCAATATTTTCTTTCCTGCAAAGAAAGCACATTCTTTGCATTTTGTGACCCACCTATGTGCATCTACAAATAGGGTAGGCCAAAAGATACATGCCATTATGATCTTTATTGTTGTAGTCTTGGCAGAGAAGTGTCCACCAGAGAATCCATCATGAAATTCTGCTAACACTTTTTATCTCGCATGCATCATTGATACATCTTAACAACATGCCATCAAGATTCCTTTTGAAGAGAAGTCCATCAATCAACACATAAGGGACAAATTGTAACCTTAGATGTCTTCTCTTTGCTTTATTTAAACCAGGAGGGTATGCACCCTGGAAAGGAATGTGATCATGTCCTTCATCTAGTCACGTGTGTAGGTCTATATTTTGTTCAAGTTCTACATGTGGAAGGTCTTCATCTAGAAATAATGAAGCCTCAAGTTCACTCTGCGCATCCTCAACAATCTACTTAGCAGAGTGCACTACCTCTTACTAGTTTTGTGGCCTTAATAGTCACATCATATTCCATGATTTTAGTCACCCATCGTGCTCTCTTCTCACTGATTTCTGCTCCCATGATGAAGTCTCTGACAGATGAGTGGGAGACTAACACCTTGATATGATTTGTGGTGAGCATACTTTTGAATTTCTTGAGTGCGCGCATGATGGAAAAGACTTGCTTCTCCATGTGACTGTATTTCAATTCATAATCCTCAAAGCATCTGGCTAAAGAAGGCCACTAGTTGTTCTAGTCCTTGTTCATTTCCTTGTGTCAAGACAACAACAACACTTGCATCGTGCATAAGCATAAAGGATGAAATCCTTTGAATAATCTGGATTGATGAGTGTCAGCACAAGCAATCTCTTTCTTGATCTTGTTGAAGCTTTCTCTTCCTTTTGTCCATCTGAAGGCTATGTCCTTCTTGAGCATAAGGGTGATGGGCCAAACCAGTCCCACAAAGTTAGGGATAAAATGCCTAACAAAGTTAATCTTGCCAAGGAAGGACTGTAAGGCCTTTTTTTGTGCACCAAAGGGAAAGGGCTAGGATGGCTGAAATGCGCTCAGGATCAATCGTGATGCCATCCTTGAAACCACATGGCCCAAGAGCTTTCCCATGTGCCCGCAAAATTACACTTTTGGGGTTAAGAGATACCCCAAATTCTCTCTGCATCTCTCAAAGACCTTTTTAGGTGTGCCATGTGATCCACGCTGCTCGCTTTGAGAAGACAATTATATCATCAAGGTAAACCAAGATGAACTCATTGATGTAACCTTCAAGGCAATATCCATGGGCACGCTAAAATGTGCACCCGCATTTGATGACCAAAGGGCATTTTCTGATATGCATATGTTCCCCACTGTTGTAAATGTTGTTTTGAATTGATCCTCTTCCTTGACCAAGATCTGGTTGAAACCCGAATACCCATCTAGCATGGAGAATGTCTACATGTGCGCAGCCTACGGTCTGTAAAATCTGCTCCATTGAAGGAAAAGGATAATGATCCTTTAGAGATGCCTTATTCAAATCTCTAAAATCAACACAAAGTCTGATTTCACCATTTTTTACTGCACTGGAACAAGATTCGTGACCCAGGTGGAATATTTGATGGGAAAGATAATTTTGCCTCAATGAGTTTGGATAACTCCTTTCTCATGAGGGGCTCTATTTTTGGATTGACTAGCCGCTGCTTTTGTCTGATGGGCTTTATACCAGGATCAAGGTCAATGGAGTGTTGAGAAACACTTGGATCAAAACCTTTGAGGTCTTCATACTCCCATGAGAAAATATCATTGTATTTTTGACAGAGAGAGATGAAGGCCTATTTTTCTTCATGTGCACAAGTCTGCTTGAGCAACAGCCTTTTCACATGTGCAATAGTAATGGAGGAGCAATCCTTGCACGGCGCGCATGTATCTTTCTTCACCCTTGAACTCATCATCAAGGCTGAACATTTTCTCTAAGGTGACCAGCCCTTTAGGAAACTTATTTGTCTTCAGCTGTATTACTTGGTCACCATAGCTGTCATGCAAGTCAACTTGCATACTTGATGAAAATTCAGCTTCATTCTAGATAAACTGGATGATCTGCGCGTCACTATCAAACACTTGCCCAGCTGGTGTTATTATTCTGGAATGGATGGTTTGATTACCATCTTAATGTGTGTTGAGTGTTTCCTTTGACAAAGTCCTCAACAGAGAGAAAATTGTGAACCGAGCGCGCCATTTGGTCAGCTTCTTTGTTCATTCTACGTGGGACTACCTATAGATTAAGGGCATCAAAGCTCTCAAGTAGGTCCCAAACTCTATATTTATAAGCTTTAAGAAGCTTATTCTTTGTCTAACATTTGTTGGTGACCTGGTGGATGATCAATTTTGTGTCCCCAAAGATCTGCAACGCTTTAATTTTCTTCTTTTCAGCAATGAGCAAGCCATGCACCAAGCGCTTCATATTCTGCCACATTGTTAGAGCATGCAAACTGCAGCCTATGTGTGAAGAATAATTTCTCATCCTTAGGGGAAATGAGAACCACTCCTACTCCCACACCATTTCTACTGGATCCATCAAAGTACAACTTCCATAGACCAGTTTGAACTTTGTCTCCCATGAGTGCGCGTGTGGAAGCATAACATCTTCTTCTAGAATGCAATAAGTACCAAGCCTAGTTTCATAGGCTTCTAGTTCTTCAACATAGGGATCAAATTTGTGATGCCTTTCCACCCATTCATCAAGCACTAGGTCTGGAATAGAGGGTGGAAGAGACTGCTCTTCAGAACTGAAACTTGTTCTTCTTGGATAAGACAATTGGCTTGGAGAGGGGATGGGACATATGACTCTACATGATAGGAAAATATAGGCTCACTTGTATGGTAAACCGGGTACCATACCTTGTCTTGAGTAACATATGAGACCAATCAGAAGACAAGTAACCACCCACCTGGTAGCAAAAATTCTCTTGATAGACATAGGGAAAACAAAGGAGGTAAGTCAATAATTGACACATCTTGAGTAATTGTTAGGCTTGGACATGCATGGAGGGTTAACTCAAGATCCTTGATGACTCCTAAGGTGGTTACAATTGAGCCATCAAGTTGTAGGACTCCTTTAGACAAAGGGCTATATTTCAGACCTAAGACATCAACTATCTTCTTAGGCATAACAAGAAGTACTAGCACCTGAGTCAATCATGCAGTTATGCACTAGGTGTTTACCTATAATCAAGGACATATAGAAGGGTGGGGTTTTAAAACTTTACTTACTTGTTTCTCCTCTTCTTGGAAGATTTTGATAGAAGTGTGGCTTCTACATAACTGGGTCAGTGCATGGGAGTTGCGCCAGAGCTTCATGCAATAGATCCCACTGAGATGGAATGGTCAGGGCATCCCACATTGTGACGTTTATGTTTTTCTCTTCATCTGGTCAACAATGTTGAATGGAAGCCCCCCATCTTGTGCATTTGGGGAACAACATCCCTTCTTGATTGTTCAGTGTGGAAGCCTGAATTTTAGTTGGGGTAGAGGCCTACCAAATGAGGGGGCATGTTTGTTTCAAATGGAGCTTTACGAGGGGCCTCTCTGCATAGGGATTTGAGAGCGCTTTTACTGCATGATGCCTTGTCTGATTCTTTTCTTCTTTTGAGGATCTGCTTGCATTTGTCGGGGTATAACCTACATGCCTTGACTCTAATATTCTTTTCTTATATCTTGTGTTGTCCGCAACTTGGGCGTGTGGTCTATTTGTATCTTCTGTAGCTTGGTTGATTGCGTAGAAGTCCTCCATGCCAAAGAACATCAAATTGGACTCGGAGGAACTTCTGGTCTATCTGGATTATTATCTGCTCATGGGCATGGGCGCTTGTTGAGGGCTCACAGATGAAGCATTCTGGATCATGAAGGCTTGGGGGCGTGCACAACATTAGCACAATGATATTGACTATGAGGCATGTTGCAAGGGAAGCACCATTTTGACTCTTGTGCCAAGTTGTTTCGAATCGAACAAGTGCTCAGCACTGTCGTGTTGGGTGTGCCGGGAGAGAAGTCATGGGAGGAACAACTTGCAAGGGAAGATGTGCATTAGGCTTCATCTATCATTCTGCTGATTGGGCACGTATCTTTGATTTCCATATTGATTCCGCCAAGGCTGATTGCCTTGGCCATGCGCCTGATTGGAATTTGCCTCTATAGGCTTGTGCCTGCTGCTTTTCTAATGATATGACCTTGTTTGATAAATTTTTGATCAAGGCCTTCAATTCTTCATCTTCCTTTTGTTGTGATGGAGAATAGGATGTTGAGGCAACTAGTTGTGTGCTTTTCTCAGGATAGGAATAGGGGCCACAGAAGGTTGGGGCGCCTGTGACATCTCTGGGAACCAGGGCATGGGCGGTCTAGGAGCCAACTTTCCCACCTGAATGAGACTATTTTCTACCCTTACTGCAATGCTATAAGCAACTGGTAAAGTCCTACCTCCCATAGATTGGATCATAACTGAAATATCACTATTGAGCACCTTCAGATAATAAAGGAAAGCATGTTGGGCTGTAGGTCTTACCACAAGAGGAATTTTGTCCCAAGTCTTCTGAAATCTGATGTTGAAATCAGTCATCTGCTCATTGGGCACCCTCCTTGTTGTTGTCAGTTGCTCCACCAATGATAGGTGATTTGACTTATCATCAAAGTAATTACAAAGAGTTGTTCCCAGCTCATCCCAAGTGGTGATAGATCCAAGTCTCAAGCCTCGTACCATTGAAGTGCTTTACCTTTGAAAGAGGTCTGCAAGCAATCTGACCGCTATATCATCATGTGTGATTAGATAGAGTGAACACACATTTGCTACATCCTGGATATGCTCCTGAGGGGTGACTTGATTCTCACCAAGTAAAGTAAGGAATACTCTTGAGCGCGCCATTTGGCATATCATGCTACATGGCCAGAGTAAGGGACTCCCTCCAACAAAGTTTGCAAAGTTTCTTAATGGAGGGGTTGTTGATGCACCATACAGGGCGTGTAGGTTGTGTGTTTTGAGGAGTTGAATGGGGCATGCGCATGCTGGAGATAGAGATGTGTGGGATTTCTGGAATGAACTCTTCTCAGGGATAGCTGGAGGTATTCAAAAGAATCTTCACTATGCTACACTTCTTCTTGTGTGCACTCTTCTCATGAAAGGTGCACTCAAGACTGCTGAAACAGAGATCTTAAAATATTGGGAGTCAGGCAAATGTGTTTGAAATGAGCCTCCAAAGGTTAAAACACTAAGTTCACACACCAGAACTTAGAGATATGAAATTTGAGCTTTCAATGCTGGTCCCCTGGGCATGCTAAAAACTGTTGGTTGCTCAAACGTGCACCCGCGTCTCGGATCTCGAAGGGCCGAGGTGTTTGAGACCACAATGGAACCATCCCCAAGTTATGGGACCTTGCGAGCTTGGGACGGATCTCTGGAGAAGGCTGGTTCCTCTATCTATTTCTACTGCTACTGCTACTCCTAGTGTTAAAAGGGAAACTAAGCTAAAGAATGCCAAGGACCAAGGAAAGAAGGATAACATGAAGGAAACTACACTAAAAGGTGATAGCACTAGAAAAGAGGGATGAACACTATCTGTTTTGAGAGAGAGAATGAGGGAATGCGTGAAAGGAGGCTAGGCATGAGTAGCACAATGAAACACGCATTCACCAGATCATTCTCATGGAACACAACTAAATATGGAACTGCAAGGGACTGAAATAGCACAACCAACACACAATGCAAAAGAAAAGGCAAGAAGAAGGAATGCAAACACGTTAGGACAGAGAATAGTCACAAAACGATGCTTCTATTACTTCCAGAAATGCACAGAGTTATTACAATGATGAAGGAGGCCGATATCCACATGCAAGAGCCAAACATAGAGGTCTGCAACTCAAAATACATAAAATATGGAGTCCTTAGCAAAATGTGTAAGGATCCAGAGTGTCCAACATAACAAATGAGCCTTGCTCTTACATTTATAGATGAATCCATGGAGGAAGAAGGGAAAAGGAGGGAAAACCCGAATTTGAAACACAACCACCAACAAGAAGCATTCAATGTCTACAAATCCACTTGGAAATCTATGAAATACGCTTCCCCATGCCTTGTTTGACGTGTTGAAGACAAAGGAGGGTGGATCATACCAAATTGGGTGGTTGGAGCAATCAGATCTGCTCATCAATGTTTAGAAAAGATGTTTTCCCATTTCTCACCTACCAGATCCAAGAATTTGAATTTTGAATTTTTTCGGCACATAGCTGATGTCAAGCAGACTCTCTCGAAAAGTCCAGCGCACACCGATCCGAGCTCTCAGTAGAAGATATATGCTGTCAAGAGATGTTAGAGTCGTCGCAGCGTACGCAAACACATGGCGTGCGCATGGATTGGTTGAGATGATGGCCAAATGTACAACTATTTGTCATTTTTGCCACATGTCAATCATTGATTTGTTGTAAGGATTCGCGCCTGTCATTGGTGCACTTTGATTAGTGCACGTGCGGGACACACTTAAGCGTATCAAAAGATGATCTAGCACATAAAGGGCATGAGGGAAGGGCACACAGAGAAAATAGAGGAAGGCACAGAGGGGGCGTGATGATGTGATGCACATGGGGAGATGAAGCAAACTGGTGAGTAGAGAATGTATGGTTAAGGCGCAACTATTACAAGGTAATGGGGCACACATGCGCGAAGGGCCAAGGACTTAGTAGTAAGTGTGAGGTGCGCGGGATGGGAAGAAGAAGGTGACGGAATAGGAAGAAGGTGAATGCGCGCGGAGAGAATGTGGTGATTTTGAGCGTGCAAGGGAGAAGTGGAAGGAGAAAATCGAAAGGGGGTGTAGTTGAATAAATTCAAAATGACCAAGGGAATGTGCCAAGTGATTTTGAGAAGAATGTCCGAGAAAATTCTTCAATGAATAACTTAGAAGCAGAGGTGAACCTCTAGAGAGGGCTGGTTTCCTTGTGAATCACCTAAAAAGGAAAACTTGACAAGGAAAAGGGAAAAGGAATGCGGAAAATGGGAAATAGGGGTGATACACCAAAAGTTTGACACTTGCATGTAACTCTGCACACAGAGAATTTAAAGATCCACACACCTGCACAACTCTAGACTATTTTGCATAATAAATTCAAGGATTTAGGAAAAGACAACGGTAGAGGGAATGAATTCCACACTAAGGCAAACACAATATCCTATAACAAACACAATGAATAATCTGAAAACAGAAATATGAGAGGGCAAAATGAATCTTTTTTTCCTTCTAATTTAGAGGTGCCAGTACAAAAGCTTAAGATGCCTGAGAAAAACAACGCTCCAAGCATATATTTTTACTATTAAAAATCCAGCCTATATGATAAGAATAGACTGCTGGAGCATGGGAATAACAGTTCTATTTTTATTTAGTTTCCCTTGTCTATGCTTGGTGCACAGGAACAACAGTAATCTATTTTTATTTAATTCCATTTTTAGCACCTCAGTCAACCGCAGTTCATTCTTTCTTTATTTAATTCCATATAATTAAATATTAATTCTCCAGTCAACAACAGTTTGATCCATGCAAAGTCTTCAGTCAACTGCTGCTTGCTGATCCATCTTATCCTGGCACCTGAAATAGCAATTAATAAATTTATTTTATTTCCTTATCCTTATCACCCCTTGGCGCCAACTTTAGAACAACAGCTCCATATTTATTTGTTTATTTTATTCGCACCTTATCTTCCTTTGGCGCAAATACCTCTGGCTTGGAAATATGGTAACAGTTACTGCACATATGATTAAGTCAGTTCTATCTTCTTCTTCGTTCAAGACTGCTACAGCAATGCAAAAGTGTTTGCTACTTATTTTTTGTTTTCCCAAACAAATCTTCTTGAATGGCTAATGATGTCTTCTAGATCTGCTTCAAGATATCAAATCCTTGCTGTAAAATTGGAGTGTTGGCTTGGATAGTTGTGTGCTCAACTTCCTTGAAATGTGGGGTTTTCTTGTAAAGAATAACTTTGTGGCCCATGGTGGGCACCAAAAGCTGTTATCCCTAAATTTTAAAGAAGACAAATCCGTTAGGCACAGTGTGTGAGACAAACATCTCTCCTCTATTTGCAGGAGATTCTTACCTTGAAAGAACACCTATGAGGAATATGCAATGATGGAATTTACAGAAATATGTACATATTCAGAAAAGGAGATTATATGATAGGATATAGCATTATAAGAATTTGTAAAGAATAGCTAGAAATTTATCTAGAGAAAGAGGAAGGTATACTTGAAGGAGTAATGATGGAGATCCTCTCCTATGCCGAACCAGGTAGAAAGTGAGGAAATTTATGTAGAAGAAAGAAAAGAACTGTAGTGAACTAGACCTCATGAACTAAACAATACAACAAATGCGAAAACCTTACAGAAATAAAGAAGAGAAACTTCAAGATGTTATCATAATTAATAAATTCTTAAAGAGGCATGAAAACCTTTGTATTCGTTACCTTCTTTTATGGATCTTCACTATCTCAGCTCAGTAGCATCTATTGCTTTCCAAAATATAGCCAACAGTGAGAGCTCTAGGCTCGATTCTGTTACAACTTAGATAGTTATGAGCATATGAGTACCGTTTACAACCACATTTTAACTAACAACTAACTACCTTTATTAACTAACAATAGGCAAGCAAGATCCCTAACACACTTAAAATCTAATTATTACCATCCAGTTCCATGATGACCTCAATTTTGTATGATGAACATTGTTTTTGGGAGAGGACATTCCACCTTTAAAGAATGGCTCGATGAGCTTCAAATCAATGTACTTGATTTCTTCGATGCAAATTCTTTGTTGCATGAGGAATCGATCTGCTTTTAAGATTTGAGATCTGTGATACTAGATTTCAAGCCACCTACATTATCACATGCTTCTTTGCTGAGCAACCTATTGATGACGCATCAAGTGGAGGAGCCACATACTTCTTCAAAATTTCATCCACTTGTGCCCAAATTGTTTCTTTTTGGGGACCTGAGAGAATTTCATCCTGTATTTCATTTGTACCTCTGGCCGTTCTTTGAGATTGGAAGGTTAACATAACATTGTGATGATGTTGACGAGTCTTTCTATGGTGAGGATGATGGATTGGCGTGATTTCTTGAGAATGTCATATTTGTGCTCTAGAATGAAGAACCATTCTAACACCACATGAAATTTAGTTCCTGTTTGCTTTTCATCAAAACCTGGTATGGATGCGTCCACTATTATATTGAGAGCATCTTGAATTCTGCATCCTGATTCAAGCATTGTGCAATGCTTCTCTTTCAACAAGATAGTTTTACGCACACTTTGATTTAGATTTATGGCTAGCCGCTACATCCCTAGGGAGTCTAGAAGACTGTTTTTATAAACCCCTTGAATGCTGCCACAAAAGCAGTCCATTAACTGATTTGATATAGTTAATCATGTTGTTTTTAATGATGAAAGCATTTCAATAGCAACAGGGGCTTGCAACATTTATTCATGAAGCACATGCTTGATCAATATAATTTACCAAAGCCTCTTTTACATTCATCAAGCAAAGCATTTTCTTTAAGCAATATTTAAAAGTAAGAATTGTTGAATTCTATTGCTTGGCCAAGTATTTTAGGAACATCATGGGGGTAGATATGTGGGAAGACATGCAGCTGAAGTTCAAAGTCTTCAACCCAGACATCTACTATGTTCACTTCTTCTATGGGAATCTCAGTATCAACTACCAGTCTATCCATTGATTCATCCAGTCTCAATTGCGTGATTGACATGGCGTTTATTGCATTGGAGAGGCCGGGAAAAACTTCAAAAATGGTTTTTTTTCTTTGTAAGGCTGCTTGAAGGAGTTACATATTAATAGATGAGATAGTCTTTGCTTGGGATGTTCTATTGGTAAAAGAAACATTGGGTATTTCTAGATGCTTGGGCACAGGTGTTGGAGCTTCTGTGTGAAGATTCCTATTTATCTTGCTTTCGTTTTCATCTATCTTCCCTTTCCTTGAGTTCCTTGGTGGATTAGGTGGTGTGGTTCTATTATCTTTGTTTCTCTTGTCCTGCTCATCATCATCATTACCATCACCACAGACTTTGCCACCTCTAGTAGGCAATTTCCCCAGGACGATACGATTGGGATGTGATGACCCACCTTGACCTTGATCAGCACGATATGCGTGATGTTCAAAACCACTTGCCATGTATCCGGCACCGCTACCCTTTGTTGCTTTGGACATACGAGCTCCTTGAAATGCCAAATTATGAAATGAATCCAGAGATTCAGGACTAGAGAAAGGATTTCATTTATAATAGCCACCCTTGAATATAGTGGGAACTCCAAATCTGCTTGATGACTAAGCTCTGAAGATTTCATATCTTGTGTAACTGTTCCTCACACTGTCTGAGGTAGGCCATGGCAACACTGCAATTTGATCATGTTGTGTCTGAAAAACTGTGTATTTTGGCTTCTTCCCTTCATTCCACCGAATCTCTCAAATATCTCATCTTTATAGTTCTCCCAAAAGTCTTCATTAGTGAGGATGTGCCTAAAACTGACTCCAAAAAGCAGATAAATTACTTCGTTCATCTCCCTTCTCAGATCAAAATAAGTTTTCATAGGTTTAGATCAGTGGCCATAGCTGTCATTGCAAGTATGGTATGATTTTCGAATTGGATATTTGATGGCAGATCACTGCTTTCATTTTTCATTGAAAAACTTGTATACCTCCAAGCTTTGCCTTGAGAACTCCATCAACAAGAGGAAGTCAAGTATCTATCTAGGTCTTTTGTAAGGTTTTTCACGGAAAGCAAAATTGTGAATGTAGGTGAAAGGATCATTTTGATTAAACCAACTGGCCCACGTTCTGATCATTTGTGTGCTTTCTTGCAAGAGATGAACATCTGAAAATCCATGCATATCCAAGATCACTTGAAAAATGAACCCTTCGTTAATCATTTCAAAATATTTTGCATATTTATCCCTGTAGAAGCTGGGATAACATTCATAGAGAAGTGCTTTTTGTTTCAATAACTTCTTGATTCCTGGGGCCGACAACTTGTTGATAGCATGCAAAAGAGCATACACTAGATAGGAAGTCATATAAAATGACTTGGTTTGGTGAGTTGAGTCATGAGGCCCACTTAAAGCATCCATGCTCGCTAAAACTTGTAGTACGGAGAAGAACATCCATGGAAGAAAAGTGTTTTCATCAGATTTTCTGACCACTCTGCTTTGGAGGAGGATAGTTTGTCTAAAATCATCTCTGAGCTTAGTTTGCTTGGTGTATTCTAACATGGAAAGGTTTTTCCTTTGAATTTACAACCACATATTTATGGACCACTTGTCATCTAAGCTTTTGGCATGGAAAGTCCTCAAAGATATAATTTGCTCAATTTCGAGCGTACTTGTTTTTTGACTGGATTGTGTTTTCCCAAACACTAAGAAGTTCAATTAATTTAGAAGCGTTAATAGACTTTGTTTCTCGTGGACTAATTTATA
This sequence comes from Taxus wallichiana var. yunnanensis, assembly GCA_018340775.1. NCBI lineage: Eukaryota > Viridiplantae > Streptophyta > Pinopsida > Cupressales > Taxaceae > Taxus > Taxus wallichiana. The sequence continues at coordinate 559,282,928 of CM031240.1, forward strand.
AAATCACCAATCAGTGTATGCTAATCCTTCACTAGCTCATGCGACAGAGTTGAAATCAGTTTTCTTGGGTATAACCCAATGTATTTTCCAATCGTTATTCATGTCTCTAAATAGTTTACATCTTAATAATTTATACACACACATGTTGGTTGGTAGTTCTCTAACTGTAATCAGTTATGAACTGTCTCAAAACTGTCCCAACAACATTGTAACCACTCCCAGCATAATAAAATGAAGGACCTACACACTCATTCGGTGTGCAGTCCAATTCCTCTTCATTCTTTCCTTGTTTACGTATTCTAACATTGGTATCAGAGCCTCTAGTGCTTGAAAGGGTTCGGAATCTGAGGAAGCTTGGCAAGAAGTACAAATTTTGAAATATAAGAGATTGCAAGTTCAAGGAAGCCCCAGGCTAGGGCATGAACTGAGGTAAAGTATTTTGCTAGGGCACAAACTGAGGAAAAGTATTTTGCTAGATCACGAATTGAGGAAAAGCATTTAGAGGAAATGAGCAAAACAATCTGGTTCCATTGTGATGAAATTTTTGGTCGCATTTTTGAAGAAATAACCAAAGAATCTGGTCGTGATTCATGTACAGTAAAGTCTAGTCCCGATTTACATATACACAAAAATCTGGTCGCGATTCAAGGAAATACATGAAAATATAGTTGCCAGTCACCATTTTCGAAGGGCACAGGGTTTTCTATGATTGATTTCGTGGGTTCAATATAGTTAGACTTAGGAAGCATCTAGGGCACATGAATTCATGCACAACAGTTTTGCATAACTCTGCTCGAAAATGACAAATGAATTATAAGAATTCCATTGCAGACCAGTATAAAATGCCAAGATTAAGGCATCGAGAAATTCTCAATTTTTTTTTGGCTGAGCAGACAGTCATGTTGCCAGGGAAAATGGCGAATACAAAGTCTTATTTTACAGGAGGTGCAGAAGTTAATTGGACAAGATGATAACGTTTGGAGTCATAAAATTCTGACTATTGTGGAATATAGAGACTAATAAAATAATACTTGGCACCATAGGTAGGGCTGCTGAAAATTTTACGGATTATGGCAAATGTTGTAAGGAAGCCTTGCTGCTGCTAATGTTGCCGGTATCTGATGAATTGATACCAGAAGTCCATAATGCCATTGTGGCTGGTGATCTATGGACCTGTTTGAAGGACAAATATATGACTTCAAAGAAGAGTCCGGTGTTATACCTGAATAATTTACTGTTTTGAGAAAGGTTACAACTAACAGATTTAAAATGTAATCTCAATTAAACATAATGTTGCTAAAACAGCTTTCAACCATACTGCCTTTTCGACTTAAAAACCCTGTCGATTCTAAATTTTTTTCAAACTTAATTATATTTTGAACACTCTATATCTTTACAAATGTCAACTATTTTGACAATGTAATTAGATTCTTAAAAACAGATTTCAAAATATTTCTTGAACATTCAAATCTTGAACACCTTGCATGGGTATATATCATGACTTTAAACAATTGAATTTTGGTTGCCTCCGCCAACGGCTCTTTGGAGTCTTTTCTCAAACGGCATAATTTTTTTATTTTTATTTAATTTGTGACTGTCACCGTTGAATTTACACCATCTATTTAATAGCCTAGTCTGTGGTTCGAAAAACATTGGTCTTTCTTGATGATGAATCACAGTTGTTGATTCAAAATGCGTCGATCATAAACATTGACACAATTTCAATCCAGAAGCAAGATTTCAATCTCATGGACTGTGAAAATGTAAAAACTTGAATATTTAGATGTGTTTCAAGGAGAGAACAAAATCCTTACTGACTTGTTTGTGAAGTCACAGATTTGAATGTTGTTTTGCTAGTGACTATTCAGATGAAAATCCCAAATGTGAACTTAAGAAGCTGCTTGCTTCAAGGGTCGTAAGAAACTATTGTAAATTCGAGCAAGCTAGCAAGTTGAGGAGTTTGCCTCTTCCTCCTTTTCTATGAGAGCCTCCCACAGGTTTTGAAACGTAGTTTGGGATGGATTGCTTAGTAATGTGAAACCAAATCAATCCCTGTTCAATCTTTTCCTTGTTATGTCTACTAAATTGCTTTATTTTCTTTGGAGAAAAGAGATATTTGGATTTGTTTTAGGGGAAAACAAGATTCCTACCATTTTTTTGTGAAGTCACGCATTTGAATGCTTTATTGCAGGTGATTGTTCGGATGAAAATCCCAAAGATTGAGCTTAAGAAGTTGCTTGCTACAATGGTTATAAGAAACTGTTGTAAATGCAAGCAAGCTAGCAAGGTGTGGAGCTTGCCCCTTCAGGCCTTCCCCCTTTCTGTCAGAGCCTCCCCCCAGGTTCTGAACCATAGGTTGGAATGGAGTGCTTGTTAGTTTTGAAACTAAATGAAGGACTGCTCAAACTTTGGCTTGTTATTTCTGCTGAAGTGCTTTGGTTTCTTTGGAAGAAGAGGTATTTGGATGTTTTCAAGGGAAGAACAAAATCCCTTCCGACTTTGTTTGTGAAGTCCCCCATTTGAATGTCGTATTGCAGGAAACTATTCAGATGGAAAACTTAAAGGGTGAACTTAAGAAATTTCTTGCTAGAAGGGATATAAGAAACTGTTGTAAATGCAAGCAATCTAGCAAGTTGAGGAGCTCGCTCCTCGTTTTCATTCAGAGCCTCCAACAGGTTTTGAAACATAGTTTGGTAATGAGTTTGACGATCTAGTAGTGAGTTAGGTGAATCATGAGCATTGGTATACCGGGAATGTGGGTATATATGTTGATTATGAGGACATGCAACATTCTCCGAATTCTGTACATAATGTGAGATTTTTGCTGTCGATACTTCTATTAGGAGCTGGGATACAAAACTGTAGGCTTCACCTGTGTAACCAGCACGCGAGGTACTAACGAAAACATTGACGTTAGTGCTAGTGCCCTTTATATGTCTAAATAACAAATGGTTTTCCTTTCCAGTATGTCTATCTATTAATGAATGTTAGTGACCTTTAGATATAATACTTCTGGAAATAAATAGTGTGATATTCTTTGGTTTATTGCTCCTTGATGCTCTGATATTTGATTGAAATTTTTGCAACTTTCGAATGACACTTAAGACAGTTATTTTAAATCTTTACTTAATCTAATATACTACAAGTGATTCCACAATCATCTTGACATTTTTTGTTTAACAATTTATAGGATGAGTTTGATGCAATCAAATGGCTGGACAAATCTTTGATTCATTTGTCCTCCAGGTTTGGAGATTATCAGAAGGATGATCCTTCTTCCTTTAGCTTGTCTCCAAGATTTGCAATTTTTCCACAGTTTGTCTATCATTTTCGACGTTCTCAGTTTGTCCAGGTATATTTACATGCACTCTGTCAAAAATTACTTTTCTTGCGATTGTATATTTTTCAAACCTCATTAGGTCACTCAGGAATGATTTTAAAAGCGTAAGATTACTTATTATTTTTTTGCTCTGCCATGTTCAAAGGAGAAGTCTCACAGGCAGGTGTCAGTATAGTGTTCAAATGATGCAGAATTTGTTGACAATGTTGAACAGGTTTTCAACAACAGTCCAGATGAAACTGCATATTTTCGGATGATACTAAACCGAGAAAATGTGAGCAATTCGATTGTGATGATTCAACCATCATTGATATCTTATTCTTTCAGTGCACCTCCAGATCAAGCTCTCCTTGATGTTGCTGCCATTTCTGCTGATCGGATTCTTCTCTTAGATGCTTATTTTACTGTGGTTATTTTTCATGGAACGAATATTGCGCAGTGGCGAAATGCTGGATTTCAAAATCAACCAGAACATGAGGTAACTGGCCTCTGATAAACATCAAAATTTTTCTTCAAACTTTTTATTTAATAAAAGGGTGCTTTCAGATTCTGTCCATTAGGCTTTTGGTTATCAGTGTTTTAATCCCTTTTGTTTCTTATTTATTTATTATATTTAGATGGCTGGACATAGTGGTAAACTAGATTGTTGAGTTCACACTTCATGTTTGGAAGGAGCTTTTGTACTGCATCAATCTGATTTCTTTGCATTGGGTTCCTATTATTACATAGTATGTGAAAATATCCTAAGACTTATAACAGCCATAAAAGGAGCAGATAATTTCCAAATTGACGAATTTGTCAATACTTAGGTCTAACTTGGGCAATCCTCCAACAGAAACATGGACACATATATGGCCATTGACTGGACTGTTAAGGTCTTTTATTTCAGTCAATATCTTCACCTTTTTAATTTTGATTAATATCTGTGTGTACCAAATGCTTCAAGAACATGTCAGCATTTGCAGGGGCTGCTTCTGTTAATCGGAAAGCTAAAAGCCACTGTTAACAAAAGGGCATTGGTAAAGTTACGTAAAATTGATGAACAAGCCTTAAACATCACAAACACAGTGGCTGGTTATATAGCCACAAAACACACCATAAGCTCCTATATCGGTGGAACAAACTCACAGTGGATAAACAACCTATGCTAATTAAAGCACAAGCAGATAAACAACATATGTGCCAATGATAGCGCAAACCAACAACAACTATGAGTCTAACAAATGCTTTGGGATACCAATACGCCTCCCCCACCCCCTTGCACCCTTGGTACAGATATGGGTAACGCCAGATTTGTCGATGGACAAATCCAAGACATTTTTGGGTAAAAATGCAGTTTTTAGTATATTTTTCAACATTAAAAATAAGGGAAAATAGAAATAAAATAAACATAATGTTAACCCTAAAATGTAAAAACCATAACACAAAATATGAGAAACAAAAAAACAAAATACATACCTCTCATTCCTCTTAGAGCATACTTGCCTCGTTGGTCATTTAGGGTTTGACATTTTATCAAGCAACATTGTTATCATCTTCCTACACTAGTACGAGTGGTCATTTGCTGCCAAGGTGATTGAGGAGCTTGAAAGGAGGAGGATTCTTGGATTGAAGGTAAGGGTTTGATTTATTAACTTCTGTTTTTTTCAATCTATTTTCATTCTTCACATTTTCTTCATTCTTGTTTAAAGTTTAAAACTTTGTCACTTTGCATCAAGTGACAGCTACATGTAGGTGCTGCCCTTGGTTTCGTCCTGTTTGAGAAGGTGTTGGTTTTTAAACTTGCAGGTGCAGTGAAAGGGACTATGTAGGAAACAAGTTTTACCTCTATGTACCAATCCCAATTTAAAATCAATGTGCATTCACTGCTTTGGAAGCATGTCACAACGATAGAGCAAGTTCTAGATGCCAGGTGTTTTATTTTCAATGCGAATGGTTGCGATGCCAGATACAAAAGCTCAGACAATTAGATGAAATCCCAATTGTGTGCAGTACCTGGTTAGGGCATCAAACGTTCGTGAACAATTATCTGGTCAAGCCAAGAATAATGGAATGACAATGAACAATAATCTGGTGCAAACCAAAATTGTATTCACATTGATTTGAATGAAGAAAGATTACAAACATATATAGCCAAAGGATGGCTATTCATTTCATCTTCCAAGAAGACTCTTCACATTCCTACGGGAACTATTCATCTACCACTACAAGACAAAAGCTCTCCTACATATTACACTTAGGATTAATTAATATTATGTACAATAATATTACATCCTCCCTTTATTCGCAGGGTGTGTGGTGAGACCAAACATGGCTCTAAACTTTTCAAAATTTTCTCTTCCAAGTGCTTTTGTTAAGATTTTTGCTAATTGTATTGTTGTAGGGCAATGTAGCAATTTTACATTGCCATCTTTCACATAATGTCGAATCAAGTGGAGATTTGTGTTGATATGCTTGGACAAGTCGTGAAAGACTCGAAACTTCTCCATGTGCATCGCAAATGTATTGTCAACCATTAGTGATGTAGATGAAACATGTTGTTCCTGCAAATATGATAGAATACTTTTGAGCCACACAATTTCTTTGGTTGTCTCTGAAGATGCCATGTATTTTACTTCCGTTAAAGAAACTTAATAGGATTGATTGCTTCTTTGACTTCCATCTGATCACTGTTGTTCCCAAATTCATTAGAAAACCCGAAGTGGATTTCCCATCTTCAAAATCACCAACATAGTTAGAATCTAAATATCCAACCAGTTTGAAGTCTCCTGCCCTAGAGTATTTGAGCCCAAAATACTGTGTTTCTTTTATATATTGAAGAACTGTTTTTTTGCTACCCGGTGACTTTCTCTGGGTTGTTGAACGAATCTAGAATGAACACCAACAACAAAATAAATACATGGTCTAGTTTGGTCACATATATCAGACTTCCAATGAGCTGTTTGTATTTAGTGCATCAATAGAATCCGTGGTATCTTTTGATGTCAGTTTCAGATTTTGTTCCATGGGTGTACTGAGAGGCTTACATTTTATCATTCTGAACTTGCTCAAAATTTCGCCTATATATTTTTGTTGAATAATGAAAATATACTTCGATTTTTAGATTACTTCAATGTCTAAATAGTACTAAGGATAACCCGAATTTGTCATTTCAAAATATTTTATTCACTCTTCTTTGATTTTTGTAGTGTATTTCTTATTATTTTCTGTGATGAGTAGATCATCCACATACACCACAAGAAATACAACTGTTTTAACAAAAAAGTTACATCCTCAAACTCAAATCGCTTGAAATTCATGTTCATGAGGTGCTTAGTGAGCTTTTTGTACATCCTTTTGGGGCTTGTTTCAAACCGTACATCAATTTTTCCAATTTGCAGACTTTATGCTCTTGGTTGTCCATTGCAACCTTTTGGTGGAATCATATACACTTTTTTTGAGTTTACCATTTACAAATGCAGTTTTCACATCCATTTAATGAACTTTCCTTCTGTTTTGTACTACCAAAGCCAACAATGTGGGGGAGAGAGTATTGTTGACTGAAACAAACGATGAGGTACATGTGAAAAGATTGTTCACCATCACCACAGAACACAGGCTAAACCCTAGGCAGACCAACATCTCAGGAATGAAAGACCGATCAATCCGATCATACTCAATGTTAAAGTTAATTTTTAGGAAGAGAACTCTCTGGCCAGTATCCCTTGCCTAATCCATGGCCTTCCAAGAAGAGAAAACTATGTCCAAATAAAACACTCTTTTCCAAAGCCACTTTTCTCCTTTTGAACAATCCTACTAGCTATGCCCCTCACCCAAAGTGCAACTGAATTAGCAAGATTCTTGTAGGCAACACTCGACAAGGTGACTGGATGCCATCCCCTATATAATCCTTGGCTGCAGACTTGCTGACCAACTTGATCGATCCATGACTAAGGAACTCAAATAAAGAATGTCTAAAAAAGGCTTCAATCGTCAAACAACAAAAATCTTCAATTGTTCCCACATCTTCTTATAGAACTGACAAGGTAAACCATCGTTCCCTGTGGGATTTCCTATTATGCATTGATGAGAGGGCAACAAACAATTATTCTTTGGAAAAGTCATTGTTCAACTTGATGCGGTCAATAATAGATATTTTATGAGAGACCTCCGGTGGCAAGAGTTCGGGTAGCCACAACCGATTCGAAGCGAGAATAGGGAGAAAAGATGTTTTGAAAGTGATCCCAAACATATCTCTAATCTCTTCCGGATTCTCTTCCATCAATCCACCAGGTCTATGCAACCCAAGGACCCTCTTAGCAATCAATTTTCTCCTAAGTCAAAAAAAAACTATGACCCTTCATCTCCCTTTGGGATCCACCTGCAAACAGGCACTAATTCAGAACTTGTGCAAATATACTCCTCTCTATGCACTACCCTCCTTTGAACGAGGTGTCTCTTCGTGTAGATAAGATAAGATAATTAGATAATTATATTAATGTCCAACAAATGACCACAAAAGTAGGTCAATGGGACTGCACAGTACAATGCTAAAAGATCCAGTAGGGAGACTTGAAAGGGTTAACCGAACAACAAGAAAAGAGAAGAGAAAGGAAAGAAGAATGAGAAGCAAGGGCCACAATGGCTACAAGAGTGCAGATGGGGGAGCTGAAGAAGAGCCCCAACTCCGACGTTGTCACCTAGCAACCGAGGCCGAGTGGAAGTAGCTAGCGATAGGCCCGTGTCTTGTAGGCCGAGATCATGGAGGGTCGGAATGTCGATGTCGGAAGAAGGGCGAGCAAAGACGAGTTCTTTGATATCCCTCAAGCTAACCGTGGTCCCGGGAGGGGGCCTAACCGAATGCGAACATGAAAGCCCTGACATCACGGGTCCTAATGGATTTGGTCTGAGAGTCCATACCGGTGTCAAGGTGCCACTTAGTGCCCCTCTTCGGTGAGAGCACCATAAAGAAAGATGTGATCCGTCGAGTAGCGATGCTCGAGAGGGGATGAAGGGATTTATATCGAAGTCTAAGAGCCTCCTGTAGATAAAGGGCAAGACATTGCTGATCACGATACCTAAAGAAAGCTCGCAAAAGACGGATGCTCTCGGAAAAGGCAATGAAATCTCCCTCTGATCTCATAGTAGATAGGGCACCTGAAAATGAAGTGTTCCTCCGTCTCGACCTCCTGGAGAGAACAAAGCTAGCAAATCCTCTTTGAGCAGTCCAGTTGGTGGTCCTCAACCCGAAGTCTATGAGAGCCCACTCTGAACTGGCCTAGGGGTATGCGGAGTGCCTGCAACTAGTGTCGGGATATATACGTGGGCCGGCTAATAAGCCCATCATTGATCACAAGGAAATGTGCAGCATAGAAAGCCATCTTGAGGCGTAAACCCTCCAGAGGGCAGATCCATGTGTGTTGGATGAACTGCCTGTAAATGTCGTCTTTGATAATTCTGTGCAGATCCTGCTTACTCGGTAGAAGATGGGCAAGAGCGTCCATGGAGTATCTGTAAGGTGGGAGGCGGTCCATCTGAATCCCGAACGAGCCAAGAAGTCGTGAGACTCCAGGCGTACCCGGCGGAGAGCGACCACTGTGGTCAGACAAAGCAATAGCCTCGGAGGAACGGTAGGCAAGGTAGAGATACCTATCCCTGCCTGCAGAGGAAGCTGAAAGTCCCCGAATGCGATGCAAAAGTGAAACAAGGCTAAAGATGGTCTCCAGTCTAAAGGGGCGAGCCCCGAACTCAGCTAGGAGGATGTTGTGTGGAATTGTCTCTTTGCACTTGATGATGCATCTGAGCATGAGAATCTGGACTCGCTCAATAGTGGCCCAATCAGAATCAAGTAGAAATGGCCCCCAAATCTCAGAGCCATAGAAAAGTGTGGGCCTCACAAAAGAATTCGAGAGAGACATCTTCAACAAGATGTCTTGAAAGTGGTTAAGCACTGTCTCTCCAAGATCACCAAATAGCCATACCCCTTGTTGACGCCAGCGGGGTTGAAGGGCAGTTGAAGATTGAAATGGGGCCCAGTAAATAAAACTCCCAAGTAAGTGTAGGAACTGGTGATCTCAATCTCTTCCCCTCTGTAGAAGAAGTGGAAATCAAAAGTCTTCAGCGTGTTGAAGATCATGACCTTAGTTTTACCAAGGTTAATTGTTAGCTGTCTATGGTCGCAAACGAGGGCTAAGGCGTCTAGTTGTCTCTAAAGTCCCCTTCGCGGAAGAGGCGAGGATGACCACATCATCCGTGAAAAGGAGAATGTAGATAAACACCTGGTGAAGAAGACAACCATCCTCCTTTGGAATATGGTTCTTGAGAAAAGCCTCCAATGCATTAATGTAAATACCAAACAAGGTAGCGAGAGGGGGCAACCCCTGTTTAACCCCGATCGTGCTCTTGATAAATCGAGAAACCGGCGGCGGTTTGAAGGCAGCCCAAAACCTCCTTATGCACGGGCGCATAATGACGGCAGAAGAAGAGTTTGAAATACCAATGTCTCAAAGTCTACGGAAAAGAGCTTCCCGTGGCACCGAGTCAAAGGCTTTCCGAAAATCCACAAAGTAGCAGAAAACCTTGGAGGAGTGGTGCCATGCCTCTTCAATAATGGCACGAAGGGTAAGGATATGGTCGATGGTCTGGTAAGCAAGTCGGAACCCAACTTGCCCCCTGGCTTTGTAATTGTGTTGCTCCAGAAATTGAGAAAGTTGCATGTGGAGAACCGTGGCATACAACTTAGAGAACGTGTGGCCCACCATGATCGTCTTGTAGTTGTTCGGGTCAGAAGTGGGGCCCGACTTGTGGATGGGGTGAATGATATGGTGGGACCACGACTTTGGAAAACTCGTACAGACCACCTGATTGAAGAGGTCCACAAGATAGTTGTTTAGAGTGTCCAAACCGTACTTGAAGAATTCCGCCTGGAGGCCCTCCTCATCTGTAGCCCTCTGCTTATTCATGGTAGAAATGGCTTTCTTCACATTCGTGTAGGTAAAGATATGATAGGTAGAGGGAGGGGACACAACATGGATCTGGGGCTGGCTAGGGATGTCATAAAGGGTGGAGGTATGAGTAAACATGGAGTTGGGGTGCAAGTCCTAGGGTAAAGAGGAATGACGGGGAAGAATGGTACATAAACGTTTAGGGGAGTGAATAAGGGATGCATGGAGCTCTAAGCGACGACGAGAGATAAAGGTGCGCTTCTTGTGGTGAAGGAGACGATGGTAATTGGATTTCATAGAATGGAGGGAGGGAAGAGCATGTGTGAAAGCGGGCGAAGGCCGATGGTGAAGGGCTTTGCAATCTTTGTTGTACCATTGGTTCATGGGGGCAGTCCGCTTATTAGGGAGGGTGGGAGTGACGTGGGGAAAGGAACACAAAGCGGCAGCGTCACGAATGGCGTAAGAAAGGGTGTCCTACATCAAGTCGAGGGGAGGGATGAAAATGGGGTAAAGGAGGGAGAAGTGGCGAAGGTGAAAAGAGAAGTCTATGGGGTCACCTTCATCGAACTTCTAGATTGTGCAAGCTAAACTAGTTCAAGAGGTCCTCTGCGGCCACGAAAAATCCCGCTTCAAGTGTATCACACTGGCAAGCAACCTGCGCGAACCTCAAACCCCTCCCGAACTCTAAGTCTCTTGTCTGCAAACCGAGAGCCAATAGTACCCTCTGATGTCTGGGAGAGGACGAACAAGGCTCGCATGAGTTTCAGTGACAAAGAGGAGGTCTGAAGAACCGAGAGCATCATAAAGAATAACCAGAGAAGACCAATAGGATTCGTTCCCATCCCAACATGTGATAGAGATGTCCATGTTTTGATGCCTCTCCCAGCGGAACCTTCATTTGGGAATGGACCCAGGAGCCCAGCCTGGAGGAGAGTCACGAATGACAGGCCCGAGGTTATGAATTACTGCCCATTGCCCCGCTTTCTTGGCTGCCATAACGATTTCTCGAGATTTCTTGAGTTTGGCCACCTATTCTCTGGTGAGGTCTTTGTTGAGGAAGACCTTATTGGGGAGAGAGAATAGCTTGTGCTTGGCTCTGAGTTCCCTGAGCCTGTCATCTACTAATTTGAAGCGGAGAAAAAGGATGGAATCATGTCTAAGACACACTCTATCAAGCTGCACATTAGGCAGCCCCAGACTTCCTGTGATAAAGTCTGATGCAATGGCCAAAGGGTCATAAGGAGGGAGTGTGGGCAGCCCTCTCACCTTGAGGTTAAGTTCTCTGGCCCGTCTAGTTCTCTCTTCAACTAGTTTAGCTTGCACAACTTCTTCCACCGCGCTGCCAGGGAAGCTCTTGTCTTTCCCCTTAACGACTTAGGCCCAAGTGTCTACTTGTTTTTGAGGTTTTCATGCTGATTCGAGATTTCCTCCTTTGTGTTTAAGGTCTGAGATTTTAGTCTGTAGTTGATCATTGGCTGTAGTAGGTTTGATGTATGCGTTGGTGTCAACAAGTTATCTTCGTAAAGGGATATTGTCCACGTCAACCTTCTCCATCCGCGACGAGAGCTCGAAAACTTCGGTCTATAGAGCTCTATTAGAGGATTCCAAGGTTTCCAACCTATTAATCAATTCGACAATGATGTTGGGTAAACCATCTTCTTGTTGTCCTTGTTCCTTTTTGCCGACAATAGGAGTAATCTGATCGCAGAGGTGGAGGGAGAAGACATTGAGGAGGGAAGTGAGGACAAAGTCTCAGTAAAGGCGTCCAAGGAGAGGACCACTAGGATATTCCCGAAAATCCCTAGTCGAGTAGTATGGGAAGAGGGATGCTTATGCATAACCACCGTAGAGGATCGGGGAGAGCAACAACGACCATGAATTGTTCGGTTTCGTTTGTTTGTATGCACAGGAGACCAACCTTCGGGGTTGGCAATCAATGGGTTGGAAAATACATAAAGGTCGCGAGAAGAGGATACAGGCGGGCTCGGCTCAAGTGGGAGGGAAAAGGGAGCTCGACAACAGAATCCCATGCCACAAATTTTACGCATGAACTCGAGCTATAGACAACTTGAGCCACAAACAGCGAAAAACAACGAGCCTCAAATTGGAAGAGACAAGCCACAAACCAGGAGATACGAGCCACGAACTAGAAGACTTGAGCCATGAGCGGCAAAATTGAGCCATGAATAGAAGAAACGAGCCACGAACTCGGAAAAACGAGTCACGAACTCAGAAAAATGAGCCACAAACTTAGCATAAACCCTAGATCAAAGCTATGAAGCCACAAACTGGAAAAACAAAGCCATGAACAAGAAAAACAAAGCCACGAACAAGAAAGCCACGAACCAGAAAAATGAAGCCACGAAGCAGAAAGCCACGAACTGTCACAATGGGTCCGTATCATGGAAATAGCAAACTTATTCTCCAAGCTTACGAAGATCCTCCTCCAAGGAAATGCGAGCCTCCACCAACTTCTATTTGGCCTCTTGGAAATCACATTGCCACTACCGAGCAATCATGTGATACCAACCTCTTACAAACTGTATATTTCTCCAAGTAACAACCTCCCATCATAACAACGAACCTCTATCACCACTTGGATGTGGAATGAGATTCCAAACCCAATGAACAAGAGTTCATCAATCAAGGGAATCCAAATGCAAAACATTGCTTGGAAAGAGAAGAAGGTTTATGTGGGCTCCAAATCTAACACCCCCAAAACAAGATTAAAATGCAGATTTGCATGAAGAGGAAGTAAGGGAGGAAGATAGACCTGCTGATTTGTAGACAGGGATGGATCTATCTTCTCCTCATGATCAAGCCTTGTAGGGATGACATGGAGGCACTTTAATGAGGGTGTGGTTGTTCACCTGTTACTTTATGGCTCTGCCTAAACCAAGGTGAGAGGACCTAAAGGGTGGCTTGAAGGGTGGGGGAAATACTATGTTTTAAACCCTCAAACTTGTTGGAACCTCAATTTGAGATCAAATGCAACCACAAAATGCAATGCTCATTCAAAAGAATGGTCACACAAGCATTGCAAACACTTGATACATCAGACACAAGCCACTAAAGACAGATTTAATGTGATCACAAGCATTACTTAAAGGGTACTGTTGACAACTTGGAATGGAATGATGTTTGAGACTGTAAGCTTCATAAATCACAACAAACCTACTCAAAATATGCACAAGATATTGAGTTTGCAGGCAGATATCATGTTGGGTTAGCAATGAGTGATGAAATTTGCAGGGGTAGGACGATGGGTAGTGTAAGATGAGATGAAAGAGGATGGAGATGGTGGGAAAGGGGACTAGTGAGAGGAAGTAGCTGCATTAACCATTTTGTCTTGACAATTCTTCATGCATTCAAACCTGGAATCAAAGAAAAATCACCCTCCAAAGGTTATTTACCCTCATGGACACCCAAATAAGGTAAATAATACAAAATAACTCTTGAAACCCCAACACAAACACCTGAGAATGAAGTCTCATGCACTCATCGTACCAAATTCTCGACACACGAGAATGAAGTCTCATGCACTCATCACACCAAATTTCTAACACCAGAGGACACCCTAAGGCAAACAGGTATGCATGTTCAGAAATTGCAGAAGGAAATTTATGATTGAAGCCAATGATGCAAGGTAACACTACAATGCAACAAACCCTCAATGCCTAATCAAACAATCAATTGCAAAATGCTTCCCTGCAGTTATTTGGCATGATCAACACAAAATTACAAAGGAGAATGGAAATTTATTGATTTCAAATTTGTTTATAAGAAGAAACATCAAAATTTTACATGGCAAAAGGGTTTTGTGTGTCCATTTGCAAAGGAGACAAAAGAAGCATGTAAGAATGAGTCGCAAAGCTTTGTTAATGGTCAGACAACACCCATCTTAGCATGAACTGCGAATGACAAACACAAGTCACCAATTCTCTATAAAGCCACTTCATAAACATAAATATGTACTTTTGAAGCAGAAACCTCACAGGCTCCAACCAACAACCAACCAAAAGACTTTGTGAAGAGAAGCCTTAACTTTTCATACAACAATGTCTTAATCCCTAACGGATATCCTATAGATGCCAATCCAAGAACCAAGAGCATGCTAATTGTTGATCCGTGTGCTTAGGGAGCAAATCAATGGAGAACCATGCAATCAAGAAGACAAATGAATATAGAATTTGAAGTGTCTGATTTTGATGCTCTGATCATCCATTCTTCATTTGGCGAGGGCCAGAGAAGGATATTCTTTCTTCAAGAAGCATCCATGGGCAAAGGAGGATCAGAGCAAAGCATCTCCAACCGTTTTGATTCCTAAAAGTGACGTGCAACAACCAAAACTTCTGCCATTAAAATATCACAAATTGCTTCACCTTCTTGCAAAATTGATCTCTTTAGAAAGCCTTCTCCAAGACGTTCCCAATGCACTTGGTTTGAGGTGAAATGGATGCTTGAGTTGAAAGTTGTGGGAAAAATGCAAACCCGACCATTTTGCACAAAATGCCCTTGTTTTGCGGATTCAGGATAATTTGCCTTTGCTTCACGACTTTTTGAGTATTCATGTCACGTCGCAGCTTTGATTTGATTTTCTTAGGTCTATGTGGCTTTTGCTTGTTTCGCGGGGTCTTGCCCGATGTGCAGCTTTTCTTTGGTCTCAAGGGCTTCAACAGAGTTCCACGGAACACTAAGTGTCTGATGTCCACGGAACACCAAATTTCATTATCCCGTGGGATTGCTAATTTTCGACATTTAGCCGCTTGATACTCTCCCGTACTTACTATTCGTACATCATCACGCCACGAATGCTCATGCCCTTTATTGATGACGCTTGAAAGGTCCAATTTCTACGTTATGCAACATCATTTTCCGCTGACCATACTTCTCGGCCGCGGCACTTTGCAACTCGTGGAACACCATACCTCGAGAAAACTGCGGAACATTAAGTTCCTTGCTCGCGTGGCATCCACACTTGGTCGCATTCTAACTTCCTTCTTCCTTCGCAGCTCCTCGTGGCACTCTCTCCGAGCATTGCGACTTCTTCCGAGCGGACTACACCCTTTTGTTTCACGAAAATGACTAACTACACGAGAACACTATAATCACAAGGTCCTTGAAGCACTAAGTCTCTTCACCCCTTTGTTCCACGGCATTCCTTTATTACACGGAACACTATCCTCTCGACTTCAGTGATTTCTTTGTTTTGCTTCAAAGCCGCCAAAGACTACATTTTCCTCAATTCGCGGACTACTTCTTGAAAGAAGTGAAACACTTTGTAACTTTGTGAAATCATCAAAACCAAAAGGAAAGTCAAGATTAAGTGCATGTTGTCTAGATTTTTGCACTGGTTGAAGACCTAGGCAATCATGAGATAAATCTCCCTCATTTACCGGTGAGGCTCCCGTGTAAGATTTTGTCAATTATATTTTCTAATATCTATCTGTTGGTTTTACTTTAACCGTAGCTCATGGACCATAGCTAGGCAATTTTGCAACAAGTAAGCAGCTGTAAGAAATGAATATATGCAGAAGAGGGAAATAATTGAATGCGAGCAGAAAAGAAAGAAGATGTGCAACCTAACCAATAGTTGACAGAGTTGGTCACATGCACATAGACGAAACAAATAGATCTAGAAATGCAGAATTCAAAGCAAAGGAAAGTTTCAGATCCAAATCTAAGATAACACAAAGTTTATGCAAAGATCTAAAAAGAAATAAGAAACAAATGCACCGTTGACACAAAGTTCTCCGGAAATCTGCCTCCTCTCTATTCCTTAGCTTTCAGAAAGATATCAAGGGTTTCAGCTCAAAGTCTGGAACACAAGAATGTTGATTACAAATTTTGATTCCTTAACCCGTAGGTTCTTCCTCTATTTATAGTGTATAGAGGGCAATTTACAAATAGGAAACTATAACTGAATTGACACATGTGGAAGTTGTAAAGGAAACAACTGACAATCTCCCTCCTGGAATTCCTCTTTGCATGACATGCATGATTTATAATTGAAAATAAAACCTTCTATTTTGCATGTTTGCCACCTATTTCCAAGTAATTGACTTCTTCAAGTAACGGATTTTAAACCAATCACTTAAGATTGCTCAATTACTTTGTTGGAGAAAATAAAGAGAGAAGAAGAAAGAGGAAAATAAATTAGAAGAAAGCTGCAACACTCCCGTCTTGTTCTTCTTTCAATTTCGCATCTTTGTTGACTCTTTTGCCTTTGATTCTCACCAAACTGGATCTAGAAGCAGTTGAATGTGATTTTGCTTACGGGTGTTGCCTCTGACATGTCTTCCCTCTTATCCTTGAAGCTTTTGTAGTTCTTCAATACGTGCACCAAGTCAATGGTTTGCTTTGTAAACAATTTACACAAAACTCATCATCTTTTATTTTTAATTGCATATGTGCAATTTTAAATTCTGGAAAGCACTCTGGGTTAATGCAAATACAAGTAAATTCAATGAAAGCTTCAACTGGAAGATTGAGTGCACATGCACAAGATCCTGGAAGGAATTTTCCATGCACTGACTTCCACACAGGCTGCGCTAGAAACAAGAGGATGAATTTTTTTCGGAAACCTTTGCAATTATGAGATTTGGATCTATCAATTAAATTGGTGATAGGTTCAGGGCCTATGTCTGTATCATTGACTTCAACAAATCTGGAAGCTATGCATGATTCAACTGATCCTTCTCTTTCATCATGCTTCAACATGGCTGGAACAATCTTTGTCTGAGCTCTTTTTCTTTTAATTTTGCCGGAATCCTTTGTAATTGGATCAATTTGTGCAGATCTGGCAATTTCTTCTGATTCGGAAGATATATTCAATGTATCTGACATTGATTTGAACTTTCTTTCACTAATATGAGCACTGTGATGAATACCTACAATTAATTTAGACAAAGATGGAGTCCATGGCATGAATACTTGATTTTATCACCAAAATCTACATATAAATTGCTGTCCTAAAATTGAGACTTTGCTTGCATGCAAAACAAACAAAAATATTATTTAATTCACAGGCACTTATACCAACATGCAAACAATCAGAATAACAAAAATCAAGCTATTCCGAGCCGATGCGCCAAAATTGGATGCTTCTGGCAATGGAAAACACTCTTTAATGCAAAATCCTCCTTCCCTTGGCACCAAAACCTGTTCGGGCTGCAAACTTCATCAAAAAGAATTAATTGCTTCTCAATTATGGCGATCCCATGCTTATATAGCCATCTGCATGCTATTTTTAATAATTGCCCTTTCCTATTTTTGGCAATTTAATTAATTAAAAGCCATGCCTCTTCATCCAATTTGGGCGCCCAATTCTACATGCTTCTGATTGCTTTTTTAATGAATTTATTTTATTTATTTTTAGCATGCATCCTTGACTTCTCTTTAGCTCATCCACTTGCATTGACTTTCTTCCTATTTATGGCGCCAAACTCAGCTAGAAATACCATTAATAAATACCATTAATCACATGCATTAATGCCAAGGTGGGTTGCACTTTTTGGCAGGGGTATTTGTTAAAAATAGAATGCATTAATGCCAAGGTGGGTTGCACTTTTTGGCAGGGGTATTTGTTAAAAATAGAAAGTCAAAGTGATGGGAATTTCCAACCTGCATTGCAGCTCCAAAAATCCCATCTTTCACTTAAGTGATTTGACTTTCATAATGAGAATTTTCACCTTGCGTTGCAGGTAAGAAATTCCCGCCGGTGCTTTAAGTGATTTTATTTTATAATGGGAATTTTCATCCTGCATTGCAGGTAAGAAATTCCCGCCGCCGCCCTCTGAAATTCCCATTGCAACTTAAGTGACTTTGACTTGATGGGAAAAAGTAACTGCTTATGCAGCAAGAAATTCTGCTTGCACTGTGCCACCGCCAAAATTCCCCTTTGGCGACTTAAAGTCTTCCTTCCAAAAAGTGCGACTTGCATGAAAGATAACTCTTTTCCAAAAGTGCGACTTGCATTGTGACTTCTGCATTTAAAATTGCGTGAAAATTTGTCACTGAAGGCAAGCGTGAAATTGGACGTGGAAGGCAGCCTTGAAAATTGCGACTGACATGAAGACAACATTTCTTTCCTTTTTTGGATTTTTGGTGAAGAAAACACAAGCATAGAATAAAATTTGCCATTTTTGGAAAGGGTTTGAGAAGATGTAGCAGCAAAACTTGCATGTGCCATAACTTTCATTCCGTGGCTCCGTTTTAGGTGTCGTTTTCTCTAAAAGTGCATATTTTCTTGAGCTCTACGCATTGATGACAATATTTTTCTTATTTTCATAAAATTCATTTTTGCACTTTTTGGACCAAGCGACTTCTTGCAATCTCTGAAAGAATCTTGAGCTCTGATCGCCTTTAGACAGATTAGTAATTAAAAATATTGGATAACTTTTCAAAACCCTAGGCCTAGGGAAAGATCTGACAGGAAGAATGAATAGGCTACGGGAATTGTCGAGAAAACAAACCAAAACACAAACAAAAGAAATAAAACAAAACAAAAAAAGAAGTTGTAGGCAATTGCTTGAAAATTTTCCCAATTAGTTAATCTGCAAAAATTCTTCCCCGGGTGAATGTTCTATGGTAATAATGATGGGGTGAAGTGCTTTATATAACCTAAATCCTCCAATTTTAGCTCAATCTATTTTTAAAAGAACTTTATTTATTTAATAAATAAATAAATAAAATTCTCTCAAACAAAACTTGGCGAAGGGATAGAGTGAGTTTTAGCATGTGGGTACTTGGGGAATTTGGCTTTTATGACTCTCTGGGGATACCTTAGAGCAATGCAAACAACTGCAGGAAAAAAACACAAAATGACCGGCACATTGAAAAGAACGATTTTTTTAAAAGGGGTTGTCTCAGATCTCAAGGTGAAATCTTGGGGACACCAGTGCAAATACACATTACTGGGTCATAACACGATACAAATATAACTTTGAGGATCAAGGAACCACCAAGAAATTTGCAGAACAAAGGGAACAAATGGGGAAAATGCCAAGGTCACTTCAACATGTTTTGAAGGATTTTGCAAAGATGGTGCCAAGAGACAAGGGGATCAAAATGGGCACCAACATCTTCCTCCTTTAAATGCCCCACAAAGATAGAAGGCTGAATAGGTAGATTATTCAAATTGGTTGCATTGGTCAAAGCTTCCATTGGATGAACATCCCTAGAATTAAATATCATCTCGCAGACCATACTCTCGATTAAGCCCGGTCTATACTTTGTCCTCCTTTTTGAATTTGGACTAGGTATACCAACCCCTAGTATCCAAACCACCTTTTGCCAATTCGGGTAAAAAAATTGAAGTGAAGCCTTACACTGAGCCACAAACAACTAAATCAACACGCCACCCCAATCCCCCTTTCATTCAACGATGTTAAAGTCTCATTCGAGGCCAACCAATCCCATAGGTGGGCATGCTCTAAAGCAAGGTCGGGAGCATCGACCGAACAAAAACCAATAAGCCTATTCTAGCACAAAAGAGTAATCCAAACACACCTTTGTCTCAATCACACAAGTCTCGAAAAACATGTGTCGAGTGTGCTATGCCATCCAAGCACGGCCAAATATAGGCGCTAAGAGGGCGACATGTTAATTCCCCTAAAATCTTAAGCCCATTTGTAGTGAGAGGAAGATTACTCTCATGATCTTCTATCGAGGATGCTCGGGTGTATGAAAGTAGCCATTCTAGGGATTTCTCGCCTCCAAAGTGCAACTACATGGAGGATAATGACACAAATAAAACTTGAAGGAGTCTCTACTGATTTAGCACTTATAGCCATAAAGAATTGCCACCATTGTCCTTTATAGGATTTACGTTAGAGACGTCCCAAAGTTGAGAAAGGGTTTACGGTTTGCCTCCTAAAAGGAGGTCTCAATGCAAATCGTTGAGGTGGAAGAATGGTTGAGACACCCTTCATTGCATTCGAAAGACCTCGCTATTGCCTTGACAAATTTTGTTTAGCTTTTAACAGATAACTCAATGATGCCCGAAGTTGTTGCTATTTTTATGATCCGAAACTTGCCAAAAATGACAACTTCTAGGTTAAAGTCACAACAATGACTCCATGCTTTCTCAAAACATTGGCATGACGGATCCCTCTATCTCTCGTGACAAGTCTTTGGGTGGTGAGAACAACACTATGCATGATTGCCTCACTCCCTCGCCCCATTCATGAGGAGAGTTTTAGTTTTTCACTAACCTACAATAAGGAGTATTCAAAGGAACGGCAAAGCCTAGAACGTAATTGGGTAATACTATTTTTCTTGCGTTGTATGCCAAATGAAGATGCCTTTGTCTTTAATAAATGGCCCTTGTTGAGTGGGAACCTAAAGGGATCTCCTTCAATTCCTACTATTGTCTAGGGTTGAAGTATGTTTGTGTTCTGTTTAATTCTGGTACTGCTACTTGCCATGTCTTGCAATATGGCACTTGGAACATTGCAAGCTCATTAGCATATGTCCAATCTTGGTGGGTTGTTATTAACCCAGAGGATCACTGTCATTTGTGGGTGGAGTTGTATGTGCTCCCAACCAACCTTTGTCCGTTTGTTGATTTGTTTTCAGTCGCTTTGGCAAAGGTTGATACCAAATGGTAGATGGGATTCCTTCTGGGCGAACCCACCAATTAGTGGATTCTCAAATGGGAGTTTAACCATCATTTAACTTCCCATAGGGGATAAACCCATATGAACATTACTTGATGTTTATCATCATTTTTACATTAATATTTTTCCATATTAGTCTATGGCTCCATGCACCTGCCATATCCTCCCCATAAAATAAAAACAGTGAAATGATTTTCATACTTCACACTTCCTTTTGAGGATCTCTTAGTTATTTCCTTTACAAGTGCTGCATGCTAGTTTGTCATTGATAAATTTTGGCACATTATTTCTCCTGTATATATCTTTGTATTGTCTAGGACAATCTAATATCCATGGAACTTTTGTCTAAAATAATTGAGAAGCTTTCTAGTGTGAGGCGAATCTTTATCTCCTTGAACATATCACGACTTTTCCCAAAAATTATTCAGTGTGCAAGTAATTTTGTATTGGGTGGTAAACATTAAAAGAAGCAATAAAGTAGGTGGTGTTTATAGAGCATCAAGAAATTCTATCCATTCCTTCTCTCAGATTATTGTGAAATGCAAAGCAGTGTGTACATGGAGTCCTATTCAAAGCAAGTTTTTGTGAGCAAATCAATTTGTAACTTAGAATATATAAAATTATTTGTATGATAACAGATTCATAGTAGTGCTCTAGTAACCAGTGTAGCTATGGACTGTTATTGCACACGTCATGTACTTAACATTAGATTTGTGAGAAATCAGTGGACATAGAGGTCACCTGAAACAGAGATGTTATTTTCTACTTTGTAATGATCATTTCATCATTTCAACAGATACAGACATATTCCATTTCAGTTTTCTATCAATTAGTTCATTTGACCTGTATCAAATTTTGCATTGCAGGCTTTTGCTTTGTTGTTGAAGGCGCCTCGACATGATGCTGATGCAATACTAAAGGAGCACTTTCCTGTGCCACGCTTAGTTGTATGTGATCAACATGGGTCACAGGTAATTTCTTTCCAATTTATGCTTACTTTTGTCTAATGTCTCTGTCAGATGAGTTTTGTTCAAAAAAGCTGGTTTTGTTACATGTTTCCTTGATAAACTGATTTCTGTTGCTACAACCTATCTCTTCATTGTACAAATGCATAGGCTCGGTTTTTGCTTGCAAAGTTGAATCCTTCTGCAACGTACAATTCAAACACGCGATCTCCATTGGGAGGGGATATTATTTTACGGACGATGTGAACTTTCAGGTGTTCATGGAGCATCTTCAAAGATTAGCTGTTCAGTCATAGTGGCACAACCAAAACATATTTCAGTGGGACTATGTAGAACCTTATTTATTGAAGCTACATATGATATACTCAATTTAAAATCTTTCATCTGATGCTTATGGATTCAGTGCTAGTTCTTTGTTCCCTAGTTCCTTCAGTGGCAAATCGAAATCAAAAAGTTCATTCCTGCAGTTTTGTCAATATGCTGGAATCTTCAGATAATACCACCTGCTTGGAGCACAGGAGGCCTGTGAGTTTTTAAATGTAGCTTCGACATTGCTACGGAGTACAACTTGGTTATTTTTTATTGGTTTAATACTTGTTTGATTTTCAATGTTCATTCTCTACTGCAACTATCCAACAGTGGTTTCTCATGGAGTTGCAGTCTTCATCTCAGTCAAAATATTACTAGAGCTCCATCCTCTCCAGCTGAATTCAGAGCTTAAAATGGATGGCCCAAAGACTAATGTCATTTTTGGAGATAACGGTTTTAACACTGGTTGTTTCAATTGACATTATGAACTCAAAACCTGAAAAGAAACAACCTAAAATGATTAGTAAACTACTTTCTGCAAAGCATAATTCTTAATCACACTGGCTATAACAAGAATGTCGACAGTGTATCAATTTTAATCAATCCCTGTTGGAGAGGAAACTAACCATAATCATAATGATTCTATCAGCTAAAAATAAAGATGAAATATGAAGCCCTGTCCACTGTACTATAAAATAAACAATGTATCTCCTGCTAATAAGGTTGATCTTGTCCATGAGGTGGTGTAGTGGCAAATTGGGTGTCTTTGAAAGTCCAAGAACTAGGTTCGAATCCCACTGTGATTATGTGGCCCACCTGACAATGGGGAGGAGCGATAATGTTGTCAATCCATGGGCTCGATAATGAGCTTAAAAATCTATCATATGTATGGAGCCACAGCCAAGTCGGGCTAGGCGATGTCCATAAATGCCCATATTGCCGTCACTCTTGAAATCATCCCCGTTATCTTTTCATAATTGCCAAAGTCCATTTGGGACAGCTGGCCTATGTGAAGTGTGTGAAATAAGTTATATGCCTTTGCGTCTCTTCTTCACTCCCATTTGGTGCATTCAAGAAGAAATGGGAGAGTGGCAGTCATCTTTGTGATGTTTTACATGTATGCTTGGTCTGGCTGAGACACCCTGTTTTTTTATTCCTTTCTGCATTTGAATGCTTGGTTGGCCATTTTCAGCTTATTGGTTACTTGATTCAGTAGGAGTTTTGGATGTATATGTTGAGAATTTGCTTTTTCTTCTCCCTTCTGTTGGTGTTGAGATTTTCCTTGGAGATGCCTCTTTGTTTGTAAAAAGGGTTGTAGGGTTATGCTTTGTGGTTTTCCCTTTGGCACTCTGTGATTCAGGGCCCAGGAAAGCATATCTGGTTTTGTGATCCTTGGTTTCAACTTTCAAGTGTTGAAAGAGTCTTTGGATTATTGGTTCAAGGGTTCACTTACCTGGGTTTTGTCACTGAAAGAAGTATCAAAATTCGACATTGTCTGGTCTGGTTTTTTCTAAAATGGTCTCTATTTATGTCTTATCTTGGCTGGTTTGGATTTTCTGAATATCCTCTTCCTGGCGTCGAATCTAAATGCAGTATCCTTGCGACCTTATTTGTTTGGGTAGTTCCACAATTTCAGGGACTGTATGCAGTATACGGGTTGAGACAATATTTTGATGAAATGCATTTTGAATTTTCAGAAGAAAATAAGAGAGAAGGCCATGATTCTCAGTGATAATTCCTGGCTAAAAAGTTCCTTAAAAAAAAAAAACTTAAAAAGGATCTTGGCCTGACCATGCATACTCTGCCTGAGGAGGCTCTTCCTGTTTGCAGACTCTGTGTGCAGGTACCTATGGCTTCCCCAATGGAATTTGAAGGGAAAACCTCTGCAAATTTTGGGGAGAAATTCGGTACACGTTGTAGCCCAAGACTGGGCAAAGGGAATGAGTCCTCAGAAAACATTACCAGGGAATAGAATAAGACAATGACCAATAAATTCTCCTAGGAAGACATGCAATCTTTTTTTCTCGGCCCTAGTTGAGGATTTGAAACTCAGAACAACGCATGCACAATGGGTTGACAAACCCTCTAGGATGTGAAATGATGTTTTAGCTGAAGGTATAAGGATGAAAAATTAGTGGAATTGGTTATCACCAATTTATTTTGTGCCCAATTTGGCTTTGGGAAGAGGCATCAGCTGACTGCATGTTTCAAGCCATGAAGGGCCTTGGGCAGTCAACACCAAAGTGTTCAAACTGTATTGATAAGTGCTAGCAACAGTTTGGTGATTCGTGAAAACTTGCAATAGATGGAATTTAATTTGATGAGCAAGTTGGAAAACATTCAGAAACTGTAGGCAACAAAGATGTTGGTTAAAGGAATAAAAATTGATCAAAATTGAAGTGATCTGGGGATAAAATGAGCTGCTTCGAGCCAGTGGGAAGGAATGTCCCTGCCCTTGCCACTGTTCTTGCAGTTTTGGTTCTAGAGGTGCTGGATTACAGTGAAGAAGCTGAGGCTCAGGGAGTCTAGTCTGGATGTTTATGCAGTTGATGGCTGAGGGTTCTATGTTAGCTTTGTTAATGCCCTTTGGTAGTACATCATGTGTGATCATATCTATAGTATTTTTATGTCCTTTGCTAGTATGTCATGTGTGATCAAGGTCTCTCGATATGTAGTATATTTAGACTACATGAGTTAATGAAAACTGTCATCATACTTATAGACTTCCCGATTTATTTAGGGTTTTGGTTATTACTATGTTACTGGGGTGTCCCCTTTTGATTGAATTTATTAAAAATAAACTTTAAAAAACTGATTGATCTTATTGACTGTTCTTGGCCTAGTTTCTTTCTGTTTCTTAAGAGGTTCATTTTAGGTCTTATGTCATAAAAGGTTCATAGAGCCAGAATTATAATTAATACTGTGCTTTTTATTCCTATTTTTCTATACTTGAAAATCAAACTCTATGATAATCTATATATGTTGCTAGTTCGTTGTAATTTCAAGGGATTTGAAATGACAAAAGGTTGTAGTCAAAGTTAAGTTTGTCAGCCTTAAGGACTAAAGGCTACACATGGTGGTCAGTGGTGACACGATGTGATATTAGCTGAATCGATTTTTATAGTTGTTCTATATATCTTGACTACATGTCCAATCTGAGTTTTGTGCTCATCAGTTATCTTCCTTTCTAGTCCCAGTTATTAGTAGGAAACATTGATGCTAGACTGCTATTCGAGGTACATTGTAAAGAATTAGAATTAACTTTATGGCTTTTGTGACAAGAAGCATGATTCTCTCTGTTTATATTAGAATGTAACCTTCCATTACTTTTTGAAATTTTACTTTTGATTGCATTTTGTCTTCTCTTTGTGGATTTGCTTGTGTTAGGTGCGTCGGAGGTCTCTTTACTTCTATATTGAGTATATTGTGCTTAGGGTGCCCAACAGGAATTTTCCGTAGCTTTTTGTTGTCATCTATTGATTTGTTTAACTATGATTTTTCTATTATGTCAATTATGGGGCCTTCCTTATGATTCTCATGTGGTTCTAAAGTCAAGAGCTTAAAAACACTAGTTAGTCCTTTGCATGTAGTAGGTGTGCAAGTGTGTGGTGGCAAACATAGAATTTTGGTTGTATTTTGGCATTCAAGAGGGTTGCTTTTCTTATTGGACACATTGTTATATATCAATTAGTCAAAAAGAAAAGATAAAATAGAGATGGCTAAAATAAATGGGCTCATGTTGGTAAAAACATGGCTTAATGGAGACACATGACTAGAAAACAACAAAACTCGTCAAGAAACAAAAGTTCCACAAAGAACCTAAGTTACATGGATTGTTTTTTGAAGAGTAGGGGATTTGCCAAGTAAAAGGAGCAAAAGACATTTTCTAGGGGCACGTTTCAAATTTTTGTGTTTATTTGAGACTACGACATTTATAAAAATCTAATTATGTACTTGAATTCATTGCAAAATATTGTCAGGGACCACTATTATGGTATTTCCAAATTTTGTTGTTTAGTAATGTCTAGGATAAATTTGGTGTTCATTTAACCTTCATATGGCATATTTGAGACTTAATCTTTTATAGGCCATTACCTTGTCATACAAACCTGGTTTAACCTCATGTATGAAGCGTTAGAAAGGTCATTCAAAGCTCTAGTCAGTATAGTTTATTTTTTGTTGTATTCAAACTTATAGTGTGTTTGATACATGTGAAGATTGATTTTTTTGATGATGCGAGACACCTTACTAGTTTGGGACTTCGCTATACAAACATCTTTGATGGAGAAAGGGTTTTGGTAGAGTGTTTTGTGTATTGAAATATTTTCAACTTTCATAGAGAAGAAAGATAAAACAATAGGGAATAGCATACAAAGGTGATCATCAAGGCTTATTTCCCCCATTTTAACAAAAAGAACTAAGTTAAGGAATTAATTTGACATGTTTTTTATATAAACTATATTAGTCACAAGTTTCCGTGGTTCTTGGTTTAGTGACTTTTTTAACATTTTACAAATCCCCTAGGGAGAATTTTTTGAAGTTTGAAGTCTCAACGACTTTATTTTATTCAAGACATAACACCATAGCTTTATCAACACGTGTCCTTACAATGTTTTATATACAATTTTTGTTGAGTTGTCCTCTTGGTTGTCTTTTTCCTATATCGAGCATGATGGGGAAATCGTCTCCATCCCGCACGATGATGTTGAAATTTTATCAAGTCAAACAAAATGACCCAAAACCTTGTGAATTTGTAGATGCACAAGATCCTTGCAAGTGTCCTCATCCTACGCATCCTTTAAAAATAGTTTCATTTTTGAATATGAAAGCCCAACCTCCAAAAGATACTTCCTTTTAACATCCCAAGAGATGGTGAACACACAAGGCTTCTTGAAGCCTAAAACCGTGTGAAATCTTGCAACCTTGTGATAACGCATGATGTAAACATGTGACTCAAGAAAAAAACTAAATTTGAGTTGAATATTTTTTTCCTTGTATGATGCTTGCGGTAAAACTAGGAGCATAGATCTTCATGGAATGACTCGAAACCATCTTTGCGCCCCAAGTATTTTGTTGCTTTGCATTGCATTAAATTAGAACAACCCAATGTCATATCAAAATCATTAATAACTT
Source organism: Taxus wallichiana var. yunnanensis (assembly GCA_018340775.1). Classification (NCBI taxonomy): domain Eukaryota; kingdom Viridiplantae; phylum Streptophyta; class Pinopsida; order Cupressales; family Taxaceae; genus Taxus; species Taxus wallichiana. The sequence continues at coordinate 559,310,217 of CM031240.1, forward strand.
ACAATTTTGTATCAAATCAATAAAACTTCCCAATTTTTTGGACTTGAATAATTCATTTTTGCATTCTCAACAGGCTTGCTTGATAAAAATAAAAGCCTAACATATGTATTGAGCTTGGTTAAAGAAATTGACATTGTCTTTGCTTGGGTTGATGGTAGTGTGTTATAATGTTGGAATTAAATAAATTGCCATTGTTAAACTTTGAAGATGACAATCTATCCTTGTAGCTCTTGCTTTTAGTAAAAATGTTATCATCTACAATTTCATGTTCATGTGGTTAAGTTTTGCAAAGATTTGAAATTTCTAAGATAAAATATGTAGATGTTAGTTAACTATATCCATGTAAATCCAAAATTGGTATCGACGGAAATATGGGACATGCTTTAAACCCGGTAAACATGAAGCTAAATTGCTCCAAATTGTGTTTTCATTATGGTTATACAAGTGGCCTATAAGATATCAATGCCCTTTGTGAAAGTAACCATCTTATAAGGACGCCACACTTCTAAAGGAAGTGGCTTGTGGAGGTGTTCTCATGGCTCAACATGATAGAGATCTTGATTCAAAAGGTCGAGATACAAAATAGGAAGATATACTTGCATTCGTGTAATGTCATAAACAATCAGAATGGGTGAAGGAATTTCTAGCTAAATATGATGTCCATGAAGTTATAGAGGGATGGTATGGTTCTTCCTTGACTCCTAAGAAGTTAAACCCTAAAAACAATATATTTCAAAAACTTTAAATTAAATGGGACATATGTTGACACTTGTGTAGATTAATTAGAGCCTCACGTGAAGTTCATGTGGGAATAGACTATGTCCCTTGTCTTAATGGAGTCTATGAAGAAGAACCTATACTTAATTTGGTCGTAGTACTCTTTTTATGCGAAGAAATGGATGAATAAATTTCTTTTAGGAAAATATGGATCCTGTATAGCCTCGTATTTGATAGACTACATGTGTGTTGGGAATACTTTCGATAATGAATTGTTTGATCTATGGAGTCCACAAGTTGGAGATCCTATACATGCCCATAAACCAATACTCTAGAGGCATCAATATAAACATCATAACTTTATAATTTGTGATCATTATCTAGACAAGCGACATTGTGGTTTTGTGGGGTGAAGCAAGCCCAAAAATATCTAGAGATCACATTCCTCAATTAGATGGAACCTTGAGAGCCCATCATATGGTTGAAAAGATAATTTTATAAGAGCTGGCCTACCAAATTGTTGGAGTGATCAGAGCCCCTTAAAAATGCTCAATTTGGCATGTACCTTAGTTTCCCTAATTGGAAACACAAGGTTGAAAATCTATCCAAATAATGCTAAGGAATGTAACGATATTGGAGCATGTGGGTTCAAACTAGAAATATGTACGTAGATGATTAAAAAAGTTGAGCAATTGCTCATTTGATATTTGTTTCTTTTGTGTTGTATATTTGATCAACATGGGAGTAGTGTAGATAAAAAAATCAACAAAAATGTTGAAATATATGAATTAGGATAAAGAAGAATGCCACAAGGGGTTCTATCATAGTAAGCCTAGCCTAAAAGCTTCAATCAATAACTACGTGTACTAGTATACACCAAATGGTGACTACGCTATATATGTTAACAAACATGCAAAGATTCCAAATTTCCACAACTTTACAAACACCCTTAGGATTTACTAAAGTTGTGAACACTCAAACTATGGATTAGTTGACGCCCACCAATTCAAGCTCAACCACCACAAGAAGCCCACATCAGGGATATTGTGCTCTTGTCACTATTCCCTTTTGGTGTCTTTGTTTCTCCTCATTTTTGGATTAATATTACTTTGTTTAGAAAGTGTTGCTACATCAACCTCTACAATTTCAACCGCACAATATGATGCTACAACATCATCCTATTTTCTAGATTCGCTTGATTCATCTCTAGTTGCTCAAACATCCATAGGCAAGGTACCACATGAAATAGCCAAGAGTAATGACCCTTATTTTGCGAACATTGTTTGTAAATTTTTTTTTTTTTATTGGTTGAAGGCTTTTATTTTATTAAATTTTATTATCTTACACATTACATATTCAATATTAAAATACCCTACTTTACCGAAAAATATTAAAGTTTTAGCTAATATTAGGTTAGAGTCAAGTTAAGGTTGAGTTTGTTAATTTGAAATATTATAATTTTAATTTGAAATGATAAATATTATTATAAAGAAGTCATTTTTATAAATCATTAAAAACCCTTGGCAAACACTTGTTAATTTGATATTAAATTTAAAATGGGATTGAAAATTGTGGCACATGTTTCAATGGTTTAGATATACATTGATGATACTTACTCGAGACTTCCCTTGTATTTGCTTGATTACTACATGAAGCATACATAATAATTGTTCCTTCAAGAAATTGAATTGAGCATATATCGGGCAATTATATATCCGTTTACATACATAATATTAAAAAAATAATTTCATTCTATGATGTCTTTATTGTTCAACCATCACATAACACAATTGGCAAAATCTTCTCTCAAAACATTCACTTATCAATGTGTGTTAGATCTAGGTTGGTAAATGTTTCAAACCCTCTTACCAAAAAATTGTTCTCAAATATTTTATTTGTAGGTTGCGAGTTGTACACATTGTTTGTTTTTATTTATGTTAGTTGATTGGCTAGCACAATGACATGATCTTGTTCGTTTGTAGGCTAATATAAACGCTCTCGGTAAGAATGTTAGTCAATTGACTAATAAGAATACACTATCACTTTTGTTCATTGGAAGGCTATCATAAGTACCTTACTATTTTTGTTTGCCGATCTATTTTTGATGGCTAGTCAACTAATACAAGTGCAATCTTTTTTTTTTTTTTGTCGATAAGCCAACATAAATACACTATCATTTGTGTTCGCCAATCTATTTTTGATAACTAGTTGGCTAATACAAGTACATTGTCATTTGTGTTCGCTACTTTTTTTTTTTTTTCATAGTTCACAATTTACTTCCATTGTCATGGTTTTGTGGTTGAAGTTAGATTTTAACTTAGGTTTGATCTCCTTTGTGAGCCATTTCTTGGTAAAAACACGTGTTTAACAAAGTTGCTTTAGTCCGATTTATAAAAGCTAGTCTTGTATTTTTGGAAAAAATATTGACTGTATTTTTCTTGTTCATTGCATACTCAAAATTTCAAAAATTTGGAAGGAATAAAGGTGAGAACACATACCAATTTTTGACGCCTTCACGAAAAAAACCGTGCAAGAATTTTGGAAATCAAACCGTGATCATATTTTCCAATGGATGATTACGCTTACGGATTTTTTCCCTTACGCCAATGTTCTCACCAAAAGCTTCAAAAATTTAAGTGTCTAGGAAATATACTAAAAATGACAATCTATAGTTACATGGAATCGACACTTCTAATCGCCACTTTCTTTGGCGCACAAATTACAAAAGACATGTGAATATTACTAAACTGTTTTATATTAAATGGCTATTAAGTAGGGCACATATTTAGAATATTGTGCCAACTTTACATTGTTCGGTTTAATGGACAATTAATGTTGGGGGAACTAAAATATCAACCATATATTCCACATGCAAATATTATCAACATTATCATCAAAAGAACATGTTCATTGTCAATAGTATCATCTATAAATTACATGGTGAGTATATAAGTATTCCATGCTCTTACTATACTACCTATCATATGTGGTACAATTGATGTCTCACATATTAAATTATCGTATTTTCCTATATATATATATATATATATATATATATATATATATATATATATCGACATCATTTTTAAATTGTTCTTTTGCACAAAACATTATCTTGAGATGTGTGTGTCAATGCTTTTGGTTCACCCATGATGCTTTGATCATTGGAATTGTTTTGAAATAATATGGAGAATGCAAAATAGAGAAGTATTAGCTAACTCCAATGGATGATATTTTTCTTACATAATATATTCCATCTTTTTAATGGAATGTATGATGCAATATTATATTACTATGGTTAACTTTTTTTTAATTTACTTGGGTAAAAAGACTTGCAACTTAAAGTTGTACATTCAATATTTTGTCAATTAGCTTTCTCTCTTGTTCCATTCTTTCACGCTCAAGTTGAAGTCTTCCCTGCTCAATTTATTTCATTGTCTGACCCAATAGATGTGTGATATTTTCCATTATCTCTTTTAAATATCCTTAAGAGTTTCTTTCTTTTTGCATGTTTGTGTTGAATTCAATTTTTTATTCAACGGGTTTTTTCGTTTGCTCCTTCCAAATTTTCAATGTTGATAGAAGGGATTTTTGATTTCCCTCTCATGTATTTTTCAGAAGTAGAAGTGCTTATATTAACCCTTTCTTTTCCATTAAAACCAATAACCTTGGGTGTTTTCCATGTAATGTGATCCATATCTTCATAGAAAATCCATGTTGAATGTGTTTCTCCCATTGTGTTTTCCAATTGTTTCTCCTTCTTGAGGGTTTTCTTCAACATGTTCATCTTGTATTTGCATTGCATCCCAATGAATTTTTTTCACAAACTTGATTTGAAGCATATTCTACATCCCAACGTTTCTTCTTACCGAGTTTTCCAGGTTTAAATCTTCATACACCCCTTCATATATTGAAATAAATATTTTCACAACAGGTTTTGGTCAAATCTCTTCCTTGTATTCTTTCGTCGAGCCTCATTATTTTTATCTCTATCATATGTGTGGGTTATTGAAAATGTTTATTCAAGTTTTGAATCATCAACATCATCAATAATATATGGAGTATTTAGATATATTTTTGAATGTGGAATGTAATAACCCAATTTCGGTGTGTCCCTTATATTTTCTTACAAATTTTAGACACTATTTCCATCAAATTTCTGCATTAATTGCCTATCACTGAGAACATGCTAAGGTGTGTTGAAAAATCCATATTGTCTTCATAGTTTCTTGGAGTTGATTTGAGACCTTGGGATTCGATACATGAAAACAAGAAAAATGGTGATTTTTTCATGTCCTGCAAATTTATTAGTTACTATAAACATTCACAAATGAAACAATTTTCTTACTACATCTTTTATCTAAACTTCATTTCATTTTTCATTTTTTAATAATATATATACAATGGGTGTTGCACTCTATAATTTCACATAATCAAAACTTGTGGAGAAACATTGAAAATTGGTTAAGTACCTAATAACAAATGCAATATTTACAATCACTATGAAATGGGTGTACAAAATGAAATTCTTCAAAATAGAATAACAATGCTTTACCTCTTTTAATTTTTTGTAACTCTATTCTTCCCCATTTGTATATGTGTTCCTTGTTTTGGTGTTAACACATTTGTAATGAATGAATATACAATTTTCTATTTTATCGCATTAAAATCAAGACTTGACATAGTTTGCGTGGATTAAAATTTAATATTGTACCACTTAACATTAAATACAAGATGCGAAAAAAAAAAACTTTTTCTGCAGATTTTACATTATTCGGTTTAATGGCCAATTAATGTTTAGGGAACCGCAATATTAATTAGGTAGTATTTGACCTTACAAAAAAGTGTAATTGTTATTGTAAAGAATTATAACATAATTTTTAATGTATGAAAACTAAATTTCGACATTGTTTGAAACTTAAATTTGACATACATAAATTTAATTGAAATTAAGTCTTTAATATTGACAATTATTAATAATAAACTACGTAGCATGGGTTACTTCTACTCAATATTATAGAAAATTATTAATAATAAACTTATATTGTTAAAAGACTATGTAAGATATAAAAACATAAGAAACAATTAACACTCATAATTGAATCAAAGTATATAGCACCACCGTTAATCAAATAAAGACTAAACTTGAACTCTATACCATCAAATAAACATACCTATATAATTAGAGAATAAAATACAGTAACGAATTACTTTGACACAATATTAATGGCCCTAAATATATACTAAACTTAAATTGGAGGACATTGAACTTTTCCTTAGTGCGAGTAATAATTTTATAAATAGTTGTCTTCAAATTGGAGGATCTTTAACTGTTTCTTATTATGAGTAATAATTTATAAATATTTGTCTTTAATATTATTATGTGTACGAGAAAAATTGAAGTCCAAGAGGCCACTAGGCTAGACAAATTTTAACTAGAATGGTAGGTGAAAATGTTAGTGATGGCCCTTCGATATGCGAGTGATCATTATTCCAAGTGTGAATTCTTGCACTTCGTCATGTGAGGGATCACACTTCGTCGTATGAGTGATCTCTTAGAGATGTACAAGTCCTCAAATCGCTTGCACTATGATGAACAATCACTCACACCTATAAGTGCGAGCCGCACTTGGAATTGTTCCCTCTCACACATTGAAGTGCGATCACTAACATTTGACCTTCCATTCTAGTCAATATTTGAATTTTTACGTGTACGAAAAAAATTAAGTTTAGCGGCCACTAGGCTATACAACTTTTGAAATCCATACACTATGTTTTATGGATAAAAATATACACATAATTAGTGGGATCTAAGAGTCTAATACAATGTGTTATATGGTCAAATAAGAGCACTAATATGGTCAAATAGGAGCCAAATTATCCATATGTTCAAAGATTTGGATTAAATGAGGTTTCAAAGATGTTCATATAAGATGTATATTTTTATTTTCTAATTGTAATTTCAATTATGTATACTTAGGTTAAAGATTAAATTGTCCTTGGTACTAATTTTCTATTTTTATTTGTGGATATATTTGAAAATGAAATATGTTTTTGAAGATGGAGAATATGTGGATTTAATATCCAAAGGTGTGAAAATTGTGGAGGGACTAGTTTATCCATCCAAAGCTACACTCCATTGTAGAGACATGGGGTCTAGCTTATTCATTGTCACAATAATTATTGTATTCAATGACAGAGTGAGACTTCTATACACAATTGATGATTGTGAAACCATGGAAGAAATTGAAAATAAGGGATACTTTATCCCATGGGAAAGGAAGCAAATGATTAAGCATGTGATTTCAAAAGTTTCACATGTGCGATGGCATTCAAAACATCAAGAGAAATGACTCATAGGATACATTTGTTAGGACAAGGGTTTTAATTCTAATAGTGATAGCCATTATTTCATAACTCCTAAAGAAATGCATGAATTTGCTACAACATACGTGGTGCTAAAACATAAGTGTGATTGGAAAGAAGGTGGCATTGCCAAAGGGTTTATATCCCGATACAAGAACATCATGTTATTTTGAGAGTAGTGTTAGGACCCACACATTTTTGTGTTTTTTGGAGAAGATTATAACTACATGCAATGATTTTTATCCAAGTCTACAACACAAGAAAATTTTCTTGGCCAATCAAAAACCTAGTTTATCTAGAAATAAGAATTGCACTTCATGTGAATGAAAATTATGAAATCCAAGAAACAACTGCCACATCAAACACTGAATTAAATTTGAATTTCAAAAGGGATGTTGTGAATTTGATACATTTTTGTTCAAAATAACACAAATTTGTTGCAAAAGCAACAATTACAAATGTCTATGAAGGATACATGGTGCACTTTAAAAAATTGGATGGCAATACATTTGGGGTGCATATTGATAAATTAATCAAGCCTTTTTGTAAGGGTTTCTCCATATTAGAAGGATATCTCATCCAATGGCTAGCCAACCAGTTGACCCATCCAGATGGTTCCATTATGGAAGTAAGGATAAAAGAAATTCTAGAAGAGTTACCGGTAAAAATGTGGAGTGCATTTGAAGAGCCATTGCCTCAACTGGTATACCCAAATTCATATGAATCCTCCATATGTAGTAGTAATGAAAAATTGATAAAAATACCTTACAACACCTACAAATGCCAAAAGGTAAATACTACTCCATCTAGTACATCAAAGGAAAGGGAAAATGATAAAAATAAGAGAATGATTTAACGATGTTGAGAAAAACCTTGTTGCAAAGAAAGATGCATTTATAATCTATCTCTCAATGCTTTCAATCAAAGTTGGAATTTAACTCTAGGGATGAATGAACTCTGCCATCAAAAACTATGTACTTAATACATTCATCGTAAATGCTAGTAGTTGTGATCAAGATCAAACTTTTGAGAATACTATAGATAAATTGAAGTTATGTGGAAGGAACACTTATTTCACTAAATTGGGACTTATTCCAGTCCAACAACTAAAAAATATATCCAATATCAGAATCCAATATTGCTATTTTTGGATTCCAAAATGTCAAATATTGGAATTATCAACACTCCAAAATCGCACATATTGGATTCCAAAATCACACATATTGGATTCCAATATCACATATATTGGAATCCAAAATCACATATATTGGAATCCAAAATCACCTATATTGGAATTATATGTACTCCAAAGTCCCATATATTAGAATCCAGAAAATCAAATATTGGAATCCATTATACGAGATAACATCCATTTGGGCATTATTTATGCTATGTTATAAGGGCTAACATCCGCTGGGCATTATTTATGCTATGTTATAAGGGCTAACATCCGCTGGGCATTATTTAGGGCTAGCGTCCACTAGGCATTATTTATGTTATGTTTTAAGGGCTAGCATCTCATTGGGCATTATTTATACTATGTTATAAGGGATATCGTCCATTGGGAATTATTTATGCTATGTTATAATGGCTAACATCCGCCGAGAATTATTCATGCTATGTTAGAAGGGCTAGCTGATGCTTCGCCACCATTAACTATGATATATTATAAGGGCTAGCGGTCATTAGCCATTATTTATGCTATGTTATTTATGGTATGCTATATGGTCTATCTGACGTTAGGCATTATTTATGACATATTATGTATAGAACATGTTTCTGATTTATATGGGATAGCGAACATATTTTCTTTTCCTTTCAATGTTCAGCAACAAATACCACAACATAGTGTTAAATTTGACGCTCATTTAGATGTATTTGATCATTTTCATACAAGCTAGTGGCGCTAGGATAATGAGTTTCAATAGATGTGAGACATTTCAGGTTAATTTACTATGATGTGATTAAACCTCACTATAACTAGAGAATGATTGAAGATATTATGAAGAAACTAGTAGAGGGCGTCAATCCAAATTATGAGAATATAATTAAATGTATGTATCTGCTACATATTTCAGTATGACTTAATTTTATAGTGCATCTATGTATCTATGTATTTGATGCATATTTCAGATGACTTAATTTTATCTGCTGAATATTTCGGTATGACTTAATTTTAAAAGCCAGTTCTTTTATTATGGCATCATTATTGTTGGGGGAACCATAATATAACTCATAGAATAGGTAAATATATTTTCACATCACAATCCTTTAAGAATCATATATCTAAAACCTACACTACTCACCATAGAGAGAAAATCAAATAATAATTGACTTTACAATACTTGCTTCTTTCACATGATTTAATAAGAAACATGTTAGAGCCAAAGTGAGTTTGGTCTAAATTGAAGCAATATTGAACTAAATGTGAGATAAAATCTTTATGTTAAGTGGAAATAAGTAAAAGACTCCATAGAAAGAAGGAAATATGCCTATTTTTAAGTCTGCTTTGCTTCAACTTAATTTTTGTTGCCTTGTAGTGGATGATTCCACTCAGAGAGTAAGATTTTTTTGACATTATGTAAAATAGGGTTGAGGGGACCCTACCCCGTACATAACAAAGATCCCAAATAGAGTAGATATTCAATACCAAACCATACAAAAATATAGTCTGATCTAAAAGAATCAAAACTAACAACCAGTATAGTAAACTAACAACAATAAAAACACAGAACTAACAACACTAAACAACAACCTAACATCAACCACTACTTTTTCATTTTCTCCAAGTTGGCCACCAAAGTGGCCCATTCCTTAGCTAGTGATTCAATGTTAGTGCCTCAGAGTGGTTACATCAGCTTCAAATAGTTCCATTTTCCTCTTCTTCGATGTCCCCTGCTCTTCACATTTTCTATAGGTATTAACCTACTTTGTCTGAGAGTTTGAAGGTGTTGTAAAGTGCACTTGATAGTGAAAATACTCCACTCAGTGAAGTTCTGAATCATATCCTTAAGCTTATACACATCACCATTTAAATTCTTACACTTTTCTTGCAGAACCTCCATACTGTCACCCTTAATGAATTTAGCCACATCCTTAACTTTCATCTTCATTGCATGCCAGTCGTTGAGGATAAATTGGATAGTGCTTTTAGTAAACCGAGTTTCACATTTCATGTTTTCAAGGTCTGCAACCAATTTAGCAAGATCAACTCCCTCTTCCACACCACCTTTTCTAAGCACTTCCATTTGGGTCTTTTCTTGGGTGTCAAATGAAACTTGCCTCCTTTGTTGACTCGGTTCCCCTTTTTCAGCCTTCTTAATAGCCACCACCTTCACGTCATCTTGTTTTAGGTCTTGGAGGCCCTGTACTACTTCAAATTCAACCACATTTTGATCATCCCCTTCACTCGACTCGGTATTCGCTAGAATCCTCATTCTCAAAATTAGTTTCATCTTCCACAACATAATCTTCAAGGGCTTTTGACAAGACACTATCACCATTAACCATTTTATCCATATCCAAGATTGATCTTTTCAAAATGGTCATAATAAAACCCTGATGCAGGGGAATACTGATTTTTCATTTTTTTAGTGGTCTAGTGTAGCACATAGAGAACAAATTATATAGTATGGAAAAATAAAACTATGCCCATGTTTGAGGAAATTGAGAATGGGAATATGGTAAGCATAGATACATTTATGGCATCCCTCAAGAGTGAAAAAAATGGATTAGGTTAAGGGCCACTTTGTTGAATGGGGGAGGTAAGGAATTCCTAAGAAAGCCCACAAAATGAGGGGTGAGTTTTTCTTACCTCACAGAAATAGCTTCATTTCATCTGTTGGATCCTTTTTGGGTTTGTAGACTTCACGTCCTTTTGTGGGCATGCCCATAACATAAGCCATTGTTTTGATTGATAATTCAATCTTTACTCTCCGTAACACCATATTACCCCATCCATTTATTGGCCGACCATCATGCCGATCCGAAATCCTTACTGAGTTGCTCGTTGTACCCCTCAAAATCTTTAAGAAAGGGGAAAATCCCATTCGGTCGAACACCTCCATAGCCTCATATTTAACATCATTGAGATCCCAAGGCTCAATACGAACCAAATATTCCCCCATATTCCTATTAACATCCAAACTATCATGAATAAAAAATCACTGTTCAATGCTACAGACCCAACCACACAATTACAATACCAATACACCAAGTAGCAACATAAATCCCAGATTCCTAGAGAGGAGTAAATGCACATTAACATCCCCTTGGCCTTAATAGAGGAATAAACTCAAATTCCAAGAGAGGAATAAACCCATATTACAAGAACATTAACATCCCCTTAATAAACTATGCACAGCATTGCACTTGTAAGGAATTCAAAGAGAAGAATAAACCCTAATGGTGCTCGCATTATAAGAACATTAACATCCCCTTAATAATTATGAACCAAAATTTCAATAGAGGAATAAAACTGGATTACAAGAACATTAACATCCCCTTAATAGTTATAAATGTCTAACGTCATTCATCACTAACCCCTCGTGTCACCTTCCACCATCCTTGCATACCTCGAAAGAAGGGACATGAAATCACTATGGACATTTTCCTCCCACACTTACACTTTAAATGACAATTAAAATTCTCATACTCCCGATGTCAGGAGGATATATTTTTCGTAATTAAATATAGATATGAAGTAAATTAAAACTCCTTTTCTAAAGGTAGAATTATGGTAAATCATTTTAAGAAGAATTTGAATTTCGTTGTAATACTATTCGTCATGCTAGAATCCCAAATTCACAGAATAATTCATTGTAAATTAAAATTGTTTTCATGATATTTATGAACACACTAATTGTTGAAGTTCCTGATAATTTTTCAATTCTATATATACCTTAAACCGATGTGAACAATTTTTCCAGTGGACAGTTTGAAGTCGAGAGGATAATATGACCTTAAAAATCAAAGTAAGAGAGTTTATACTTAATGCTTGCTAGGTAATGCCAATGTAGCTTATTGAGGTAAATTAACATTAATCAAATAAGAATTCACTAGAAATAAAAATGTTATGTACACTTTTTTATATATTAAGATATTTATTATTGTTTAAATCCATTATTGTATTATAAATTTCCTAAAGATAATCACACATATTATACATATAAACATTATTAAAATATTTGGGCATATTATAGAAAAACTTTTGTCAAATAAATTTAGGGACAAATTACATACAAGTATCCCATGTTTTGATCAATGAAAGGATACATACAAAAACTAAAAATGAGTATGAAAGATAATGAGGATAACATGTAACATGAATAATCAAGCTGCCTGCAAAAACATAGAGTCGTGAATACAAAAAAAAGAGCAAGAATGATAGAGAAACCCTAGGGTTCTGCCCACCAAACATTGCAATAATCTTAAGAAAGGAAAAGGATGTGCCAACAACAGAATTCAAGTACTCCACATGATCAAGAAATGGCGAGATAGGTTTTGTGAGTGTGACTAGGTCCAGGGATGGCATGTTGGAGATAGATGCCCCATCGGATTGACAAATGCTTTGAACAAAGTCAAAAATTGAAGTAGGACCTAAATTTTAAATTCCAGGGAATCAAAAATCCTTTTGTAACCCAAAAAGGTGATGGAAAAGGATTCAACTTTGCAAAGAGACACATAAGGCATACTTCTACTAGAGCTTTGACCAAACCCGCAAATTTTTTGGGTAAATGAAATGGGATGAGACCGCCATGACCACTACTTTCTCTACACACAACACCAGACAATTTAACACGAAGATGCATGCGATCTTGGAGTTTACACGAGCTCTTCTAGTGCTCTAAATATAATACACACCAAGGATGTTCGCAATCATAGTCATAACATCTTCAGAGTCTATACTGAAGACATTGCGAAGACGATGCAAGACGTAGTAGATATGAAAGTCATTTCCCACTTGTTCTTTGTGCAAGAGGATGACATGAACACAGGTAGATCCCATGAGAGGGAAGAGGAAAACAACAGACAAAAACATGAGAAAACGAGTGAGGTTAGGGAAGAAAGCACAACCCAATTGAATAGTCCCTCAAATCATGTGATGAAGGTCAATGCAATAAAAAAGGATGGTATCATCAACATTTTCCCATGCATTGACTAGATTATTTGATGAAAAGGATATTTTATTATATTAAATGCAACATGATACAACATTCTCTCAACAAAATAAGCGGGCGGTATGAGAGCAAGCCATAAAGCTAGAAGCACACTAGGTCAAGCGTAGAAAAACAAAAAAGCAACAACTATAAGGGGGTATGAGGAGAACCAAAAATAAAGGCTATATTATGAATAAAGGATACCCCTGATTGATAAACACACATTATAAAAAATCACATTACTAGAGACAATCACACACATTATACAAAAAGGTGTTATCAATTAAATCTACCGCACCACCCTTGGAGCCAGCTAGGATGGACAACGCATCTCCACCAAATTTTGAATCATCAACATTGGATTCTCGATGGGTGGGGGCACTCCAACATGATTTCTTCTAAGGAGATGCCTGTAAAGTTTTCTTAGGGTTATTGCTTGGTAGCGGCGCGCTAAACTTTCGCCACTCGTGGCACTATAGAGCACAATTGTTAAGGTGCACTTTGGCCACTTTGTAGATGCGCGTGGTACTGGTGTGAACCACCTTCTAGTCGTGCTCATTGAACTTGTATTCCATGATCTTCTTCATCCTTTTTCATCTGGCCTAATGATATTTGGTGGTGGCTGATGAAAATCTAGTTCTTTTTATCCTCCTCTTTAACCTCTCCCCATCAAACTCTATCAGATGCCATCGTTGTTTATGTTTTATACTGGCTAGCTGCTATTAGGATTTATTTATTGCTTTAGAATAACATTTTTAACAGTTTTAAAATGTCATTAACATTATGTTTTAAAATGTATAACCCATTCTGTAAAGAGTGCAATATGTAACACTTGTCTAATTATCCTTAATCATAATCTAGCATGTGTGTATCATTATTATCCTATTCAAGTTCCCCGCATCTCACTCTATTAGATGTAATCACTATTGTCCCTAGCATGAGAAAAGGGCAACGCAATGAAATCCTCACACGTCTGGAGAAAAGTTATCGTTGGTTTGCAGACACTCAAATCGCTGGTTATCACAGTAAAACCCTACAAATAAAAATAAGAATACTTATGCTCACATAAACTCCTTGTCAAGGGCGGACAACACATCTCCACTAGATTTAAGCTTAATTTTTTTCCAATAAAAAATAAATGTTTTTAATTTGGTTTAATCCCCACAGATCTACCAAATCATCAAGTACCGAACAACATATAATAACACTTGATAGCAAAAGACACTCTCTTATGAGAACATGTTTCTTAGAAGAACAAATAAACCCAATCAAATCATTTGTATCATCATTTATGTTAAAGTTAGTGGAAGACATCAAACAATATAAAACTTCAACATCTTGCATTGTCTTAAGGGGTAACAAAAGTATAATACAAATCATCTAGAAAGTAAACATCCACCATAAACATCCAAAGTAAACATAAACTATAAATTACTATTACTACCGTAAGGGTGGAATGGAAATGTCAATAAGGGAGGATATGAGGGAGGTGATACATAGTGGGAGGGAAAGTAAAGGAAGGGAAAATATGTAAAAGAAGAAATCAGGGTAATGTCATGCTCATTGAACTTGTATTCCACGATCTTCTTCACGTTGTTTTCGTATGGCCCAATGATATTCGGTGGGGATGATGAAAATCCAGGTCTTTGTTATCCTTCTCTTTAAACTCCCCCATCACACTTTCACACACTCCATAATTGTTTTTGTTTTATATAGGCTAGTGCCCACTAGGCATAAAAATAAATGTTTTTAATTTGGTTTATTCCCCACAGATCTGTCAAATCATCAATTCGAACAACATAGAATAACACTTGATAGCACAAGAAACTCTCTTATGAGAACATGTTTCTTAGAAGAACAAATAAACCAACTCAAATCCTTTGTATCATCATTTACATTAAATTCGATGGAAGACATCAAACAATACAGAACTTCAACATCTTGCATTGTCTTAAGGGGTAAAAAAGTAGAATACAAATCATCTAGGAAAATACCACAGGAGTGGCCCATTCGACTCTGAGAATAAGATTATCATAACCATAACCATTGAGCTTATTGATAGCTCTTTGTGCATCCTCCCTATTGATGAAATTAACAAAACCAAACCCCTTCTAACCCTCATCTTCTGATCCATGGCCATGTAGACACACGTGATGTGTCCAAACTATCATTAAGATTAACATATGAAGATCTGGTAAAAAATCATTTTATGATTTTAGGGAAGCCTCCATGGATCTGCAATTCAATAAACATAACATGTTTCTATTTTATATTGTTTAGTAACCGCTAGGATTATTTATTGCTTGTGAATAAGGTTCCTATCAATTTCAAAATGTCTTTAAGATTAAACCATGCATAATTGGGGAAAAAATAATTTTTATTTCAGAGAAGCCAACATCGATGTGCAAAACAAAAGTTTAAGAACCTTAAGGTAGTTACTTTATTCCATAAAAATGCACAATAAATTGTTGGATTTGGAAGAAAAGTATATAATTCAAATGCCAATTGTGCATTTGAATGTTTTCAATGATCTACACATGTTTTTGTGCTCTCTTGCAAGTTTCAACCATGTACATAATTCAATATAGATTTTTGAATCAGTCTTATAGTTTCCATCAAATATCTAGTATGTTGGGGTTTTGAGAGTAATTTCTTATTTGACCTCGTAAAAGAATTTGACTTCATCGATTAAAATTATATTGTTTTCACCATATACATTACCATAAATGTCTAGTATTTGCTAGCTTGTTTTTGATTTGATCTTACATTCTTGGCATCCCCAAATAAACGTGAAGTTGGTTTCTCGCAACTAACTATTTTTTTATGAACATGTATTTCACCATTTTTAAATCCATAAATGAAGACCATAAGGCAATGTCAAAATATTTTGATGTAGTAGTTATCAAGTCAGCACTAAACTCTCATTCAAAGTATTCAGTATTCCCGGATCTAAAATCTAGAACCATATTATAAGGCATTTTGTTGCCACTACCAGAAATTCCAAACATTAAACCTTCAACTCCCAAAACTAGTAATTTTCAAGGCTTCCCAATAGGATCTATAAAAACAACTCAAAATCAATGTAAGCTTCCAAAAGTGATTAAAAAACAAGGCATCAAAGTATTTAATCACAACTCAAAAACAACTTATAAAACTATAATATCATCTCAATCATAGTGAAGATATAAATACTACCTACTTGTAAATTTGTAATCTCAACATGTAAAATAAACAGTGACCATATGACTGTACGAATGAATATCATTGTAAAAATATTTTCAAATAATTAATAGTTATATATTTTATGTTTGCTGCAAATTTTGAATGCCCTCTGCAACACTCAAACCCTAACATAGTATCTGTGATATGTTTATGTAAAAATTGGTGATTAACCACATATCTTTGAAATAATTTTCTTCATTAGAATTCTTCCCCACAATAAAATTTTCTGGAGGGTTTCCTTTGGGCCCATTGTAATAAACAATGTGTTTCTAAGGACGAAAACAATACCATCTCTACTCCAAATCATTTGGAGATATTTTTATGGAATTTCGTCTTCTATAAAACAATGTTTTTACCCAAAATAATAAATGGTTTGAATTCAAACATTATTTATTTTTATCAAATCCTTAATCAACTTTTCAACTTCGGTGCAAGAGAGATAGCTAGACCAAAATCCCACTTCACATTTTTCTTCCAGTATATTTAAAAATTCCTTGATCCCACCTCGCAAGATGAGAGTTTCCTTACCGAACTTGATTGTCAAGTATTTATAGGATTGGTTTTTCTCATAGAGAAAACCCTCCAAATCTAAAATAATTAAATAATTCATTTGGCCAACTGCACAGAAGTAATGTTTTCTCAATTGTCTGTAATTTGATATTAACCAATTCAAATAATCAAAATTTCATAATGTTAACACTTACTGATTGAGAATCTGTCTTGGATTCCCTCGCACCCCCTCTGTAGGTTCTTGTGATGCTCGTTCTATTTAAAAAATAGTAATCAATTTAAAATAAATTTAATTTGATGTAAAAAATATGTGAAACAACTTACTTTTATACAATATTGCATAGATGTAGTTGTATATTAGCGACTAGTAGGCATAAGCCAACTATATAGAAGTAAGTTTTTTTGATTGTTGGCAAATAAATATTAACCAATAAACAAAAAATTTACTCAATTCAAAATAAATATAATTAAAAGATGCATGTTAGTGACCGCTAGGGTAATACATATTATAAATAAACTACTTTCTATAGGTTCCTTCAATTATGAGGGTCTTATAAATGTTTTATTTATAATTATATATGACTATCATACCATTTTCCATCTGCATGAGTTCATGTGTGATGTGCCAACAACCTCCCCATTTGGCATCAAATATGAAAAAATGAAGTTTTTATAAAAATATGTAAACAATGACAATCGAAAACATCTTGTAGCGATAAATTTATAAAACAAGTATTTCCCACTCACCTTTTATAGATTCATTGGATGGATGGTTAGTGATATCGGGAAACAAGTTCAATTGGTTCGACATACTAAGATCAAATCATCTCCTCTATTTGTATGTGGAGAGGAAGAGACGGTGTCTTCCTCTATTGTTTGGTTGTCTGCATAAATATTGTATGTATCAGTTCAAATGAATTAAACTAATATAATTGTTTAAAGTGATCTTAATCAACGTACCTTTTTTCAAATGACAATAGTAATGTTGTAAAAAATTTCTTGATCATGCGATTCAACAATAAAAACCACGATAGACATGAGTTAACCAAAGGTTGCAACACTACGTAGTTTAACACTATAACTAGATAATTATAAGAAATGAGTCAAGAGAACATATGAGACCAAAACCCATAATATATCTCATAAAGAAAAGGATGTGTCTTTCCTCGTAGGCCAATTTCTCTTGTAGTCACAATTTGTTGCGGAAGATGATCCATCCAATCCATTGATTTATACTATATCCCCATCGTGAACATCACAATTGTGCACATAATTATTGTGTACATAAGACACAAGCTCTTAAATTTTCCACTTGTTGTCATAAAATCTATAACAACCTTCCACTACTGATTCCCCCTTGTTTTTGAATTTTTGCATGTATTTTTTAATGTCTCTCTTAACATTTTTGAAGAAGCAATAGGTATGAGGACAATAATTACACAATTTAGCATACTAGATCTGACAACTATAAGCAGGTCCATTATTGCATCAGAAGTGAGTACACTAGACAAATTGTAGAAATCTACGATCACACATTCTGCATTGAATGGATTAGTTGACGAAATAGAACATATTGCTGATTGGAGCTGGAAGGGATATGCACATTGACAGGTAAAGTCTTGATGTCTTCCATCCTTGTTGGAATATTTTCTTCCATTGCACTCACGTAGTAGTCTATAATTGTTTGAGTTGCCACTGGGAGAACCTCTGCCACTTCATCATCAAATTTTCTTTTTTTTGATTTTTCACTTCCTTCGAATCAAATTTTCTTTTTCCTTTAGGCTCTTCTCCCAAGAGTACACACAACTAGCGGTAGTGAGAATTATGCACCATATTTTTCAACAATATTTTTTTCAAGTGCATTTTGCCAATACACGATTACCTGGATATTTACTTTTAACATATTTTAGAAAATTTTCTCTCATCTTTCTATCATATTTTACTCTTTTGCAGTAAGTATCTAAAGTCTCTGCTATGATGCCTGCTTCAATAGAGCAGAGTTAGCCATACTCTCCTGCTTGCACTTCATCTAGTAGAATTGATATCTCCTCATCGTCATTCCTCTTACAGGCTGAAGTAATTTTCCGTGAACCTTGCCAATGAATTTGGTTGAAAGTTAGGTTGGTTATCCTTAAAAGGAGAACAAGCTAGCCCACTAGATTTAAATAACTCAATGGTTGTTGTCAATTTTTTCCATATGTCCTTAGGTAAATATAGAAATGTCATTTTTCATGAAGGGTCTTTATCTTAGACACTTTGAAAATAGCAAGACATTGCATCTCAAAACACTGCATTGAAAGAGGAAATAGTATATTTATTTTTTGCATATTACAAAATTAAATTTTAAGAACAAATGCAGTTAAAATTAAGTTTCATTACCTTAAAATCATCTGACTTTGAGTTTCCCACTGGGCCTCTCGAGGACATCCTAGGGATCTCCAAATTATTCGAGCCTTGCAGAGTACATCAATAAAATTGGTATCAATCCAATTTTTGTTTACATCATTTTTTCGTGGAAAATTTTAAGAATGACTTCACAAGGAGCGTGTGAAGACATAATGCGAGCCTTTCTAAACTGCATCTTAGTATGTAATGACTTGTATTTACTTTTAGCCAAAAATTTTTTTGGCACAAATGGTATGTTGACCATCGAGAATGTAGAATTGCACGTCATCCCTTTTTAGGTCATTGGATCCTCGAGTTGCACAAGTTCCTTTGTAGAAGATAAAAAGGGAAGAAGAAGTGCATCCCTTAGTGTAGGAATAACATTAATCAACATTGAAAAGACAAGAAGGTCAACATTCTCATCATGCACAACATGTAATTGATATTCTGGAGGTGTCAAATGACACCTAGAAACTTCAATTGGAAAAGCATCACCATTGAACAAAAACAATTTTAATTGTTCAACATTTAAAGTTTCTATTTTCTCAAATATATTGGTCACTTTCTTCAACATCAAAGCTGATTTTTATTCTTTTTAAGCCCTTACAACTTTGAATTAGATGGATCTATCTCTAATTTAGACAAATAAGATCTCCTCAATGAGGTAAATAGCTTTGCATGTTTTGGTGGAGAAAGAAAATCTTTTCTATTCAAATAATGACAAATAGAAGAGGTATCCTCGGTTCTATACAATTTTTGAATACCAAATTCATGTTGTTATGAAATTCAAGGGCATTTCCATAGCCTGTTTTGTCTAACTGCATGAAATTTCCCAAATTCTAACCATATTTAAGACAAGATCACACCTTATTTTCTCTAGAAGCCTTCATTTCAGTTTCTTGAACAATGAAACTTCCAACTCCATGTCAAGAATAAGGAACTTATTCATTTCAATGTCAATGCATTCAACTTGAATATGCAATGTTTGCTCATCAATAAATTTTGAATTTAGTATTATACCGACTTCACTAAATCGTACTCATAAAAAAAAAAACCACAGATCACCGTGGTAATTTTATGGGGAATGCATTTCTACAAACCAGTCATCGTCTCTCTTTTCATATCTCTCTCTCCTTCAATCAAAGGAATTTGCATGAATAGAGTGTGGCCAATGGAAGACATATTACCTGAAAAAGGAATTAAACAAATTAATATTTTGTAAGTAATTGGAAAGGACAAATATTGTTTCTCAATAGTGCAATAACAACGAGATGTCATATCTTAATGTCATTATTTTCATAGAGTAAAAGTCAATAGGAATAAATATTTATAGCATAGTGGTCACCAGACATACTTCAACCCTCCTTTAGTTATAAAAAACAAGAAAGCATTAATAATTTTTTTTGTTATGCGTTGCACTAAGCAATTTAAACAATTAGTCACTATTAAATTTGGTTTGTTTCAAGTAGTGAATTTTTTTGCTAGAAGTGTAGACTAGCGGCCGCTAGCATCTATATATTCCCATCACTTGTAAAAAACATATTTGAGTTACACTACATCATTGTGAAAACCTGGAAACCAACATGGGTGATAAGGGTTGAGAATTGAATATTTAATAATAACAAATCTTACATGTCGTGATGTGTTTGGGTGTTGTAATTAGGTTCCTTTTATAGTTCTCATAAGATATATCATGTATATCACATAATTGAAATCGACTAGTATATAGGAAAATGTATAACAACCACTAGGTTCAATTAGTAATCGAAAGTTATGGTTTCCCGTATCAAGCCTTAATAGTTTCTTATTTTAGAATTAGTGATCGAATAACAAACAAATCATGGAAAACCCTGACGTCTACTAGGATCCTTGCGATGGATAATCTACCTAATGGGTGTTAGGCTTAAGATTACGTTTGACTACGTGTATTGTATTCTCTTGAATCTACGTGTGTATTGTATTCTCTTGAATATTCTTGTGTTAATTATGTGTATTCAGAAAAGTGGTAAATATTTTTAATTACGTGTATTCAGGAAAGTGTTAAATATATATCTTGTCTTTGAATATTAGTTGTCTTCTCTTGTCTTGGAACATCAAAGAAATGAAAATTCTTGGTGACCGCTAAGGTATCAATGAAAAAGTTTAACAATGCTAAGTATTTAATCAATGAAAAATTCATTGTCTACATTATCGAAAAATATTAGTGTTGGAGCATAATAATAGAAGTACATATTTTAAACCTGAAGACGTATCATGTTCATCTTGGCCCTGCATATTTTAGAAATTACCCATTAAAAAAAATAGTCTGTAACAATTTACTAAACATCGAAGGCGAAGATGTACACAAACCTTGCACAGAATAAAGGATCAGAGGTCGTGAAGAGAAATGTCTTGTTTTATGTTTGCCAATTATTCATTGATGAGAAGGCTAGTGGCTACTAGCCTCTACAATATCAGGGAATCCATTTTAACGATGCAAAAACAATCTCAACAACTTTGTTGTCATTGTTTGTAATTATTTTATATTAGTAGACTATCCTGGCAGAGCCAAGTCCTTGAATACATACCTTTGAGAAGGCTAACGCCTTATGTAGTTCTCATTTGATATTTTGTGTATAAACATAATCCATATATTTTCATATAAATAAAAATGCTTTACAACTGGTAAGCACCTTTGTTTAATGAAAGGTAAGCGTCGTTAGTTAAGGCTGGTAATAAAGATAGACACATAGTTAGGAAAGTTTAGATCATAGTAGAGGAAATGAGCCAGTTATCATGAATCCTAATGTAAGAGGTTGTTAGAGCCACTTAATAATCATAAAAATTTTTTTAAACAAAATACCCTTTAGGGGAGAGGGGCTAATAGTGGTACACCCTAAGTTAAGAGGTCCACAAAATCAATTGTTTATCATATAGGATTGTGATTTTTTCACTAATATGTAGTTCAAATTTGTGTTAGCTTATATTTTTCTTTGGAATGTTCAATTGGAGGGAAAGCCATATTTTGAATTGATTTAAAATAATAAATTTGAGTTACACTATAACCATGGTGGAAACCAATACTTGAATATGGGTGAAAATGCTTGAACATTGAATTTTTATACTTGTACATGGGTGAGAGGTCTTACATGTCATGATGTAATTGGCTACTCTACATAATTATTATGTCAAAAATAAATAACTACTACATAGTACTATGAAAACTATTGGGTATTGTGTGATCAATAGTCATGTCAACTATTGGACCATGTTCACCTATTGGCCCCTCTCCCTAATAGTTCATGATTTTTCTAATATGCAGATTTTATTTTACACATTTAAATTATGTGGAGAACATATTTTTAAGGGATTTAAAATAAGTACTTTTGAATACAAAGGAATTTAAGGCAACCCATTACTTGAGAATAAAATCACCTTTTATGGGTTGTCTATGTGTCACCATTTCATTGGATAATTTATTGATGAGACTTGATGTGACTTACTTTATTGGCTAGTTTTTATTTAATTTTTAACTTGAATTCAAACAACTAATGGTACTTTATTTCACATACCCACTAACGGTCATTGGCTCCTTTTCCCTAGCACAAGTAGATCATAATAGAAGAATTTATTTGTCCTGGCTAATGACTCGAATACTAATGAATTAATTATTGGAGGTGACTCCCATATTATTGCTAACACCATCATTTAAAAGTAGACCTTTTAGGATAATCAATCTTGTGTGATTAAAATTCCCTTTGTATGCTCTCATTAACTCTAGATTGGACCTTAAATCTTATCTATTAAGATAACTACTAAATAGGAAGGTTTTGTGAAAAATCAAGGGACTCACCAACCATTTTGTGATAAGATTTGCAATAAATATGTTGATTGGCCGGACTCATCACCTTTTCCAATAAAGGTTGATATTAAAGTCGATGGAAAGCTTGTCTTAATTTCAAGCATGATGTGATGACATATTCACTCCATATATTTATCTAAACGCTCCCCCTTATTTCCACACCTTTTCATGTTTTTTCATGAGATTTCATTTATTCTATCATGGCCGGACCAATGTTGCCTTTCATGTAATTTTTCGTGGTTGTGGGTGAAATAGGATTTTATACCAAAATATTGTGTCGCCATTTGAAATCCATTTTTTGGTTTGAATATGAGAAATACCTAGTTACAATTGAGGGAGTTCTTAGAGATGATTATATTTCTCTAGAGGGATGTCGAGGGTAAATGCAAAAGTTTCTTTGACGTTCATTTTCATCTTCTTATCATTCATCTGTGAAGGATTGGGCTTTGGAGATGGGTCGTCACTGGATCAAGATAGTGTATAGGGTTGGCATGGAAGTGGAAATGGAAAAACCTTGAGTGTATCGTGGTCCTTTCTTTTTAATGCTCATTATAAATAGGAAGATTTTGTGTGCATGCTAACGTTTTTGTAGAGTTGTTCAACTGGTTTGACGTCCTAAATCATTTCTTGTTTGAAGTGGAAAATGTGGCGAGAACTCATCAACGGAAGTAGGTCACTCCACTTGCTGACCTGGATGTTATGTCTTCCCTGTTGAAACACAAATTGACACATTGGGATGTTCTTCGTAGGTAAGGTTGTGAGGCATACGATTGGTTAAAGAGTCGGGCTATTGCTGGAAAAGCATCTTTTTCTAGAACCGCCAATGGAAACCATTTTCATGCCCGTTAAGTTCGAGGTTATGGAGATGTCATCTGATTCAGATAAATAAGTGTTTCTAAAATCCATCACGTTGTATCTTTGTTTTGGTTGTTATATAGTGTTGTCAGTTCCATTGTTATCTATTCATATTATCTAGCTTATTGGTATGGGTTTTTGTATTCCCAACCACTTGTGTTTTTTGGAATTTTCCTTGCATTTTTACCAAGTTATTGCATCTCATTGTATCTATAATGTAAAGGGAAAGGGACCCTTCAACCCTCCTTTAACTATAAAATACAAGAAATCATTAGTAGAAGTTTATGTTGTGCATTGTAGTAAGAAATTTAAACAATTACTCGCTATTAAATTTGGTTTGTTTCAAGTTTTCAATTTTTTGGTAGAAGTGAAGACTAGCAGCCACTAGCATCTATATATTCTAGGATATCTTTTCGTTAATGTAAAAAAAAATAATTTATAGCTTTAGGTTTGAGGGGCCTTAATGCAAGTGAATAATTATCCTAGTAATCCACTAATCTCAAGATTGTGTTATGTTACACCAATGCCATGAAATAATCTATGACCTTATCTTCAATATCTTGGTGTTGGAGCTTAATTCATTTTAAGTTTTTAGTCAATTCATTAATCAATATCTCGAATGCAAGACAAGATTTATCTTAGTGGATGCTAATTTTAAGTCTTTATTATGTTACACCAACACAATGGAATAATCTATGACCTTAGTAGTGTTAGGCTTCAAAATCATGTGATAGACTTCAAATAACATATTGAACTCAATGGCCACAATGTAGAAAATTTCATTTTGGAATGTGTATTCTAGAAAATCATTTAAATTAATCTTGTATTGGAATATTTGTTGTCTTGGAACATCAAACAAAGAAAGTAAACATCCACCCTAGTGGTCGCTAGTCTTAGAAGGTAGTATTGTAACATCCAAATATAATAAAGGAGCTTAGTTAGTTTTTTAGTCGGGTCATTATAAATTGTCCTTTATGTAAGGCAAAAAATATCCTAATGGGCACTAATCTCAATAATTTGTTATGTTGCACCAATGTTATTTAATAATATTTAAATTAGCGGTTGCTAGGCTTCAAATATCATGTAGGATTCCAATAAATTAATATGGAAATCTAAATATAATGGTAGGAGCACTTTCTCTAAACAAGACATGGAGGTGGACCTGGGTCCTTAATGTCCATCGAGTGATTCACATTTGAAGCACCCCACTATGTTCCGCTTGGTCGATATGGAGAAGTTTGATCCCTGCCTCAAGCTGTCTCCATAGCCACTCATTGAAAGCATCCAATGAATTCAATGGGAATGGATCTTGGGTTTATGATTACAAACTACTTGTAATTTTTTGATGGCAAACACTTTAATTATACAAAAGCTATGAACTGGAGTGGTGGAGGAGCACTTTCTCTAAGCGGGAGATGGAGGTGGGATTGTGTCTTTAATGTCCACCGAGTGATCCACATTCAAAGCACCCCACTATGTTCTCGTTTGGTCCATATGGAGAAGTTCGACCCCTACCTCAAGGTGTCCCCATGACCACTTATTGAAAGCATCCAATGAAATCAATGGGAATGGAACTTGGGTTGATGATTATAAACTACTTGTAATTTTTTGGATGGTAAACACTTTTATTATACAAGAGCTATGAAATGGAGTGGTGGAGGAGCACTTTCTTTAAACAGGGACATGGAGGTGGGCTTGGGTCCTTAATGTCCACCGAGTGATCGAAATTCAAAGCGCCTTGCTATGTTCCTAATTAGTCCATAGGGAGAATTTTGAACCCTATCTCAAGGTGTCCCCATGGCCACTTATTGAAAGCATCCAATGAACTCAATAGATATGGAACTTGGGTTGATAATTACAAACTACTTGTAACTCACCAATAGCCCAAGACCTTGAGTTCATCATGTCTTTGAATATTTGTTGTCTAGTTGTGTATTTGAGTAACATGTTGAACCCAGTGGTCCTAGGCTTAAATTTCCATTTAGAATCACCAATATTCAGGAAATAAATGTAGTGAGAAACCACCCTAGCGGTCACCATTCATTGAAAATAGTATTTTAAAATTTAAATATAATAATGGGGAGCATAGTTAGATTTTCAATTGAGTGGTTACAAATTGTCTTGAATGCAAGCAATAAGTATCCTAGCGGCCGCTAACCTAAAGTATTTTTTGATTTTCCTGGAGTGCTATGTAATTATCTTTGATCGTAATAGACACTAGGAATATCATGAAATAAAATTTGAATAACATTTTGTACTTAGAGGCTGCCTAGATAAACTATTGGTGTTGGAGTTTAGTTTAGTATTGAGTTTTTAGTGGGGTCATTAATTAATATCTTGAATGCAAGACAAGAATTATCCTAGTGACCACTAATCTTAAGTATTTATTATGTTACACCAATGCAGTGGAATAATCTATGACCTTAGTGGCCTGCTAGGATTCGAATATCATGTGATAGACTTGAATAACCCAGGTAAATCTGGGGTGGGGTGTATTGTGAGAAATGAGGTTGGGGACATAATTGTGGTGGGATCCTTTCCATTATAAAATGGCACTTGCAACCTCACTGAAGCCCAAACCCTTCTGGAGGGTATCAAGCTAGCATTTTCCAAAGGTTGTGATCATCTCCAGGTAGAAGGAGATTCGCAAGTCATTGTCCATGTAATTTCTAAGGGTTCTGCCATATCTTGGCACTTAAATTTCTTCATCTCCAACATTATTTTTGGCTTGGAAAATAAAAAACTTGGAGTATCAATCATGTCTTTTGGGAAGCTAATAGTGTCGTTGAAATTTCTTTCCAACATGGCTATCGATGGTCTAGACATTGCATTGATATCAAATCATTCTAAAGATTGGGTCAGTCTGGTAGATATCATTTCACATGAAGGAAGGTGTAGATTAAGCTCTCAGCATTAATGGAAATGGTGGTGTATTCCTGATTTTTAGAAGGATGTTATATTATTTTCCCTCATTCTCTCCCTTTCATCTTCCATGCTAGGTGAATCATGGGTTTCCTTGGCTTCCCCTTCATCTCTATGTGGCGAGAGGTAGGAAATGGCATACTCCTCGGCCATTTCTCGGAGGTGCATCCAAGAAGTATTCCACTATGCCTCTGTTCATGAGGCCAAAGCTATGAATGTGTGTTAGGAAAATATTTTTTGTTGGAATATCCTAGGGCATGGGATAATTCTGATATAGCAGTGACCTTTGTTTCAAATTGTCTTCTGCTTCATCTAGTTTTTTTGGTAGAAGTTGAAGCTATAGTAGAGTATTTTATTTATTCGATTCACCATGTGGGTTTGATGAGGAATTGGTTGGCTGTCGATTTATCAACCCCTACTTTGGGTGGAATAATTTGACAAACAGGCCATTGGAGTTGGGCGGGGATTCATTGGTTGGGTGAGAAATATAGGGAACTGCTTCTTCATGCGAGAATGTGCATGCTTCCTTCTAGTATGACGGCTTGGATCCCAATAGATTACCACCCTTGGAGCTCCCCAAAGCTCATTTTCCTATTGATTCAAGAAATTGATCAACTCAATGCACTTAGGGATCATGTAAAAGGATCCTTCCTCCTTTTTTTGCAAGGTCCCATGTCAGTGTCCGGTAGGTGCAAGTGGTGTTGGTCGGGTGGGGAGGTAGATCGGGAGTGGTGGAGGAGGATGAGCTTGGAGTGGTGGATGGCCCCACTCGTGGGATTTAGTAAGGGATCATGTTTTTTTTAGGAACTATTTGAGCCTTCCTTCTGGCTCACTTTTGGTTGGGTTCTTTGTTTTTGGGTCTGTTTTGGCTCTCGATAGTTCTTGTCTGGATTCTTTCTTTGGAGCATTTTTTGTTGTGGGATTTGGGATCTTTGGTCTTATTTGGTTTTAGTTTGGTTATATTTATATGGGTGGGGTCCCATAACCCTCCTTTCAAATCTAGTCAAAAGTTTAAAATAAAAAAACATATTGAACTCAAGATATACAAAATGTAGAAAATTTCATTTTGGAATATGTGTATTCTAGAAAATCATTTAAATTAATCTTGTCTTTGAATATTTTTTTCTTGAAACATCAAAGAAAGAAAGTAAAAATTCACTATATAGTGGTCACTAGTCTTAGAAGGTAGTATTGTAACATCCAAATATAATAAAGGAGCTTAGTTAGTTTTTCAGTCGGGTCATTACTAATTGTCTTGTATGCAAGGAAAAAATATCCTAGTGGCCGCTAATCTCAATTATTTGTTATGTTGCACCAATGATTTTTAATAATCTTTGACATTAGTGGCCACTAGGCTTTGAATATCATGGTAGGATTCTGATAAATTAATATAGGAAATCTAAATATAATGGTAGGATCACTTTCTCTAAGCGGGACATGGAGGTGGGCTTGGGTCCTTAATGTTTGCCGAGTGATCCACATTGAAGTGACCCCACTATGTTCCACTTGGTCCATATGGAGAAGTTTGACCCCTACCTCAAGGTGTCCCCATGGCCACTTATTGAAAGCATCAATGAACTCAATGGGAATGGAACTTGGGTTGATGATTACAAACTACTTGTAACTCACCAATAGCCCAAGAACTTGAGTTCATCATGTCTTGAATATTTGTTGTCTAGTCATGTATTTGAGTAACATGTTGAACCCAAAAGGCCGTTAGGCTTAAATTTTAGTTTGGAATTCATGCGATAGAATTGAATATACTATTGAGCTCAACGGTCGCTAGGCTTAAATTTCCATTTAGAATCACCAAGTATTCAAGGAAAGAAATGTAGTGAGCAACCACCCTAGTGGTCATCATTCATTGAAAATAGTATTTTAAAATTTAAATATAATAATGGGGAGCATAGTTAGATTTTCAATCGAGTGGTTACAAATTTTCTGAATGCAAGCAACATGTATCCTAGTGGCCGCTAACCTAAAGTATTTGTGATTTTCCTAGAGTGCTATGTAATTATCTTTGACCGTAGTGGATGCTAGGAATATCATGCAATAAACTTTGAATAACATTTTGTACTCAGAGGCCACCTGGCTAAACTATTGGTGTTGGAGTTTAGTTTAGTATTGAGTTTTTAGTTGGGTCATTAATCAATATCTTGAATGCAAGACAAGAATTATCCTAGTGGTCACTAATCTTAAGTCTTTATTATGTTACACCAACACAAGTGGAATAATCTACAACCTTAGCAAGGCCGCTAGGCTTCAAATATCATGTGATAGACTTTGGATAACATATTGAACTCAACACCGCACAATGTAAAAAATTTCATTTTGGAATATGTGTATTCTGGAAAATCATTTAAATTAATCTTGTCTTTGAATATTTGTTGTCTTCAAACATCAAAGAAAGAAAGTAAACATCCACCCTAGTGGTCGTTAGTCTTAGAAGGTAGTATTGTAACATCCAAATATAATAAAGGAGCTTAGTTAGTTTTTCATTGGGTCGTTACTAATTGTCATGTATGCAAGGAAACAAATATCCTAGTGGCCGCTAATCTCAAGTCTTTGTTATGTTGCACCAATGTTATTTAATAATCTTCGACATTAGCGGCTACTAGGCTTCAAATATCATGGTAGGATTCTGATAAATTAATATGGAAATCTAAATATAATAATGGTGCTTAGCTCGGTTTTTAGGTGAGCCATCCTAGTTGTATCGTATGTGAGTCAACTAGAATCTTAGCGGTCGCTAGTCTCCCTTCTTGTTTGAAAAATGTATTCAGGAAAATCTTTAATATTTGTCTTGTCTTGGAATATTTGTTGCCTTGTGTTGTTTTGTAATAGCTAGGAAATGTCATAAACATCGAGCTTAATGGCCTCTAGTCTTGGAATATGTTATTTTAAAATTTAAAAATTATTACTTTAGATTGGCTCATTTATCAAGTAAGTCATTACTAACTGTAAATGAAATATGTTTGTAAATAGAATGATTAACATTTATATTTAATAATATTTACGAGTACATATAATGTGCTTACCTTTTACTAAACATAAAAAATTGTAAAGACAACACATTTAATTATTTCTATGTGGGAAAAAATATATAAAAATATGTATATCAACGCACAATCAAGTGAGAATCGAATATTGAAGAATTAGTCACGACTATTTATTTCATATTAAAAATCATTAAAGGAAGTCAAAATGATTACCTATACTATACAAAAGCAAACCATTACGATTTATAAAAAAGAATATGACTCATTTTTTGTTGCTAGAGATAGATGTCAACGCTTATGGGAAAAAAATGGATATAAAAAGAAAAAAAAAAAAAAATAGAGAAATAGATAGAAGGGATGAAAAGGGAACCCGTTTAATAAACACAAATACTTAGTGACGATGAACAATAAAAAATGGGTTTTTGGAAGGAGTAAATATTTTAAAAGGGATTAAAAATCTTTGCAATCATGGGTGGAAAAAATTTGGTCATGGGTAGACAAAAATCTTCGGTCATGGGCGGACAAAAATCTTCGGTCATGGGCAGAAAAAAGTGATTTTGAGAAGAAGATGGAACAGAACTACAAAGGTGCCAAAGGGAAAGGAAGGGATGGATTGTGGTGAAAAACACAAGAACTAGGTGAATATAAAGTGGTTACAAGTTCCCGCCATCAACTATGGTACACATACAATAACATAGATGCTTTTGATAAATACATGTTTTAGTTATATCTGATATTTTGATGTGCTTGATAATGTCTTTTTAAGCTTCGTATTCTCTCTAAAACATAGTATCAACGAGATTCTATCTGTAACTTATTTTACTCATCTCTTTTGATTCATCCTTTGTGGGCCTCTTGATCTGCACTCCAACCCGTGATCTATCCACAATCACTATTTTTTTCTTGTTTGTGCCCCCAAACACGATTATGATCGCTGCCACAACTTACCATTCAAAAAAACCTCTCCAGAATCGAGCACTCGACTAAGTAAATTAGTTCCTGTGTTGTATTTTGATTTCAAGAGCTCTTTTCTATGCTTACAAAATAAAAAAGAAACCTAATATATATTTCTCTAGTTTATTTAGTTTTTTTCCAAATGCATTCAATGAAAGAAATTAAGAAAAATGAAAAAAGTGGGAATAAGAAATCTCAAAATTTGAATTTCCACTTCTTAAAGTGAAAGTGTGGGATTTTGATATTTCAAATATTGGCATTTAATGGGGGATTTTGCATATTGTACTTTTAATTAACCCATCATTAATGTTTGCATTTAATTTGGGCATATCGTGGGATATGGGGAAATCAAATTGATTAATTTTACCTACTTTAGAAACAAGTGGGACATGAACAAAGTTTCTTTGTGAACACTTGGAAAACCACAAATATTAATTTAAGCATAATAAGAAACCATTTACAAAATAGAAGTGAACATTAGGAAACAAAAAAATTAAATTTTAATAGAGCGATATACGCCTAGTTAATTATTAATTTTTATCGAGTGCGACTTCAATATTTTTAAAATATATTGCACGTTAATTCGGGGATAGCGTGGGATTTGGGGAAATCAAATTTATTAATACTACCTACTTTAGAAACAAGTGGGACATCGACAAAATTTTCTTTGTGGATTCACGGAAAAAATGACAATTGTTAATTTCGACATAATAAAAAACCATTTAGAAAGCAGAATTGAACATTAGGAAACAAAAATTTAATTTTTAAGGAGCGATATACGCCTCATTAATTATTAATTTTTATCTAGTGCGAATTCAGTATTTTATAAATATAATTCACGTTAATTCGGGGAATAGCGTGGGATATGGGGAATTAAAATTTATTAATACTACCTACTTTAGAAACTGGTGGGATGATGTCAAAAGTTTCTTTGTGAACTCATGGGAAAATGACAAATATTAATTTAAGCATAATAAAAAACCATTTAGAAAATAGAAGTGAACATTACGAAAAAAAAAAATAAAATTTTAAGAGAGTGATATACGCCTCATTTATTATTAATTTTTATCGAGTGTGAATTTGATATTTTTAGCTATCATTTTGTGTTTAATCAAAAAAATCCAATAAAATGTGGCATCTTGAAAGTTTGAACCAGTTAATTACACAATTATATAATTGACACATTTATTAAGAAATTTTTAATTAGTGATAGAATTAACAAATATTTTTAACCTATAAAAATCCGCATTATTAAGGTGTAACTGTAATCCATTAAAATGTTGCCACGTGGCATGAAATTTCTAATATATCTCTTGATCATCGATATTTTGGAGTTATTTACGCATTACTCTAGAAAAATTAAAACATAATTTTACTCTACACCCAAATTTGAGAGTACCTTATAGATAGGAAAGAAAATAGTGAATGCGTTATGCTCCATTAGAATAATTTTTTTGCAACACCAAATTCAAAATAATAAATACTTAGATTTTATAGGGGATCAGGGTATTCTCTTTAGCACGTGTTAATGAACAAATCTACATGTTGTATGTTGTCTTTCTATTTGATGAGCATAATCCTAGTGGTCGCTAGCCTCTACAACTCCTAGGTTTCATTTCCAGCAATGTAAATAAATATCTTTACAATTTTCGATCACTAGTATTTTCATCAACTGTAATCTTATCTTATTGACTATACATTCCTTCCACAACCAAGTGTGGCACTACATACCATATAAATATTTCTCAACTTCTATATTACTCATAAGTTCTTTTATGTCTAACACATAATTTATATCGGTTCGTATCAAGTAAAATACTTAGCGACCACTAAGCTCCATTACTTGAACAAGATCAATCAAATAGTGGTTGTGAAAGAAAATGCTTAGCGACCGCTAAGCTTCAAAACTCACTAGAAGGAATGATTATGTGGAAAATAGGCTAAAATATTTCTTGATAACATATATGCTTTATGAAAAAATCATAGTAATAGATATTAGTGGT
The DNA here is from genome assembly GCA_018340775.1 of Taxus wallichiana var. yunnanensis. Taxonomy (NCBI): domain Eukaryota; kingdom Viridiplantae; phylum Streptophyta; class Pinopsida; order Cupressales; family Taxaceae; genus Taxus; species Taxus wallichiana. The sequence goes on from CM031240.1 coordinate 559,343,149, forward strand.
CACTAGGCATTTTCCATAATATATTTTGATGGCAAGATAGGTGAGATATGGACAATTTTTATTCTCAAAAGCTATGGAGGTCTTTGCATAGTTGGGAAGAAAGATGATTAATAAAAATGTTTTCAGGGTGCTCATATAACACCATAGGGACTGTTAGGCACACACCTTTGCATATTTTCCTTTTTACACATCGGTGTGCATCAATGAAAATGATTAGTGACCGCTAAGCTCGCTATTACTTGTCAGAGGAGTAGATTAGTGGCCACTAGGCTCAACTGATTTTTTATTTTGAATATAGAGATCAAACAACAGTTCATATTAAAGAAAATGCTTAGCGACCACTAAGCTCGATTACTTATAGAAAGGAATGATTTTCTCGATAGAGCTAGGCTAAACAATATCTTATTTCAAACATAGTGCTCTAATAACATATCATAGTAATAGATATTATTGGGTGCTAGGCATTTTTGTGAAATTTTTAGATGCAAAATTTGTGAGATATAAAAATTGTTTACTATTGAAAGCTAGGGAGGTATTTTGAGAAAGTAATAGATTAGTGGCCTCAAGGCTAAATTGTTTATTAATTTTGAAAATAGAGATAAAAAATAGTTTGTATAAAAGAAATTCCTAGTGACCGCTAAGCTCGAATGCTTACAGAACATAATGCTCTACAATTATTGTTTATTGATAAATGAGAAAGGAATAGATTAGTGGCTCTAGGCTAAATTGTTTCTTAATTAAGAAAATAGAAAAAAAAAAGTTGTATTACAAAAATGCTTAGTGACCACTAAGCTACGATACTTACAAAAACATAGCAGCGCTTGAGATAACATATCATATGAATGGATGAAATGGCATCGCAAGGCATTTTTATGTTAGTTTGTATCAAAGAAAATGCATAACGACCGCTAAGCTACATTACTTACTTGAAAGGAGTGGCTTGGTGCTCACTTGGCTATATTGTTTTAGTTTTTAAAAATATCGACCAAATAAAAATCATTGTCTGTCTTTGCGACAAAGATAAGAGTTAGAGCATAATAATAGAAGTACATATTTTAAACATGAAGATGTATCCTGATCATCTTGGCCCTACATATTTCCAGAAATAACCCATTAAAAAAATAGTCCTAAACATTTTACTAAAAATGGAGGGAAAAGATGAACACGGGTCTTGCTCAAGAATGAATGATCCGAGACCATGAAGAAAAAAGTATGTTTTATGATTGCCAATTATTTTTGATGACAAGGCTATCGGCCCGATATCCTCTATATTGTCAATGAATCTATTTTAACAAATGCAAAAAAAAAATCTCAATAGGTTTGAAGTCATTATTTGAAATTATATTATATTCGATGAACTATCCTTGGTAGAGCCAAGTCCTTGAATACAAACCTTCGAGAAGGATGACTAACCACTAGAATTTTTGCAACCGATAAGTGTCATTAGTTAGTGTGGTTATGTAGATATGTAGTAAATTTTGAGAAGTCGATTCACAAATGTGGAAGGTGTTATTACAGAGAATGTTGAAGAGGGTATTGAGAAAAGAATGTTAGTGGAAAGCATGTTGTGTATAATTTGTGTAGAAGGAATTGTCTTTAACCAACCCTGTCGATACAATATTGTATCGATCAATTTTTTCCCAATATAGTGGTTCTATTGCCCAACTATATGATTTGTATCATGAAACAAGATGAAGTATGGAAGTTTTAGACTATTTTCATTAAATTTTAAGTAATGATTTTTTTTTGTTCAAGACCACACCGATATTTTTTATTTCGAAGGAAAGAAATAGAAGGGAATTGTCTATCCTCGAGACTTTTTTGGCTCTTGATGGCATTATCAAGATCTATGCATTGTTGGTTAGTAATTCATAGTTGAGGCTTAATTTTTTTCTTTTCTATCTTGTGATGTTTTGTAATCGGATGTACTCTTAGGATTTTTGTCTACCAAGTTTGAACTCGTGGCTTTGGGGCGTGCTTCCATACCTACCGAATTTTTGGTGAATATTCTTATATCATTTTACTTGTTAATAGAATATAAGATGTTATTCATAAATAAAACACACCATCAATCCCAAATTAGTAAATTAAAAGTATATGTAAAAATTATTGAGATTACTCGAAGGACCAAATATAGAATTTTTATTTTTTAATGATTATTAATAGTTTGAAGATTAAATTGTGTAGTATCTTGATATTGATTACCGAGGTTGTCCCAACTATAGATTATGGACCCTGATCCCACCCAATGTAAATTAATAAATGTATGAATCAATAAATTAAAGTGTTGGAACATTGTTGGTTTGTTGCTATTGAATTGAATAGTAATGAATTAATTATTAGAGGTGAATCTCATATTATTGCTAATGCCGCCATAAAAAAACTTGTGTGAATAAAAATCCTTTTGTACTCTTTCATTAATTACAGATTGGACCTTACATGTTATATATGGGGAGGCTACTAAAAAGGAATATTTTATAGAAAATCACGTGATAAGATTGGAAATAAATATGTTGATCACCCGGACTCATCACCTTTTCCAATAAAGGTCGATATTAAATCCCTAGCAAGCTTGTATTAATTACAAGCATGCGATGGCATAGTCACTCCACATATTTACCGATCCTCTCCTCCTTATTTTCACACCTTTCATCTTTATTTCACTAGCTTTCATTTCATCTGTCATGGCCTTTCCAATGTTTCCTTTCATGTAATTTTCACGTCGGTGCGTGAAATGGCATTTTATACCAAAATTTTCACGTTGCCATTTGAAATCCATTTTTGAATTAAAACAGAGCAAGACCTAGTTGCTATTGAGGGAGTTCTTGGAGATGATTATATTTCTCTAGAGGATGTCGAGGGTAAATGTGGAAGTTTCTTTGACGTTGATTTTCATCTTCTTATCATACTCTCGGTGAAGGATTGGGCTTTGAAGATGGGTCATCACTGGATCAAGCCAACGTATAGGGTTGGCATGGAAGTGGAAATGGAAAACCATGAGTGTCGTGGCCCTTACTAGCCGAGGCTTGTTATCAGAAGGTTTTCTGGACGTGGCCATTTTTTTATAGTTGTACAAATGGTTTGACATCCTAATGTGATTTGTGTCTGGTGTGTCCAAATGGGGTGAGACACCGAGGGCAGGAGATAGTTCACTCCCCTTTCTAACCTAGATGATATGTTTTCTCTACAAGAGGAACCAAACACATTGGGATCTTCTTCGCTAGGAAGGTCATGAGGCATATGATTGGTTAAAGAGTCGGGATGCTACTAGAAAAGAGCATCTTTTTGGAACCGCATGCAGAAACCATTTTCATCCCCGTTAAAGTGGAGGTTACAGAGGTGTCATCTGATTCAAATAAATAAGTGCTTCTAAAATATGTTCAGGTGTAACTTTGTTTTGGTTTTTATATAGCCTTTTCAGTTGCATTGTTACCAAATCATCATGTCTGTCTTACTGGTCTAGGTTTTTTTGTATTCCCAATCACTTGTTTTTTTGGCATAGGCCCTTAAGCATTTTTCACCAAAGTATTGTTGGATCGTTCGGGTTTTTAGAATGATCCTCTTGTTGTATCTGTGATGTAAAGGGAAAGGGACCCTTCAACCCTCCTTCACTTATAAAAATCAAGAAATCATTAATAAAAGTTTTTGTTGTGTGTTGCACTATGCAATTTCAACAATTAATCACTATTAAATTTGGTTTGTTTGAAGATGTCAATTCATTGCTAGAAGTGAAGACTAGTAGGCCACTAGCATCAATATATTATAGAATATCTTTTCATCAATGTAAAAATAATTGTACAACTTTAGGATAGAGGAGCTAATAGTGGATTGATGGCTATCTTCCCATCACTTTAAAAAAAAATTGAGTTACACTACATCATTGTGGAAACCTAGAGGTCTTCACTTTCAAAATCTATGGAGGTATTTGAGAAAGGAATAAATTTAATTCTCTTGCCCTAATAATAGAAGATAATGTAAATGGATCTATTTATTTTATAGAAACCTCTCCTACAACAATCTATCTGGGGAAATTCTTGTCATTAAAAATTTTTTTCATGTTTTCCTACATACTGATTGTAGATATAAACACAAATTTTCTCTGCGTACCAATTCAGTTTTGTTTCTTATGGTTTTTGGATATCACCAATTAACTGATGCAAGAAATAGTAGTTGTCTTTTAAATAGCTCGGGTTCCAGAGACATTCTTCTATTGTTATCAAAAATTTGGAAAACTTGGATATGTATGATGTTGTCTAACAAAATTTTGGCCCAATGCAATGAACAACATCCATCTCAAAACTGAAAATTGTTTGCATCTGTTAGGGTTCAATACTACTATTGTGCATAATTATAGCTTTGTACCATTCAAATCATCCAAAGGTATTTACAAAAGTCTCTGCAAACAAAATGGAGCTAGGTGTTAAAACTAACATGGCAAGACATGATTTCATATTATATAGATTATCAGATGACAAATCAGAAAGCAATATCATATTACAATTTCTTTATTGACACATCTATTTGTTGCATTTAGGTTCTCCAAGGTTGGTCATACTACACATGAACATGGCTCTTTACATGAACGATGACATAATGACAAAAAAACAAAAAATATTAAAGAGAAATATGTAATTGGCTATGGTGCTACAAAAATCTTTATAAATGTGATCTAAAGAATTCTAAGCCAATTTCTATAAAGAGAATGTACAGTCACTACCCACTAAGCTTTCTTGCATTTGAAACTGATGTGGTAATAGTTGGAAGCATCAAGCATCAGAATCTTGAGAGTTTGCATGGATGTTCACTTTATCCACTTGGAAACCTGATGTTTTATGATTACATGGTAAAAAAAGTCTGTGAGACATCCTACATGGTGAGTAAAATGATTATGTTATGAAGAAAATGAATATGTACATTGTAGATTCAATTTTTGAAATAGAAGTGTCCAATCAACCTCTAACCTTCATAGTAAAATGGATATTTGGAAAATCTAACAAGTGTTTTATTAATTTTTATTTTCATATAGGATCATCAAAGAAGATTAAGCTAGATTGGAATGATGGCTAAATATTTCTCATGGTGCTGAAGAAGGATAGCCATATCTTCATTATGACTATAACCCATGCATTGTTTATAGGGATGTGAAGACTTCTAACATTATTTTGGATTATAATTTTGACACAAATTTTTAGACTTTGGCATTTCCAATTGCATTTCCTCGGCCAAACACCACACCTCTACCTATGTTATGGGTACCATTTGTTACATTGACCTAGAAATATGCAAGAACATCAAGGTTGAATAAGAAATTTGTAGTACACTCTTCTATTGTTTCCTACTCGTAAATACTAGTCTCTACTTTGATAGCACCTCCACTACTACTTTACTCAACACTACTTGTATCCAAACTGAAAGTCCCATTCTAGAGGCAAAAATGTATTCATGTTTTGTGCAAATAAAATTGTCCACAAAAGGTGATGACTCCTCATATAAGATTTACAACTGTATATGTATGAATTTGTAACAAATTTAAAATGTACAGATAGAACCTTTCAATGTAAAGATGATGATATCAGTTTTTTATTTCTTGACTCATAAAAAAATACAATTATGGCACAATGAGTGTTTTGATTGATGTAAACTATAAAATAATGGTTCAATGTATCTTTGAGGGCATAAGACAATGTTTCTCACAAACATTTTTCTTGCATTGTGTCAAGGATTATTTCATTTTCTTGCTCATGGAAGTGACTCATTGTTTATACGGAGAATGGAACAATTTACAAGCATAAATTCTACTATCTTTTAGAGTAATAGAATTTGTGATATACATAAACTCCCAACTTTTTTGTTTGATTTTAATGATTACTCGTAGGTATAGTTTATAATAATAAACACTAGTGAACTTGTACAATCTAAAAAACAATACTTGAGTTGTTACAAGGTATATTTCGGGGTGAGAACATAATTTTATTGTGAGTTCCACCAGAAGTCAAAATAACACCACTAGCATTTAAGGTCAAAGTGTCAAATTTAAGGATATGTGCATACTAAACATTGAAAGTGTGTGCCTCACACTTTCAAAGTTTGAGATTCACACTTTGAAAGTGTGAGTGTGAGACTTCACACTTTCAAGGTGTGAATCTCAAACTTTGAAAGTGTGGGGCTCACACTTTTAGAGGGTGAGGCTCACACTTTCAGAGTGTAAGGCTTAGATTCTTTAGAGTGTGGGGATATCACTTCGAAAGTGTGAGGCTCAGAATTTTCATAGTGGGGCTCACACTTACAAAGTGGCGGGGCTCTCAAAATTTCAAGATCGTGGGGCTCACACTTCAAAACTGTGAGGCTCTTGGACTTTAAAAGTGTGAGCCCCACTTTTAGAGTGTGAGCCCACACTTTGAGAGTGTGAGGCTCACAAAGTGTGGGGCTTACACTTTTAGAGTATGGGGCTCACACTTAAATACAACGAGATCATGACTTATAATAGTTACTAGAAGCTAACCTTACATCGAGGATTTTTCACTTTCATTTAATACAATAGGCTCATGACTTATAAGAGTTAGCAGTCACTCACCTTAGATCGATGCTCATGACTTATAAGAGTTAATGAACTACTCACCTTACATCGAGGCTCATGACTTATAAGAGTTAGTGACCACTCACCTTAGATCGAGGCTCATGACTTATAAGAGTTAGTGACTTCTCACCTTACATCAAGGCTCATGACTTATAAGAGTTAGTAACTACCTTACATTAGGCTCACCTTAAGATAGTGACACTCACTTAATACAATGGGCTCAATAAATAATAGTTAGTAGTTTCTAGCCTTACATACTCTCAACATTGCAAATCTAAAAAATGATAAAATTGGAATCCAATAATAGCCAAATTGGAATCCAATAATAATGATATTGGAATCCAATAATAATGATATTGGAATCCAATAATAGTGAAATTGGAACTAGAATAATTCCAATAATGACAATATTGGAATCCAATATTGCTACTAATGGATTATGATAATAGTAATAATGGAATCCAATATAGACAAAAATGGAATCCAATATACAAAAATGGAGATGGATTTCTTCCAATACTTGAAATACTAGAGTCTTAATTTTGGATTTATAGTGAGAGAAGGAAAGTAAATAGAAATATAGGAAAACAAAAAACAAATGCCAAACAATGTCATAACTATTACATTGATATCCAAAATGGTGGAGAAGAATTATGATATATCACCACACATGTCTCATTTAGTGGGACAATATGGTACTAAAGTAACAATGAGACTTCTTCTTGCATGTTATAGTTTTTCTTACATCCTACAAAAGTGTAATAAGGGCCTTTCACTATTGGACCTTCCTCTAACGTCACAGTCAAATCTCAAAAAAATATGGCAAGAAAATTTCTCCCATGTTTCAATCACCAAGAACAACTTATTTCCCAAATTTTATGAACGCACATAGATTAAGAAAAACGTGTAGCCACCTCATGTCTAAAAACACTGGCACAAATATATCAATGCTTTAAATGGCACAATTATTACATTCAAATTACTATACGCATAGAAAACAATCACAACAAAATCCTAATAACTATTTAAGAATTTTGCATGAAAAATGGACACTATAGATGGCATAACAAGGATGGGAAGACAATCAAAATAAATAATAAATGGTATTAATTTCCCCATCATCTTGACTAGTATGCTAAGACATGAAAAAAGGGGGATTTTGGGAACTATGGTCTCCCTTTTGTTGAGCAAGGAGAAAAATTCACAATAATATCATTTGCAACATGTATCCAAATGCTAGAAGATCCACTTACTGATCGATATGGTAATTTGTTATTAAGTAGGGGGACTTCAAAACACCCATTACATGATGCATTGTTGCAAAATGATGTGTATGAAAAGTACAAGGAATACAAGAAGAAAAATGAGCATGATCATACAACTAATAATGTAAGCAAATGTTCAAGTTCATTTAGAAAACAACCACCAATTCTCTACTTGTAACTAGATAATGCTACAAGTGACAAAAAAATCACACATTATTTACGTTTACATCCATATTGAGAGTTAGAATATTTTTCAACGCATTTTTTGTGAGTTACCTTCCAGTGGGTCAAATGCATGAAGACATATATGGGACATTCATCGATTATCAACAACCTTTTGTAAATAGGAAACATTATCTTTGACACAAATAATGGAAACTTATAGAACATGCCAAGAGGAGTCTAGCACATTAACTCCATACCTTATCGATGAAGTCTATGACTTTAATTCCTTTATGGAACCAAACTTTCTAGATGGAAACATAATTATTGTGGGTATTAGAAAACTAAAGATGTTTAAATTTCACGTCATTAATAATATTATCATCATGGAGTACAAAAAATCAATCATGGATGTCTTATGGTCACACCCAATTAAGATCTGGAAAATAGTGGATGGGAAACCTTTCTTACCTGAAGGGGATCCTCCATTAGAATTCTTCAAATAACTAAAAGAGATGGATGACCTACAAAGAGGCATTCATACATACATCACACACTGGGAAAAGAGTTCAAAAATGCTGGAGAAGCATACTTGGTTCCGAATATTGCATATTGGAAAAATTTTCTACGTGCCTCGAGAATCCCTTTGTCAATTGTATCATGACTAAGAGAGATTGTTTTTGTCTAAAAAATAATTCAAGATAGAACAATGTATGATCAGATAGTGGGTGCACCATGTCTTGACATGGATAAATACTATAGTAAAAATTTCCTTTCAAATAAGGATATATATGTTGGGCCTATTTTTGATAGACCTTGAGAGGAATTCAACCTAGTAGTGGATGTGAATGTTGAGTAGATGATACTAGTAAGACTAGCTGATGATAATGTACCTATATGGATGGGCAAGGAAGAACAAATTATAATACAGGATGTTCACACAAAGGATCAAAATATAAGGGTATCGTTGGTGGGAACCCATAGGAAAAGAAAATACAGAAAAATAAAGGTACCAGAATGCTTAAAGAAAAATAAATGGTGGTAAAAATCAAGGGACACATCAGATATTGATATAGACAACGTCATCTGGGCATGGATTCCAAGAAAAATATGGAAAGGAGATCAAATTAAAATACCAAATCAGGGACACGAAGCTATCTAGGCATACCTTGCAAAAATTCAAGAACAATAATTAATACCCTTGTGAGGGATCAATGCTTATGTAATTTTCCCAAAGGAATTGATTTCCTATGGAAATACATTTTCAAATCCATTTCTTCAAAACAACTTGTTTAACGTAATTCTTAACTCTTTGTTGTTCTTTATGATTTATAGAATGGAAAAACATAAAATTAGTTGACTTTATCACACGTAACTTGCATATTTATAGTATCACCATAATTTTTATATATAATTATATAAAAATTATATTAATTATAATATACATAAAATATTAAATAAATATAAATTTGAAGTATTTAAATAACTACTATTTTGAATTTTTTAAATGGAAGTATTGTAAAATTACCATCATCTAACAATTCTTTGAGAGACATAGGTGGCTATCAAATTTAAACCTTGGGATGATGTAACTTCGTGGTAGCTAGGATTATGTAGCTTAGTGGCCACTAGGCTTATGTAGCTTAGCGGTGGATAGTATTATGTATCTTGTTACTAGTAGGCGGTGTAACTTTGTAGCCATTAGGATTATTTCACCTAGAGGAATCTACTCTTGTGTAAGTTAGTGGCCGCTAGGCTTATGTAAGTTAACAAACTATACACTTATGTAAGTTAGCTTCCGCTAGGATTATGTGGGAGAATCTAAAAAAAAATCCTAAAATAGTGAAATTGAAATCCAAAAATTGGAATTTAAAAATTGGATTCCAGAGTGGTGAAATTGGAATCCAATAATAGTGAAATTGGAACTAGGATAAGTCTAATAATGACAATATTAAAATCCAATATTGCTACTAATGGAATTCAATAATAGTAATAATGGAATCCAATATAGAAAAAAATGGAATCCAATATACACAAAAATAGAGATGGATTTCTTCCAATACTTGTAATACTAGAGTCCAAATTTATTGGAATATGTCCATATTTAGTGAAATAAACATTTTTACCCATATTCTCTATATATTTAGACATGCTCTATCTTCACTTCACATTACTACACATGTTCCACATTCGGTATCCATATGAAATATGTGACTCCAATGCACATATTCATCTTCCTTCAATGGGTTTTCAATTTAATTCCACCCTTCCATACTCTCACAATATTCACTCTCCCATCATACAACATCCTCTTTTTAAACTTTCAGGATTTAAGTACTAAAAATGCATGACATACATCCACTAATAAAACATCACATAAAATTATATTTGTAAAATTTCCAATCTTCATCTCGACCTCACATTACTCTTATATAACTCATTATTGTTATTACATCAACCAAGTTAATTTACAAGGCATTGGATTTAGTTTTGTTCTAATCCTAGCTCCATTATCATCTCCACAAACACTAAATTACATGTGATTCCAATATCAAATACCATTGTACAACACTTCCTCCTTGTCTTCCACATTGTGTGGAAAATATGTTTCCTTCCACAACATAAATCCTATTCTAAATCATCCAAGACATTCATTTATATCATCAAAAATTTCCTTGCTTCTAGTTCTTCCGTCACATCACTTGCATCTTCTGTGTAATGTGTGCACTATCTTTATTTATCTTCAAATTATCATTATTCATCCACTTGTATGCTTTGTGCCCTCTTTTACCACATCAAAATATGTCCCACTGAATATTCCATCTTTAAATATTCCTCTTATGGATTTGGTTCCTCCTTTTTGATATATTGTGTGCACCGATCATGCAACCTTCATTATTTTTCTAAGGTGTCATTGATTCTTTGTCACTGCAAGGAATTTTCTCTTCCCTTGTGTATTTTTTCTATGTGTGAATTACTCCTCTGAACTAAGGTCATAAGTGTACAATTATTTCACTATATACATCTTTATAAAACTAATCTCATCATAGATCTTCCACCACAATCCATTAATGTAACATTCCACCTTATTCCAATCCATCTCACTATAATAAAATCAAATTATTACTTTATAATCTTTGTATAAAATTAAATCTAGCTCCATAGTTTTAACACTAAAATTGTACTTCTTATCCTATTTTATATCAAATTTTTATAATTAGCATGTCTAATTAATTATCTAACACTCCTCTACATATTGGTCAATTAACAACACTTCGTTAATTAACTAGTCTCCCCTTTCATTCAAAAGTATACAAATTAACATTACTTTGTTAGTAATAATCATGTTCTAATTAATTAATTAATCAACCAATATTAATTTATTAACCTTTAAAATGTGAATGTACCCTCCTATTGGGTCATTCCCCTTTCTAATCATTTAAACTCCACAAAATTCACTCCAATTGGATTTTAAAATCCTAAATTGGTCTATTAACCAATTCTAGTGATTTGGAAATTGTAATTAACCTTGCCTAATCATACTTAACCACTTCTAAGTTACTTATCACTTTATAATCCTAAAATTTCTTTTTATCCCACATTCATGAGGATGAAAGTTTCTCCAATCTAGAAGACTATATATATATATAACCTTAACCCCTCCTTTTCATGTTTACACCATGTCCTTGGTAAGACACCTACACATGATAAGAGCATTTAAATACTTAGAAGGCTCATTGATCCAGAAAACTCATCTCTTTTCTACTTGGATAAGAGTAGTAAGAGGAGAAACAAAAATGGAAATTAAGCCATATTGGTGAGATCTCTTCCTCTTCCTTAGAGAAAACCCTTTGAACACACGTGGATACATACAACTCACTAAATGAAGTATATACAATCCAAATCCCATCAAAAACATCAAAGGATAGTTTACATTTCATGTTTTTAATATTAAATACATTAGTTTAAAGTTTCTCATTTTATTGATGTTATCTTGATGTTTATGTTGAACTATCCTAGTTATTGAATCTACTTGGTGTTATAGTAATTATCATAACTTTTTTTTATCATGCATACATATGGCACGCCTGGTGGGACACTCCTTTGTCTCACACACATTTGTTTATGTTAAGTTTTTTTTTTCATACTAACCCTCTCTTTTTGCATATTTTGAATTAACTAATGTTTCTTAACATTTTTGTTGAGTTGGCATGTGTTAAGTGTCTCTTACAGGTAAGAAGGAGGTAAAGTGCTGCCAAATTTGGAGCTTATCATCAAAAAAATAAGTTTTTTGAATATTTTTTTGAAGTTTTTTCCATGTTTTTGAAGAGACACATATCTGCACACTCTAGCATTAATTTTGTGCACACTACCATTGAAATTCATGCCCTATCATGTTGTTTCTCGTGATACCATAATATTTCATTGCGTTAATGTTCTCTCGGATAAATGCTAGCATTCCCTGTGTTTTTGCACTTTGTTTTGATTTTTGTCTACGTAGAAATCCTTCATGTGCTACCTTTCACCCTTTATCTGTTGGTGGTAAACCTATACATATTTACATTTGCCTACATGTGTTAGTGTCGTATTTCACACGCTAGCGTAACCTCTACACACACTTACAATTTTTTATGTTTCATAGTTTATTTTTTCTTCTCATGCTAGCATTCGCTTCACACACTAATGTTCAAATTATATGCGCTAGCGTATTGTGTCAAATTTGGCTCAAATTTCAAGATTTTTAGAATCTATTTATTTGTTTCCTGTTGTTTTTACATGTTTTATAACTTCTAACTTGTAGGTTTCTGGTTAAAAATCAATTTTTGTAGTTGAATACTTAAAGTTCCTTGATTAATTTTTATTTTTTCATTTCATGAATTTGGGTCAAAATGTTGTGTATTCTCTTCTTTTGTGCTTTTGAGTGACCTTGCGAATAAAAAAATCCTTGATCCTCATCCTAAAGTTTTGGTTTACATAGACAAACTAATCAATTAAGTTATTTGAAAATTAATTTTTTGAAAGGAATTTTCTAGTTTTTAGTTAAGTTTTTTTCCCATTTTCACTTAGTTGGATTCAATGTCATGCATTCTCTTCTCTTGTACTTTTAAGTGATCTTGAGAATTAAAAACACCCACAATCATATTTTTGTATGGAAAAAACTAATCATTTAGATGTAGGACTAATCGCTTATCAAATATGAACTCAAAAAAATGACTGATACATTGGTTGCATGTTGATAGAAGCATGAAAAACCAAATTTTTAATCGAAGATAAAACACACTACATTCACTCACATTGTATTTACAGGTTCGATTAAGAATGATATTTCCCAATTTCTTTAATTGTGGGAAGTATCTTGGCATAAGCTATAAAAATCATTATGAGAATTACCACGTGAACCCCAAAGTATTCAACTCCTTGAGGGAGTTGGTTAATTAAACGAGAAGTGCCCCACCGCCTACTTGACTAGAAAAACTCATGAGGAGTGTTAAATGTTGTCTTAGACAAGTTATTAGTGAGTGTTGAGAAAAAAATCATAGGGATCCATTTTGTATTGGGGCCAACTTTACCATATCCAAAATTCATGAAGTTTAAAGAGCCATTATAAAACAAGACTTCCTTGGATTTAAAAATTTGTTTTTCAAACAAGGCAAGAGTCCATTAAAGTTGCACCTTGTATCTTTCATCACAAATTATGCTTAGCCAAATTTCCTTGAATTTAAAACTTTGTTGTTTGAACAAGGTGAAACTCTTCCAAAGTTATGCCATGTAATTTTCATCACCACTCATAATTTCCCTTGTTTTTTGGCATTATTTGTCAAAAGAGAGAAACTCAAAGTGCTGCCAAAATTATGTCCACCAATTTTGCACCCACTTAAAATGATTTTTTGTTAAAAACAAGATTTAAGTGTTGAAAGTGTGTTGTTACATATTCATATTTTGGTGGTATTTGTACACCAAAATTGGAACATTTCACCCATAGGAAAATTTCCTCTCATGATCATTATGCTGCCCGAATTATACCAAACCCTTTTTAATAATTGCATCTTGATTCCTTACACTTGATCTAGTTATTGACATTGTATTATTACATTTCTCACATTATATTGACCCATTTTTTGTACTTAGACCTCATTTTCCTAAAAAAATTTGAGTCTTAGAAGTGTGTTGTTACGTTGCTCACATTATACCAATCCCTTTTTGATACTTACATCTTATTTTTACAAACTTGATCTAAGTATTGACATTGTATTATTACACTACTCGCCTTGTAATGATCCCCTTTTGTTACTTGACCTTGTTTTTGTTTAAACTTGGTTAAGTTTTGATAGTGTGTTGTTAAATTTTCCACATTGGCATAAATACATGTAAGCATTCCTTGTTGTATATCCCATACACTTAGATATTTATCACTTTAGAATTTTTTATGCTTCCCAATTTATCTTTGATTCCTTATGAAATTTACACACATTAAAACATCTTTACAAATCAATTTTTATGTCATGTCACTTGAAACTTGGGAATATCATAGGAAGCATGCTTCTAATCCCCTGTAGAAATCACATTTTTTCTTCTTCGAGGAGAAACAAGATCTTTAAGACCACAATGATTTTGATATGGAAATAACTAAAAATCCCTTTACTAGTACCTTTGCTCATATAGATAACTACTTATTTTAAAAAGGACCTTTGTCTTGTGAAGTTAGGGGATAGATTTCCCTCGATTGTGACCCTAATTTCCTTTCTCATATAATTATAATGAAGATTAAAAATACTTCTCCACCTCTTAGGACTGATGAGGAAATTTGAAATCATGAATGGGCCTCCATGTCAGCTCATCTTGAAGGTCGGTGTTAGGACATAGATGTTTCTCCCACTAGGTATCATCATCATATACCCTTTGTTAGGATGAGTGATAAAGATAAGGCAGAGGAGGATGTCCCCCCACATGAGGAAGTAGAGTATGAACCTTGTATTAAGGGCGTAACTATGCAATGAAAAATTGAATCCCTTAGTTGATAATTATTGAAATTAGCTTCTCATGTCCATCAAGAAACTGGTAGATCTCTTAGGATAGAAAAACCTAGAGTAGATTATGCTAAAAGATATAATAAAAACAATTGTGGTGAAGTCTCCAAGTCTAATTGTGCACATATACCGCCCAGTGCCATTACATGGATTTTTTCCAAGAATGACAATATATGAAAGATTCCATCATGGTTTTGCAAGAAAGTAATCAAGATCATAATAAGAAATATTAGTTTGGAGAACCGTGTCTTTACCCTTTGATCGGGAAATGTTGCATACTCCTTTCCCACCAAGCTTTGATAACCCTAATTTTGATAAATATAGGGGCAGAGGTGATCCCCATGACCATATCAAAGACTTCTTCAAGGTTTTATAAGAAGTTTCATAGAGTGATAATAACCATATTTAATTATTTTCTCGGGATCCTTAGAGTCTAGAAATTCGAATGGTTTCTCCATCTCTCTAAAGGATCTATTTATACCTTCGCAAAATTGGATGAAAAGTTTATTTTCTAGTTTTCATTCAATATATAAATTGATATCATGATTTTGGACTTATGTAGCACGAAAAAAAGAAAAAATGAAAATTTCATTACTTTCCTTCATATATGACATGGGTTATCTAGCCACTTCCCTTGTTCCATCCCTAAACAAATTGTTAGCATTTTTGTACCTAATTTAAACCCTGAGATAGCCTTCCACTCCCAAATGAATTTTGTCAGAACAGTCAAAGATGTTACAGAAAAAGGTAGTCAAATTTAAAAGGCCTTACTGGATAAAGTGTTTTTGAAACCCTTTCAAAGAAGCATTTATGATTTGAAAACTAATGATAAATCCAAAGTATTTAATAAGAATACTAATGTCATTGGTGATTGAATCACTTATTCCAAACATGTGGAAATGATTCAAAGCACACCACACTTAAAAATCACATGTACTCTATTTAAATTTGTAGTGAAACATAGAGAATACACTCCACTCATGGAGTCACTATCAGTTATCCTAAAGAAATTAGGTTTGGCCAAGATGGTAAAATTCCCCATCACAACACCCTTTGTTGAGACCATGAACGTTGTGAGTATCATCATGTTGAAGGACACACTAAAAATAGATGTATGAAGCTTAAAAAATTCATTCAATATCTCTTAGATCGAGGAGACACTTGAACTTGATGCATTAGAGTCCTATAAAAATATAACAAACAATTGATAATTTATAAGGAACCATTCCCCAAGCATTAAAATATGGAAAATAGGTCGATCAAGGTTAATCCTCTTAAGGAAAAATTACCAACCACGTTCTTTGGTGAAACTTCCAATCCCTTTGATTACATGGGTGGCTATGCCCTCATTCACACCCATATCCATACAATCAAAATAAAATAAAAGGAGTGTGTTGTTATAATTCAACACAATCATCTTACTGCCTCAAGACCCCCGTATCTACTCCTTCGGATGTTCATTATGATCTCTTGGAACAACTTGAGAATACAACCACCAAGATTTCTATCTTGGATCTTCTCAAGATATCTATTATTCATAAGGATATTCTCTATAAGGCCATTCAGAGTTAATATTTCCTTATGACTTTGATGCTTCACACTTCTAAGCCTTGGTTGTGAAAATCACTCCAACTGAACATATCATTTTTAGCCAAAACGAGATTCCATTGGATAATAAAACACACAATTTGCCCTTATATATAGAAGTGATCATTACTCGTAAAAAGATCAAAATGGTGCTTATGGATAACAAATCCATTCTTAATATATACATAGTAAAACTGGTGAAATAATTGGGACATAAAATTGATGATCTAGCTCCTGATTATATGACTATGAAGGCATATAACAATGCAAAGAAACAATAATTTGGGACCATTACTCTACCTATGAAAGTTGGGCCTATAATACATGACACAAGATTCCATGTCATTGACTTGGATTTTACCTATAACATACTCCTCGTTCACCCATGGATTCATGCCATCCAAGATATTCTCTCCACTTTCCATTAGTGTATCAAGCTCCATTACCAAGGATAAGAACTTACCATTCATGGTGACCCACAACCATTTTATCATTGCAGAGCATTAACAAAGTTACTACCGGGATGCCTATGAATGTCCTTCCAACGAATTGGTTATTAACTTAAAATTAGATGCCCTCACCTCTCGAATACATCCAGATACACTTCAACAAAATTATGATGGTACTTCCACCTATATATCCCCATTGGCTACATGGGAAATGGAAATACTTCATGGTTTGTGGAGAATATGGTTTACAATAGGTGGTTCTTGTGTCGGGTTATTCCATTGTCTCCTAAAAAACATGGTAGGATGGACTTCTGACCATAAAGAGATCAAATTCATGACACTATCGATAGATTTACCAATGGTGGTATCTTAGCTGATAGAAGATTGGGAAGTAATTCCACATCCCTATCACTTGATGAAATAATGGATTCTTGATATCAATCCTATGAATATGTCATCCTTAAAAATTATGTATGCTATGGGATAACAAGGATATGGATGTGACATCAATGAACAAGGCTGCAAGGGAACCTCTTCCGATGCATGAGAGGATGGAAAGATATGGAATCCATATTTGATCATATGGGTCTCCTCGAGCATGTAAGATGACACAAGATCTTATGAACGTGAGGATAGTTCTTCTAGTTACGAAAGTGAAAAATATTCCCTTTGTAGTCTTTATGAAGATCTTCCTTCCACGAACCTATTTCATAATATTACTATTTTTACCCTATCCCCCTCCATTCATGAAATAAACCTTATACATCTGTCCCACATAGATTGGGACCAACAATGACACATTCTAATTGTTTTTTTTTCAAAATGAGGAAGCTATTAGAGAATTTATGGGGATCCGTGATGATATTCCTATGGGAGATCATAAGAAAGGATTTTTATTGACCTTGATACCTATGCCTACTTTGGAGAGGAAGCTGAGTTTTTTTGTTAACAAAGAGAAAAGGAGGTTCACATTGCTTATACAAAATCAAAGAAAGAAAACCAATATCCTATAGTGAAAATCTCTTTACAAAGACTTCATGGATAAGCAATATGTAAAATCTAGAATGGATAATCTTGCTAACCATCACACTGGAAAAAATATTATAGAGAAACCTATAGAGGAAGATCTCAATATCCCTCATGATCCTACATGTATGGAAGATGGTTCTAAGCTATTAGTTGAGGAGACTATTGACGTCAACCTTGGTACAAAAGAAGAGCCTAAAATCATCAAACTTGGGGCTTCTCTTTCAGCACAGGAGCAGAAGACCTTTACTACACTCCTTAGAGAATTTGTGGACATATTTTATTGGTATTATGCAAACATGCCCAAATTGGATCCTTCTTTAGTGGTGCACAATATATTTGTGCATGAATTTACAAATCCTATCAAAAAAATAAGAAATTTACATCCACACATTTCCATTTTGGTTAAATAAGAGTTGGAGAAATTGTTAGCTATTGGGTTTATTAGACCTATGGACTATTCAAATAAGGTCTCCAATATAGTCCTTGTTCACTGAAATCCAATTGGCATTAGGATTTGCACATATTTCGAGACATAATTAAAGCATTTCCTAAAGATGACTTTCCTCTTCCAAACATCGACATGATCATTGATTCTACTACTGGTCACGAAATTGTATCCCTCATGGATGGGTTCTTGGAGTATAATCAAATAAAGATTCTAGAAGAGGACCAACACAAAATTACTTTCATTACCCCTTGGGGCACATTTTTTTATCAAGTTATGTCATTTCTCTCAAGAATGCAAGCACAACATATCAACGGGCTTTGAATGTCATCTTCCATGACATGTTACATGGTATTATTTAGGATCATGTTGATGAACTCCTTAGAAAATATAAGAATAGATAATAACATCCACACACCTTATGTTGCATCTTTAAATAATTAAGGGATTATAAGGTTAGGATCAATCCAAAGAAATGTGTCTTTGGCCTGATTTAAAGTAAGATATTTAACATCATAGTTTCTAGAAGATGAATTAAAGTAGATCCAGAAAAGGTCACTAATGTTACTGAAATGCATATCCCAGGAAACTCAAACATCTGCGCAAACTACAAGTTAATAGTCAAGCCATCCACAAATTTATCTACCATCTCATAGATAAATTCCATTCATTTACTCATCTTATTAAGAAAGATGTTGATTTTCATTGGGGTCCTGATTGCTTTAGCAAACATTTGCATTACTCAAAGAGAATTTGGAAAACCCACTTGTTATCATACCACCTACCACAGGTGAACCCTTTTATTATATATCAACTAATCAATTTGCTATCGATGCACTCTTAGCTCAATATGATTTAAATCACAAAGAGAGATCCATCTATTACCTTAGCTTTACATTGATATCTTATGAGGTTAATTATCCACAAATTGAAAATTCATGTTTAGATGTTGTCTTCACCTTTATGAAGCTCGACATTACCTTTTAAATAATAAAACAAAACATATATCTAAAATTGACCCGCTAAAGTACCTTTTATCTAAACATGTGCTTACTAGGAGGATGGCTAATTGGATCATCTTGCTTAGTGAATTTGATATTGAGTATGTCAACTAGAAATCAATTAAAGGACAAGTTATTATTGATCAATTAATTAAATATCCTCTACCTAGAGTGAAACCATTGAGTTTGGATTTGTTAGATAATTTTGTTTTATATATTGAAGAATCTTCCACTTGGAAGATATAATTTGATGGGTCATTCACATTTAATGGCTCAGGGGAAGGCATTGTTCTTATTACCCCCACAGGTGATCTCATTCCTTAAGCTTTCAGACTTGGCTTCCCATGTACAAACAATATTGTTGAGTATGAAGCTCTCATTGTAGGATTAAAATTCACTATAAGATGAATATCAAACATGTTAAGGTTCTAAGTGACCCCATTTGATAATTTAATAGGTTAATTATGAGTATGAGGTCAAATATGAGAATATCATATAAATGGATGGTGAACACCCTGAAGGAATACTTTTCTCAAATCACCTTTCAACATGTCCTAAGAGCATAAAATCATTTGGCAGATCATATAGCTAACATTGGATCTTTACTACGAAAATCCCTGGATACTAGCGACTTTATGATACACGAGCATCCTCCTTAACATGTATATATATATTTCAACATCAATTTTTTGGCTTATCAAGATGCATGTAGGTCTAGGTGTAGATACCAAAATTTGGTATCGATACCCTTGATTTCTGCATGTGCATCTTTCACCATGGTCCTATTTAGAACAATTTTAATTTAATTCATTTATTTTATTTAAATTCCCATATATTAGCCTAACACTTTTAATTTGTAATTAATATTCATTAATTACCTTAATTAATCTCCATTAGCTAATTATCTTTAATTAGCTTTCTTTTTAGGATGATTTTATCCCTAACCACCTAAATCCACATCCCTACACTTTTTGTAGCTTTTCTTTAATCCATATTTATCTCCTACCTACTCATGACACTTCTAGGGAACCCTTACCCACCTACAAGCTTTAAAGCACTTGTCCCAATCCCTAAAAGCCACATATATCAAACAAATCAATCATTCACCAATCTAAGGAATGGTTTCCCATAGTCGGTGATGACCTAGTCGGGTTGTCGTTGCCAACCCTATAAGACTGATTTCACCCCCTTCCAAAATGAGACATAACCTGAGATTTCTTACACTTTGTGTAAACTTATCTTTAAATATGAGCATCCTTGTAGTTGTGTCAACCCTCTTGGAGTCCATTGGAGCTTGTCTTACATCACTTGTGGAAGATTTGGGAGGTTTAATTTGATTTTGTGCTTATCTATGCTATCAGATGTTATCATTGTTATTATATTTTAGAATCTAACTTCTTTTAGGTTTAACTACTATTGGAAATCCATTCTCGAAACTTATCTTTGAAGCCATTATATCTATAGATTTTCCATCCATCTTATCCATCCTCGACCTTGTATTACACTACCCCGGTCCCGCCACTCCATTCAGGTCGTTGTCGACCCATCCTTATGTAATCACCATTTTTTTCCAAACCCTCTTCACTTTATCATTTGCTACCCCTGTTACTTTTTCTAGTTCTCGGCTCTATTATTTGGCTCTTGTGTCAATACAAATCAGTTCCGATTGTCTCCACCATAGCAATCCCTACCAAGTCACCATTTACCTGAGCCCTATTTCCATCCAATCCATATAAATATCTATCTTTTTGCATCCTTTCTATTAATATCAAAACTTCTTTGCAGGTTCTTACTAGGTAGAACATAACCCCAACATCCTTAAGTCTTTACTTAGAATATATAGATCTACATTTATAGTTGTTGTTTCATCCATCTTCCTCCATTTTTCATCGAATGGACATTTGTAGCCTTGGTCATCATTGACCTTGTCAGTAAAATTTATTTTATGAAAATCTAGATAGGATTTTTATGTGACTTACATTTATGCATTTTTAGTTTATGTGTGCCTCAGATTCTACATATTATCTTTTCCATTTTCATTTCCTTTATTGTATCTTATCTATACGGGGCTGACATATCCGGATAACTTATATTTTCATCCTAACTTTGGTGTTTTATATTTTAGGTTGCGCGTACTCAAGATTGTTTTTTTAACACCTTGGCACGCATGATCCAGCCTCTATGTGCCCATGTGTGTCTTTCTTCTCCTTTTTGTATTCTTCCATCTCCTTCCATTTTCCCTCATGCACCTTCCTCCTGCGCACCCATTTTCTCTCCTATCCCGTCGTGTAATCCTTACACACACCTCTCGTATACTTACCTTCCAATTAGCTAAGTCCCTGGCATTCATCTTGCGTGCTTACCTAGACTCATTTCTTTCACGCATCCTCTTTTCTTTCTTCCTCCATGCACCTTCCTTTAGTTGAATGCCCAAGTCTTACTTTCATACTTGCCTTCTACAAGTATGCCTTCCTCTCACGTATTCTCCTATGCACCTACCCTCCTTTCCCTTTCACACGCTTTCTCCTTGTCTCCCCATGCATATAACCATGCCCGTCTTTGCCTCTTTCTTCCACTTATTCCTTGCACCCACATTCCACGCGTTCACCTTCTTTTTCTAAACTTGACACACCTTCAAAGGTAAATAAATAAAGTAGAGGCCTAAATGAGCGCATGAAGCCTCCACACATCTGGTTTTATAAAAGGATAGGGTCGGGGTTGAATAGTCAAAGCATTGAGTTGGGCCAATGGAGAGTGCCAAGTGTTAGCATGGTGATAATTCAAGAGTAAAATTGGGGGAGGGTTTCCAAATAAGTGCTAGGCTGTCGTGTGTCCTCGGTCAGATATATGACCATGCAGAGAAAAATACTTAGCCAAAACATGAAGAAACTGAGTGAGCTACGGAAGAAGCCATGTGTCAGCCGACATAACTCCAAAAGAAAAATACAAAGGCTACCCTCAGACACATGCCAGCCCTCCTTGTGTCTGGTTTCAAAAGGGGGCCCATTTTGGTAGCTGGTTCCTAACATTTTTGTACAAACCCGATTCAAATTTCAAATGAGCATATCTTTTGACTTAGTGAAATCTAACAAATCTGGCACCATTGGAAAGATCTCGGCCTCATCTATGCCATGGAGATCTAAAACTTTAATTTTGGAGAGGTTAGGGGGAGAAAATGAAGAAACATCTTTGGGCCATTAATACAGGATCTATTTTCCCCAAAAACCTAGATCGGATTTGATCTGATCCACCATTCCTCCTCCTTCGAGGCACCAAACAAGTAATTGATGCAGACATGATAGATTTGGGGTGGATTTTGTAGGAGGCATTAATGATGGTGGTTGAGCTTCAAATTATTTTCCCACTTCTCTCTCTCCTTCTTTCCTCTATGTGTTGAATCTATAAAAGAAGGGTGTCGGGGCTCATTGTAAAGGGTTGGACACTCTGGATCCTTACGCATTTTTCTAAGGACACCATATTTTTGTATTTTGAGTTGTCAGACCTCTATGTATGGCTCTTGCATGTGGATATCGGCCTCCTTCATCATTGTAATAGTTTTTGCATTTTGGAAGTAATAGAAGCATCATTTTGTGACTATTCTCTATCCTAATGTGTTTGCATTCCTTCTTCTTGCCTTTTCTTTTACATTGTGTATTGTTGTGCTACTTCAAGTCCCCTGTAGTTCCATATTTGGTTGTGTTCCATGAGAACGATTTGGTGAATGCATGTTTTGTTGTGCTACTGTGCCTAGCCTCCTTTCACACATTCCCTATCATTCTCACTCGTAAACAGATAGTGTTCATCCCTCTTTTCTAGTGCTATCACCTTTTAGTGTAGTTTACTTCATGTTATCCTTCTTTCCTTGGTCCCTTGGCATTCTTAGCTTAGTTTCCCTTTCAACACTAGGAGTAGTAGTAGTAGAAATAGATAGAGGAACCAACCTTCTCTGGAGATCCATCCCAAGCTCACAAGGTCCCACAACTTGGGGATGGTTCCATTGTGGTCTCAAACACCTCGGCCCTTTCGAGATCCGAGAGACGTGGGTGCACGTTTGAGAAACCAACAATTTTTGGCACACCCGGTGGGACCAACATTGAAAGCTCAAATTTCATATCTCTAAGTTTTGGTGTGTGAACTTAGTGTTTCAGCCTTTGAAGAGGCTCATTTCAAACACATCTGGTGACTCCCAACATTTTAAGATCTTTGTTTCAGCAGTCTTGAGTGCCTTTCATGAGAAGAGTGCACACAAGAAGAAGTGCAACAGCTGAAGATTCTTTTGAATACCTCCAGCTATCCCCGAGAAGAGTTCATTAGAAATCCCACGCGCATGTGCATCTCTATCTCCAGCACGCCATGCCCATTCAACTCCTCCAAAACACACAACCTATGTGCTATAATGGCAAATCAACAACCTCCTCCATTAAGAAGCTTTGCAAACTTTGATGGAGGGAGTCCCTTACTCCTAGCCATGCAACATGATATGCCAAAAATGTGTGCTCAAGAGTATTCCTTACTTTACTAGTGAGAATCAAGTCACCCCTCAGGAGCATATCCAGGATGTAGCAAATGTGTGTTCACTCTATCTGATCACACATAATGATGTATGTAGTAGTCATGATGCTTGTAGCCTCTTTCAAAGGTAAAGCACTTCAATGGTATAGAGGCTTGAGACTTGGATCTATTAGCACCTGGGATGAGCTGGGAACAACTCTATGCAATTATTTTGAAGACAAGTCAGATCACCTATCTTTGGTGGAGCAACTGACAACAACAAGGAGGGTGCCCAATGAGTAGATGACTGATTTCAACATCAGATTTCAGAAGACTTGGGACATAATTCCTCTTGTGGTAAGACCTATAACCCAACATGCTTTCCTTTATTATCTGAAGGTGCTCAACAGTGATATTTCAGTTATGATCCAATCTATGGGAGGTAGGACTTACCAACTACTTATAACATTGCAGTAAGGGCAGAAAATAGTCTCATTCAAGGGGAAAGTTGGCTCCTAGACCACCCATGCCCTGTTCCTAGAAATGTCACAAGCACCCCAACCTTTGTGGCCCCTATTCCTATCCCTGAGAAAAGTGCGCAACTAGTTTGCCTCAACATCCTATTCTCCATCACAACAAAAGGAAGATGAAGAATTGAAGGCCTTGATCAGAAATTTATCAAAAAAGGTCATATCATTAGAAAAAAAGAAGCAAGTGCAAGCATATAGAGGCAATTCAATCAGGTGCATGGCCAAGGAAATCAGCCCTTGGTGGAATCAATATGGAAATCAAAGATACACACCCAATCAAAGTAGAATGATAGATGGTAGCCTAATGCACATCTACCCTTGCAAGTTGTTCCTCCCGTGACTTCTCTCCTAGCACACCAAGTGTGAGCCGAGCACTTGTTCCAGTTTAAGAACAACTTGGCACAAGAGTCAGAATGGTGCTTCCCTTGCAAAATGCCTCATAGTCAATATCATTGTGCTAATGTTTGTGCACACCCAAGCCTTCATGATCTAGAATGCTTCATCTTGTGAGCCCTCAACAAGTGCCCATGAAGTAGATAATCCAAAAGGACCAGAAGTTCCTCTAGAATCCAATTTGATGTTCTTTGGTGTAGAGGAATTTTGTGTAATCAACCAAGCGTAGAAGATACAAACAGACCATGCGCCCAAGTTATGGACAACACAAGATATAAGAAAAGAATATTAGAGTTAGGCGCACAGGTTATACCCCCGGAAATACAAGTAGATCCTTAGAAGAAGAAAGAATCAGACAAGACATCGTGCATTAAAAATGCTCAAATCCCTATGTAGGAGGCCCCTCGTAAAGCTCTCATTTGAAAAACACACGCACCCCTCATTTGGTAGGCCAAGCCTCCCCCAGCTAAAATTTAGGATTTTGCACCTGAACAGTCAAGAAGGGATGTTGTTCCCCAAATACACAAGATGGGGGGGGCTTCCATTCAACATTGTTGACTAGATGAAGAAAACAAACATAAACATCACAATGTGGGATGCCCTGACCATTCCATCTCAATGGGGATCTATTGCATGAAGCTCTGGCGCAACTCCACACATTGACCGGTTATGCAGAAGCCACATGCTTCTATCAAAATCTGCCAAGAAGAGGAGAAAAAAGTAAGTAAAATTTCTAAAACCCCACCCTTCTATATGTCCTTGATTATAGGATAAACACCTAGTGCATAACTACATGATTGACTCAGGTGCTAGTACTTGTTATGCCTAAGAAGATAGCTGATGTCTTAGGTTTGAAATATAGCCCTTTGTCTAAAGGAGTCCTACAACTTGATGGCTCAATTGTAACCACCTTAGGAGTCATCAAGGATCTTGAGTTAACCCTCCATGCATGTCCAAGCCTGAAAATTACTCAAGATGTGTCAATTATTGACTTGCCTCCTTTGTTTTCCCTATGTCTATCAAGAGAATTTACTGCTAAGGTGGGTGGTTACTTGTCTTGATTGGTCTCATATGTTACTCAAGACAAGGTATGGTACCCGGTTTACCATACAAGTTGAGCCTATATTTTCTTATCATGTAGAGCCATATGTCCCATCCCCTCTCCAAGCCAATTGTCTTATCCAAGAAGAACAAGTTTTAGTTCCTGAAGAGAAGTCTCTTCCACCCTCTATTCTAGACCTAGTACTTGATGAATGGGTGGAAAGGCATCAAAAATTTGATCCCTATGTTGAAGAACTGGAAGCCTATGAAACTGGGCTTGGTACTTATTGCATTCTAGAAGAAGATGTTATGCTTCCATGTGTGCTCATGGGAGAAAAAGTTCAAACTGGTCTATGGAAGTTATACTTTGATGGATCAAAAGTAGAAATGGTGTAGGAGTAGGAGTGGTTCTCATTTCCCTAAGGATGAGAAATTATTCTTCACACATAGGTTATAGTTTGCATGCTCTAATAATGTGGCAGAATATGAAGTTGGTGCATGGCTTGCTCATTGCTGAAAAGAAGAAAATTAAAGCATTACAGATCTTTGGGGACACAGAATTGATCATCCACTAGGTCACCAACAAATTCTAGACAAATAATAAGCTTCTTAAAGCTTATAAACATATAGATTTTGGGACCTACTTGAGAGCTTTGATGCCCTTAATCTAGGTAGTCCCATACAAGAATGAACAAAGAAGCTGACCAAATGGCCACGCTCGGTTCACAATTTTCTCCTGCTGAGGACTTTGTCAAAGGAAACACTCAACACATTAAGATGGTAATCAAACCATCCATTCTAGACAATAACACTAGCTGGCAAGTGTTCAAAAATGATGCACAGATCATCCAATTTATCCTAGAATGAAGCTGAATTTTCATCAAGTATGCAAGCTGACTTGCATGACAGCTATGGTGACCAAGTAATATAGCTAAAGAAAATAAGTTTCCTAAAGGGCTGGTCACCTTAGAGAAAATGTTCAGCCCTGATGATGAGTTCAAGGGTGAAGAAAGATATATGTGCGTGTGTAAGAGGATTGCTCCTCCATTACTATTGCATGGAAAGGAGTTTGCTTGCTGAAAAAGACTTTGTGCATGAAGAAAAATAGGCCTTCATCTCTCTCTATCAAAAATACAGTGACATTTTCTCATGGGAGTATGAAGACCTCAAAGGTTTTGATCCAAGTGTTGCTCAACACTCCATTGACCTTGATCCTAGTATAAAGCCCATCAGACAAAAGCAGTGGCCAATCAATCCAAAAATAGAGCCCCTCATGAGAAAGGAGTTATCAAAACTCATTGAGGAAAAAATTATCTTTCCTATCAAATATTCTACCTGGGTCGTGAATCTGGTTCCTAGTGTAAGAAAATGGTGAAATCAGACTTTGTGTTGATTTCAGAGATTTGAATAAGGCATCTCTAAAGGATCATTATCTTTTCCTTCAATGGAAAAGATTCTGCAGACCGTGGTGGCAGTGCGCAAAGGTTCTCCATGCTAGATGGGTATTCGGGTTTCAACCAGATCCTGGTCAAGGAAGAGGATCAATTCAAAACAACATTTACAACCAAGTGGGGAACATATGCATACCAGAAAATGCCCTTTGGTTTGTCAAATGTGGGTGCAACATTTCAATGCGCCATGGATATTGCCTTCAAAGGTTACATCAATGAGTTCATCTTGGTTTACCTTGATGATATAACTGTCTTCTCAAAGCAAGAGCATGGATCACATGGCACACCTAGAAAAGGTCTTTGAGAGATGTAGAGAATTTGGGGTATCTCTTAACCCCAAGAAGTGTAATTTTTGGTGGCTCAGGGAAAGCTCTTGGGCCATGTGGTTTGAAAGATGGTATCGTGATTGATCCTGAGCATCATTTCAGCCATCCTAGCCCTTTCCCTGCTAGGTGCA
This sequence comes from Taxus wallichiana var. yunnanensis, assembly GCA_018340775.1. Classification (NCBI taxonomy): domain Eukaryota; kingdom Viridiplantae; phylum Streptophyta; class Pinopsida; order Cupressales; family Taxaceae; genus Taxus; species Taxus wallichiana. Next base: position 559,371,055 of record CM031240.1, read on the forward strand.
CAAAAAGGCCTTACAATCCTTCCTTGGAAAGATTAACTTTGTTAGGTGTTTTATCCCTAACTTTGTGGGACTGGTTCGGCCCATCACCCTCATGCTCAAAAAGGACATAGCCTTCAGATGGACAAAAGTAGAAGGAAGAAAGCTTCAACAAGATCAAGAAAGAGATTACTTGTGTGCCAACACTCATCAATCCAGATTACTCAAAGGATTTCATCCTTTATGCTTATGGTGTTGATGTAAGCATTGTTGTTGTCCTAACACAGGAAAATGAACAAGGGCTGGAACAACCAATGGCCTTCTTCAGCTAGATGCTGAAGGATTATGAATTGAAATACAATCACATGGAGAAGTAGGTCTTCACCATCATGTGTGCTCAAGAAATTCAAGAGCATGCTCACCACAAATCATATCAAGGTGTTAGTCTCCCACTCATCTATCAGAGACTTCATCATGGGAGTAGAAATCAAGTGAGAAGAGAGTGCGATGGGTGAAAAATCATGGAATATGATGTGACTATTAAGGCCACAAAGCTGGTAAGAGGTAGTGCACTCTGTAAGTAGATTGTTGAGGATGTGTGAGAGTGAACCGAGGCTTCATTATTTCTAGATGAAGACCTCCCGTGTGTAGACATGAACAGAATATAGATTACAGTGTGCATGACTGGATGAAGGACATGATCACATTCCTTTTCGAAGGGTACATACCCTCCCGATTTGAACAAAGCAAAGAGAAGGCATATGAGGTTACAATCTATCCCTTATGTTTTGATTGATGGAATTATCTTCAAAAGAAATCTAGATGGTGTGTTGTTAAGATGTATCAATGTGTGTAAATGAAAAAGTGTTAGTAAAAATTTCATGATGGATTCTCTGGTGGACACTTCTCTACCAAAACTACAACAATGAAGATCATAATGGTAGGTATCTTTTGGCCTACCCTTTTGCAAGATGCACATAGGTGGGTCACAAAATGCAAGGAATGTGCTTTCTTTGTAGGAAAGAAAATATTGGTAGTGCTTCCCCTCGACCAATCCAAGTGGATCAGCCTTTTGCGCAATGGGGTCTCAACTTCATAGGCATGATCAATCCACCTTCAAGCATTGGACATAAATGGGTGTTGATAGCTATAGATTACTTCACCAGATGGATAGAAGTTGTCGCGCTTAAGGAATCAACGAGGTAGTCATCCTTGACTTTCTCAAAGGTTTAGTCACAAGGTTTGGCATTCCTCAAACCATTATCTCGATAATGCAAAGGCCTTCCTTGGTGCTAAAATCACTGATTGGGCTCTAAGTCTGGGCATTTACCTGAAAACCTCTTCCAACTATTACCCTAGGGAAATGGTTTGGAAGAATCAACAAACAAGAACCTGATTAGAATCATGAAGTGCACAATGAACATCAGCCAAAGATAGTGGCATATGAAGGTCTTGCATGCACACTCTCTGGGAAGATAGAATCATAGTAAAAAAGGCAATAGGAACTTCACCTTACAAGCTTGTCTATGGCAAGGAGGCTGCCCTTCCTTTGACACTAGAACTAAATTCATTGGTGCTTGCCCAAATAGCTGGAATTTGAGGGCATGGATCAAAGAGAAATCAGGATGGCAGAGCTGGTTCATCTTGAAGAGCTAAAAACTCTGCCATGATCAAGCTAGAACAACATCAACAAGCAACAAAGAAATGGTTTGATAGAAAGGCTAGGCCTCAAGCTTTCAAAGTTGGGGACCTGGTTCTAAAATGGGATGCTTGATAGAGCTAAACCAGGTGCCATTCAAAGTTTGATGCACTTTGGAGTGGCCCATACATCATCAAGTCCTGCAAAGAAGCTAACTCTTTGAGTTAACTCATCGGATGGAAGCACACTACAAATCCCAGTAAATGGGATCTATCTCAAACCCTTCCATTAGGTTTGTTACATCATGTTGTATATATTAAAGTAGTTTCAATTCCTCCAAGTGTGCTCCACACACATTGTTTGTTTGTACATAGTTCTTTCCCTCGCGTGCTTCTTGTGCATGCTCTTTTGTTACTTCCAGAATGTAGAGCTTCTCTCAGTAGTTGTGAGATTCAGAATAGAGTGTAGATATGATTTTCAAGTGATTACAGGGGCATTTTCATGATTGAACAAGTAAAATCCATGCCCAATGGATGCTTCTAAGGCTACTTGATCTCTTTCATCTATCAGATAGATGGCCCCGAAAGTCACCAAAACTGTTATCCAAATAACTCTCCTAGTTATTTGGATAACTTATATTTTCATCCGACTCGGTGTTTCACATTTAAGTTGCACACACTCAAGATTGTTCTTTTGACACCTTGGCTTGAGATCATTCCCTCTACACACCCTTGTGTGCCTCCTGCCCTTTTACATTCTTCTATTCCTTCCATTTTCCCCATGCGCCTTCCTCTTACGTGCCCACTTTCTCTCCTATCCCATCATGTGCACTCCTTGCGCACACCTCTGTAAACTTACCTTCCAATTATCTAAGTCCCTGGCATTCCTCTTGCGTGCTTACCTAGACTCAGTTATTTTCACATCCTCTTTTCTTTCTCCTCCTGCATGTGCACCTTCCTTTAGTTGAATTCCCGCATCTTGTTTTCATACTTTCCTTCTATAAGTATTCCTTCCTCTTGCGTGCATCTCCTTGTGTCCCCTCCCCTCTATTTCCCTTTTGTGTTCTTTCTCCTCGCTCTCCCCATGTGCATACACACTCCTCTCTTCACCTATTTCTTCCACTTATTCCTGTGACCATATTCCATGTGTTCACCTTCTTTCTAGTCATCTCAGCACACCTTTAAAGGTAAATCCAAAAAGTGGGTTTCTAAAATGAGCGGAGCCTCCATGCGCATCCACATCCGGTTTCATAAAAGGAACAAGGTTGGGGTTGAATAGTCAAAGCATTGAGATAGGCCAGTGGAGGGTGCAAGTGTCAGCATGATGCTAATTCAAGAGTAAAATTGGGGAGGGTTTCCAAACAAGTAAAGCGCAAGTCACCACGTGTCCTCGATCAAATATATGACCCCTGCAAGAAAAATACTTAGTAAAAACATGATTAAAATGAGCGAGCCGCGGAAGAAGCCACGTGTCACCCGATGTAACTTCAAAAGAAAAATACAAAGGCTGCCCTTAGACATGCGCCAACCCTCCACGTGTCTGGTTTCAAAAGGGGCCCCATTTTGGTAGCTGGTTCCTAACATTTTGTATGGACCCGATTCAAATTTCAAATGAGCATATCTTTTAACTCAATGCTCGAAATATGAAAAATATGGCACCGTTGGAAAGATCTCGGCCTCATCTATGCCATGGAGATCTAAAAATTTAATTTTGGAGAGGTTAGGTGGGGAAAATGAAGAAACATATTTGTGCCATTAATACATGATCTATTTGCCCCCAAAACTAGATCAGATTTGATCTGATCCACCATTCCTCCTCCTTGAGGCGCCGAACAAGTAATTGATGTAGACATGACAGATTTGGGGTAGATTTGCAGGAGGCATTAACGATGGTGGTTGAGCTTGAATTAGTTTTCCCCTTCTCTCTCTCCTTCTTCCCTCTATGCTGAATCTATAAAAGAAGGGTTGGGCTCATTGTAAAGAGGTTGGACACTCTGGATCCTTACGCATTTTGCTAAGGACACCATATTTTCTATATTTTGAGTTATAGACCATAGACCTCCATGTTGGCTCTTGCATGTGGATATCGGCCTCTTATCATCAGAATAATAGTTATGTGCATTTTTGGAAGTAATAGAAGCATTGTTTTGTGAACATTCTCTATCCTAACGTGTTTGCATTCCTTCTTCTTGCCTTTTCTCTTGTTCCATATTTATTGTGTATTGTTGTGCTATTTCAAGTCCCCTAGCCTAGTTCCATATTTGGTTGTGTTCCATGAGAATGATTTGGTGAATGCATAGTTTTAGCTTGTTTCCCCTTTGCTACTCATGCCTAGCCTCCTTTCACACATTCCCATCATTCTTTCTCGATATCTAAAATAGATAGTGTTCATCCCTCTTTTATGGTGCTATCACCTTTTAGTGTAGTTTACTTCATGTTATCCTTTTTAGCTTAGTTTCCACCTTGTTTTAAATCACTCTTCGCTTGTTTTAAATATAAAAAGGAAAATTGTTCTCCAGGTATTCTTCTTTTTGTCTTATTTTCTCCTTTTTGCATCGCATTTTCCCTTTCTTGTGTGTTTTTCCTCATCAAACTTTCACATTTTTATTGGGCTTAAAATGAACCTTTTACATCCTTGCTTTTTCATCTAGCTTAAGTAGGGTTTAATTGGTTATATCTCAAATTATATCACATAGAACTAAATTCACACATCAATTTACACATCAAAACCTTCCATACAGGTAGACCTAATTGGGATTTAATCATCAAATAGGAAAGCTACCGTGGTGTTCTAGCCACATTATAAATCCCATGCAAAGACTTGGGCCTCACGTACATTTGGGTATATTGAGGACTCCACATCCATAACTACCTAAAACAAACCTTAGAAGGCCATCTCTTAGGTACCCTCAATATCCACTTTCTTTTGTTCTACATCTTCTAAATCAATCATGATAATTAACAAATTGTTTCTTGATTTGTTTATCAAACAAATATTTCCCCATTTTATTCCTATTAATACCTCTTCTCGAGACAAAATAAACAAATAATATAATATATCCATCGATACTCCTTCCTCTAATGATATTGAAATTCCACATTGGATCTCTTGACCTTGTGAAGAACATGTCATTCAAATCGATCCCCCATCCCCCTATTGAAAATGATTCTCATATATCTCATTAGTTTATATCCCCATGACAAGCCACACCTCTTCTTACTCCTTTAGAAACTCCCGGGCCTCCTTCTAGCCACATTTATGACTTCCTATTTCCTATATCTCCCACGGTCTCTCAATCCTATCAATCCAATCAATTGGTGGATTCTATTCCAACCCCACCACCTCATATCAACTTTATCTCTACTTCATCCGATAATATCACTATTATTCCTAACCAACCATCTCAATCTCCCAATACTCAACAATAAAATATCCCTATCTCACAACATTCCATTTAATCTCAACAATTAAATCATATTCATATATCTCAATTTTTTTTTTTTATCACAACCTATCCCATCCTGTCAAATTCCTATTCAATCTCTTCCCTTAAATTATATCCCCTCTTATCAAAACATTACATCTTATCCATAAAATTCTTGTGTTGTGCAACCATAACCATTTACCTATTATGCGGCACCTTCACACAAAAATTTTAGACCATCTTATAATTTTACCCCTTGGGGAATATTACAGTTCAATCTTTGACAATTTGATGATAACTCACCTCCTCATACTTCCTCTTATCCGACCTATTAAAGAATCACACCCGAAACCTCCTTGGTATCATGAGGGTCACTATGGTAGATATCATCGAGTCATAGGTAACGAAATTTAAAAGTGTCACTCTTTTAAAGATCACATTCAATAGTTTATATATCAAGGGGATCTTTAGATAGAAAAACTTGCCTCATATCACAGCCAACCCTTTGACATCTTCGACAACCCTTTCCTAATACACCATTGAAAAATAAATTTCTACCTTCCATATCTTACACATACAATATTTATGCAATCAATACTATACATTAAACACCTCCATGCTTACACATCTCATCTACCTCATCATTTATTCATACCTTAGACATTGTGCCTATAAATTCTACTAAAAGTATCACATTAACTTCCACCACTTGTCCTACATCTACATCTATTACCACCTTTACCAAATCCACATATAATTTTAGTATACACACCACTTCATACACATCTATCATACCCTAACCTACCATATATAACCACTTACCCACATCAACATCAAACACACATACATCTACATCATTTATATCCCTAAACATCCCAATTGTACCCATCTCTCCATCAATCCCAACTACTCCTATATCCACCACATCAATAAATTCACTTATTTCTACCTTGACATATTCATCACATATACCTACATATTTTCCCATGGCCACATCACCTATTTTATCCCAATCTTGTACACTTAATTCTCCAACATCAATTTTTTCCACATTTATACCCACTACCACACTAGTCACATCTTCTCGATTTGTAAATATACCCCTCAAAACATTAGTGAAAGAAGCATCCCCACCTAAGATAAACATAATGGAAATTCATGATTCCTCTACTGTAACCAATTGTTTCCATATTAACTAATCTAAAACCTAAATAATCCACTTCTCACATAGACCTCATCAATCGCATCATTCAAACACCTCTCTCTCCATTAATATTGACATCTACACCCACCATTGATTCTACAACTTCATCCAATCCACTATACATCACATCTACTCTATCTGATTTGATCATACCCACTACTTCACCCACATCTATTCCACCCTTACCTATTATACCATCCATAAAATCAATCCCAGTTCCTCTTTTCATGCTTCTACCTCCACCCACCACATCAATTATTTTGACTACATTGAATTCATCTTCTCCTCCTACATATTTCTCTTCATTTTAAGAGTTTGTGAAAGAAATCCAATTCACATTAACTTCAAATGACTCTCCCATATCATCCTCACAATATGACACTTCCACATATTCTTTAGAAAATATAAAAAAAAATTACTTCCTACACCAATACCAACCACACAACCTTGGATCATCTAGTTAAGATTATTGGAATCCCTGCAAAGGGTAAATCCTCTCGATCAAAATCTAATACTCTTGGTAAAAATACCCAAAGGTTTCTTATGCATCCCCATAAGAAGTTAGGTCTTCCCTATTCTCAATAATTTAATGTCACAATATCCATCCTAGGAGAACCCCTATCTATTTTAGGGCTAGACCCTTCATCTAAGACATCTCCCAAAAATAAATCCAAATCTAAACAATATAATCCTACTCCCAAATTTAATTCATCTTATAATACATATAATTTACCCATCCAATATACATCCACTACTTCCCCTAAATCCAAGACAAAATATCCTATCAAAACCCATAAGAGCTACCTTCCTCCCAACACTTTGATTGGGTCCTACAAAAATACACTTCGACACTTAATTTAAATATCTGTAATCATAATTCCTCCTATCAAATATTTTTATCCTCATAGTAAGAAGCTCTAATGGTTTGATTCCAGTCACATTTGTGCTTATCATCATACCCCGGGTTAGGAAATTGAGCATTATAAGGCCCTTCAAACCATCTTCCTAGATTTTATTGAGAGAGATTACCTTCTTGAAGATTTTCCTTCTCCATCCACCATTTTATCTGCAACTAATCCACTTATGACCATTGGTATTTAAGGATTGAATCTATTCAATAGGTTTCCCATTGGATTCCCTCCATTTCACAGTGATTTTTTCCCACTCATTAGTTCGTAGAACATTACCATCGTCTCCATTTAGACTGTCCTTTCTTCGCTACTAACATGATATCAAAATCACCACCATAAGTTCTATTATTTTTAAATCCTTCTTTCTTGGGACATCTTGCCTCACCTTATTATTTTACCCATCTCTCTTCTCCCTCCCACCCTTCAAAATATACCTCTTTTAAACTCATCATTGATACTCGTTTGTGTTATTGATCCCTCATTTGAGGGGAGATCATCATAAACCTTTTTGTTAGTCTTAATACTACTCTTCATCTCTCATCATTTTGTCTCATGAATTGCTAGCAAAAACCAAATGAAAACAGGGGCAAATGTAGACACCAAAAATGTGGTATTACTACCCTTGATTTCCCACATGCGCATCTTTCACCATGGTCCTATCTAGACCCATTTTAATTTAATTCATTTATTTTATTAAAATACCCATCTATTAGCCTAAAAATTTTAATTCACAATTAATCTTCATTGATTATGTTAATTAATCTCCATAGGTAATTATATTTAATTAGATTTCTTTTTAGGATGATTTTATCCCTAACCACCTAAATCCACATCCCTACACTTTTTCTAGCATTTATATAACTCATATTTATCTCCTACCTACTCATGACAATTCCATAAGGAACCCTTACCCACCTAGATGATTTAAAGAACTTGTCACAATCCCTAAAATTCACATATCTCAAACAAATCAATCATTCAAAACTCCAAGGAATGGTTTCTTACAGTTAGTGGTGACCTAGTCGGGTTCTTATTGACCCTATAAGACTAATTTCACCCCCTTCCAAAATGATACATAATCCTAGTTTTCTTGTGCTATGAAAACTTATCTTGAATCGAGCATCCTTACACTCTGTCACCCTCCGAGAGTCTAATGGAGCTTTTCTTACATCACTTGTAGAAGATTTAGGAGGCTTACTTTGATTTTATTTTTATCTATGCTATAACATGTTATCATTGTTATTATCTTTTAGAATCTATCTTCTAGTAGGTTTATCTCTGTCGAACTCTATTCAACTTGTCTTTTAAGCTATTCTATTTGCAGTTTATCCTTCCAACTTATCCATCCTTTGCCTTGTCTTATATTTCCGTGGTCTCCCCGCTCCAGCTAGGTCACCATCAACCCAACTATGTGTTATCATCATTTTATCGCCTTCCAGGACCCTCTTTAGTGTTTGTTTATGCTCCGTTACCTTTTCAAGGTCTCAAATATATTATTTGGCTCATCTGTTAGTCGAAATCAGTTATACCTATCTCCAAATACCACTGCTAACCATGCCAAGTCGCCATTGGCTCGAGCCCTAATTCCAAGTAATCCCTCCAAATCTCTATCTTTTTGCATATTTTTTTGTCAATCTATGAAATTATTTACAAGTTCCTACCAATCAACACAAAACCCCTAGCATCCTTAAGTCTACACTAAGAATATCCAGATATGCATTTATAGTTGTTTTATCATTCATTTTCCTCTGGTCGCAATCAAATGGACCTCTACATCCTTATTCATCGTCGACCCTATCGGTGAATTTTATTTTATAACAATCTAGATCAGATTTTTCTCGTGCCTTACATTTCGTATTTTGAGTTTTTGTGTGCCCCCATTTCGCATATTATCTTTTCCATTGTCATTTATTTTATTGTATCTTATCTATATGGGGGTTAACATCCACATAATGAAGTTAGCACTTATTGGAACTGAATTCATCAGGTAACCCCCTCATCTACCATCTAATCCATTTTCCTCTTAGTTAGCATTGTTTTATAGGTTCATTAGATTTGCGAGGAGGTCAACCACTTTGTGCCCATCCATTTGCATTCATCGTACTTCAAAGTACCTTAAACCCTTACATTTTGGAGTTGTTTATTTTTCTTTAGTACTATTTCATTAACTTTAACAGGAAAGAAAAAATTGGATCAACACTAGGGAGTCATATAGGTGAGTTAGTTTTGTCCAAGTTGTTCACATATTTAAAATTTGCATTTTCCCTCAAAAACTACAAATTTGAATTTTGAGAGATTTTTTTCTTTTTTGGGTGTAAAAGTGAAATCCTTGGGGCATTCAAAATATGTGTTAAGTTGGTAACAAACCTTATGGATAGTTATAATTTTTATTCATGACTTAGGTCATAAAATATTTAGTGTTAGGAAAGATTAGGCTCATAATGATGTAACAAAGGTAAAATTTGTATGTCTTAAGAATCTAAAAGGATCCCATTTAGTTTAAACCAACCTAAAGAGATATAAATAACTTCTTGTAGTTGATTTACATTCATCATTAGATTGTTCAAGTAATGAAAATTAAGGGAGAGCTCAAATATTTTCAAAAATGAAGGATTCTTGGTTCTCCGCAAAACTAGACAATGATAGTTATGTTTGTGTATAAATATTTGTAATTCATGTAACCAAACCTTTAATCTCATGAAGGAATAATTATTAATGTTGTAAAGGTTTGAGTTGATAGTGGTGCTTAATATTAAGGTGTTATTAATGGTGATATTTGTATAGCTTCTTAGTACCCTATTAGTATTATGTGGAGGGTGATTATTGATCACAACCAGTCATGTAAATTAGTTAAAATGAGGTTTAGGATATAGACACAATTTTTGTGAGTTATGATAAGTGTTATAGACTATTTGGAACTTATAAAATATTTTGAGTTCTTCACAGTGGATAGAATGACAATATTGTGTATTCCAATTTCTTAAGAAGTTTAAAATCCTGGTTATAAGGAATATAGTATTTAGTTATTGGATTACTTCCACAGTTGGGTGAATTTAAATGATTCACTGTCAAGTTTTTAAGATTTAGCAAAATGGTACAAGTCTATAAACATGACTAGAGGCATTATAATTGTGTGAAAACGTTTGGGTGAAGGTTGGACTCTTCTCGAGTTCCTGAGAAACCCTTTTAGGGTTTAAAGAAGATTATAAATTTTGGATATTTAAATTCCATATCAAGAGGATTAATTTGTAGATTATATTATTGGAATCATTTGCATTGGTTTTGCAAAGGGTTTGATGAATTATCATCCATCCTAAGTTAGAAATGGGACCAATTTTTAGCAGACTTGTAGGTGTGCATGGAAAGTTGGTGTTTAGTCTTAGAAGAGTGAATGAAGGGGTTTAAATGGTGAATATAGCCTAGAAATTTGGGAGATCATGTTCACAGATCCCCTCGAACACATTTAGGAGGAATTATTTAAATTTATGATCTTAATCCTAAGGAATATGTGATGATCATCTAACTAAGCTATAAGTACAAAGTGGAGACGTAATTCACAACCACCATAGGTAAGGGAAAGTAGTTTATGATAAGACTCGATGAAATGAATTTTATAATAAAAAATATAGTATAAAAGGGTATTCTAAAGTGAATTTATTTTACTTAGAAATAGTTTGAGACAAAAGTTAGAAGTGAAAAAAGAGTAGGTAGGGATAGTAAAGGCTTGAAAGCTATGAAAAGAAAGTGGAATTTGAAAAAGAGGTTAAAGATTTGAGACATAAAATTTTACCACACCTTGAGGGCCATAAAGGGTATTTGAGGAATTTTTACTTTTTTGTTTTTATACCAAGATCATTCCAACTATGATTCATGCATGATTATTGCTCTCAAGAGCTTTAAAAAGTAGTTTTAGAGAAAATAGGCGATGTTATGATTCCTGATCATTTTCCATTGTATGGTTGGTTGTTTTTTCATGGGAAGGATTCTTTAATCATGGTAAACTAAAAAAACAAGAAAATATAGCCCTTCATCTCTTAAAGTTTCAAGTTTTGATGAGTTTGTAAGCTTGGAAAAAGTATCATTTTGCAAAGTTTAAGGATTTTTTTTTGAGTTATTGGATCCTTCTAACATTTTAAGTTGATTAAAAGTGATTTTAGGTCTGCATCATTTAGTATTAGAGTAGGAAAAGACGTTTGAAAAAGTTTTAAATAGTGATACATTACAAAAGAGGAAAGAGAAGACAAGATGGTGTAGGTTAGAGAAGAGAGAAGACCATCTTTGGAAGATAATATTGATAGGATGACGAATATTTTGATGAGAAGGTTGACTTATATAGAGGAAAATTAGAGAGTAATGAGAGCTAAGATGAGTCTATTAATGAGAAATGGGATGAATAATAAATTATAATTTATAGGAAAGTGTTGCAATTGTCAAAGATATGAAGGAAACAAATCATATGAGTGTTATGAGATGGGCACAAGGATGAAAGAGGTTGAAAAATATGTTAATATTATTCTTTAAAATAGAGGTAAGTATATTTTATCAAGAATATTTCTATTGAAACCAAGCAAGGTAGTTCTGATGTGACTCAAAGAAGAAGTTTTTTCAAAACTAAGTGTAAAACTAAGGGTAAATGTTGTAATATGATCATAGATAGTGGGAGCATTGAAAATCTAGTTTCTTTTGAGATGGTAGAGAAGTTGGGTCTAAAAATACAATGCACCCTAACCCATATCAAGTATCCTAGATGTAGAAAGGTCATCATGTCTTGGTTAGGGAACAATGCCAAGTTGAATTTCAGATTAGAAGATACAAAGATAAAGTGTTGTGTGATTTGGTACCTATGGATGTGTGTCATGTATTGTTGGGTAGACCATGGTAGTATGATAGAAAAGAAGTGCATGATGGTAAGAATAATACATATACTATTGTGTCAAATAGATAAAACCATAATTGTTTTCCCATTATAGGTGGACAAGATCCACATACAATATTGGTAATGATGTTTTCAACAACGAAATACTTGATGGGAACAAGAGAAGAATGCAAAGAGATAATTTTAAGGTTGTTAAGCCTTATATTTTTGATTTAATAGTTGGTTTGGATGATGCTAGTACAAGTATAAAGGAGAAAGATGATGTTGAGTTTTTGGGAGAACAAGAAAGATTGAGGATATATAATCCTATGAGAATATTGAGAACAAAGAGGATGAGATGAAGGAAATCATAAGAAAATGTACAAAGAAAGTGAACATGAAGATGAGGAGGTCTTGGAAGAGGCCCTAGATATATTTTTACATCTTAATGATAACAAGGGAAGAGTGGTGCACAATGAAACACTTAAGAAAAGGTCATGAGGGAGATGGAAGAGGCATACAAGCCTCCTAATTTTGAATCTAAAATTGTTTAGAGTTTTGATTATGTAGGTATAAGTTACTAGAATGAAGGTATGAATCATTTGGCATGATTCATGAAGAAAGTACAATGATAAAGACAAATGGAAGGACATTTGTAAAGGGAAAAGAGAAAAGAAGATGAAAGGAAAGGATCTAAAGAACAGAAAAGAGAAGAAGACCAAGATGAGATATTAGGAGCATAAGAGGTAAACATACAACAATATGACATGGTAAATGAAGTAGACAGTCTTGGATTATGTGAAAAAGTAGCGCAAGAAGAAAATAAAAAGAAAAATCTGAGAGGGAAGCAAACCTCAAAAGTAAATGGTAGAAAAATAGGTGGATAAACATTAAATTTTTCAATATAACCTTTCATTAAATGATGTTTATGAAGATTTAATATCTCATATAGAGATACAACAATAAAAAAGATGATTATTTTAAGAAAAATCTAGTATATTCTAATCTTGAGGAAGAGATAAATTAGAAAGGAGAAAAATAGAATGGAGTAGGTAGTCTAATAGTCATAAATGAGGGAAACTCATTTCATATGAACATGGAACATGTGGATATTCTCAGAGTTAAGGAGATGAAGACTCAAAAGAGTCTTAAAACTACCTACTAGGTCAAGAACAAGATAAATTCAAGGATAAAGAAGCTTATGAGAAGCACAAAGAAGATGTTAGAGATATGGAAGTCATGGTGTGAAGTCAAAATTCACCTCAAGAAGATCATCATTAGTTTTAAACAAATAAAGAAGAAGAGATAAGCTTGTTCATCAAGATTTATGGGGAAATATTCTCTTTCCCCTAGGAGTATGATGTAGGAGCATCCTCCTTAACATGTAAATATAGCTCACAACATAAAAATTTTGGCTTATCGGTGTGCATGTAGGTCTATGGAGTCATCTAGGTGAGTTAGTTTGGTCCAATTCCTTCACAAATTTGAAATCGTCATTTTCCCTCCAACAACGCAAATTTTAATTTATATGGAATTTTGGATTTTTTTGTGTAATAGTGAAATCCTTGTGGAATTAAAAATATGTGTTCAGTTGGTAACAAGCCTTATGGAGATTTAGATGTTTTATTCATGACTTAGGTCATAGAATTCTTTAGTTTTAGTCAAGATTAGGCTCACAATGATGTAACAAAGGTAAAATGTTTATGTATTAAGGGACTAAAAGGTTACCATTTAGTTGAAACAAAACTAAAGAGGTATAAATAACTTCTTATAACTGATTTTAATTCATCATTCGTATGGTCAAGTAATGAAAATTAAGGAGAGCTCTAAGATTTTGAAAATGGAAAGATTCATGGTTATGTAAAACTAGACAATGACAATTATGTTTTTGTATACATTTTGGTAATGCATGAAACCAAAATTTGAATCTCATGAAGGAATAATTATAATTTTTGTGAAGGTTTGAGTTAACATTTATGTTTAATATTAAGGTGGAATTAATGGTGATTTTTGTATAGCCGCTTAGTACCCTGTTAGTATTATGTGCATAGTAATTAATGATCACATTCAAGTCATGTAAATCGGTTGGAACGAGGTTTATGATAGAGACACAAGGTTTTTGAGTTATAAGAGGTGTGATAGGGTATCCACAACTTTGAAAAATTATGGGGTCTTCATAGTGAAGAAAAAGACAATATTTTGTATTTTACTTCATTAAGAAGTTTAAAACACTTGTTATAAGGAATATAATAGGTAGTTATTGAATTACTTCCATAGTTGGGTGACTTTAAATCACCCATTATCAATTTTAAAATATTTATAATGATGGTATAGGTATATAAACATGATTATAGGCATCAAAAGTGTGTAAAAATGTTTGGGTTAAGGTTGGACTCTTCCCGGGTTCCCGAGAAACCGTGTCGGGGTTCAAGGAAGATTAGCAATTTTGGAGATTTAACCTCCATATAAAGAGAATTACTTTTGATATTATTTTTTTGGAATAATTTTCAGTGGGTTTGAAATTTTTTTGTGGAATTTTCATCCATACCTAAGTCACGAATGAAAACAATATGTTAGCATACTTATAGGTGTGAATGGAAAACTAGTGTTTAGACTTAGAAGCATGAATGAAGGGGTTTAAATGATGAATAAACCCTAGGAAGTTGGTGGAGATAATGACCACAGAGCCCCAAAACACATTTAGGAGGAATTATTGAAATTTATGATCTCAATCCTAAGGAATAGGTGACAATCATCTAACTAAGCTAGAAGTACAGAGTGGAGACCTAATTCACAAACACCATAGGTAAGGGAAAGTAGTTTATGATAAGACTCAATGAATAAAAGTTTGTAATAAAAAGATAAACCAAAAGGGTATTATAAATTCAATTTATTTTAATTGGAAATAGTCTAAGACAAAATTTAGAAATGAAAAATAGAGTAGGCAAAGCTAGTAGAGGCTTGAAAGCTAGGAAAGAGAAAGTGGAGTTTGAAAGAAGAGGTTAAAGAGTGGAGACATAAAATTTGGACCACACCTTGAGGGACATAAAGGGTATTTGATGAAGTTTTTTAATTTTTTGTGGGTACACCCATATCATTCCATCTATGAATCATGCATGATCATTGCTCTTAAAAACTTCAAAAGGGCAATTTTAGAGAAAATAGGTGAAGTTGTGATTCATGATCATTTTTCATTGTATGCTTGGTTTTTGTTGCATGAGAAGGAGTCTTGAAACATGGTAAAATAGATTAAAATGAAAATATATCCATACATCTCTTAAATTTTCAAGTTTTTATGAGGTTTTAACCTCGAGAAAAAGTAGCTTTTTGCAAAGTCTAAGGTAGTTTTGAGTTCTTGGATCCTTCTAACATTGTAAGTTGATTTCAAGTGATTTAATATCTACATCACTTTTAGTTCCTTATTTATAATCAAACGATACTAGCATATAACATGTCGGAATCATGTTTTCTATAAGAAGTTTTTGGTTCCTTTTCCTCCTAGTACATTGATACTTTAACTACTTACAAGATGGTACCTTCCTCCCGACATCTCGCATTCCTGAAAATGAACCTTTATCCAATGAATAATGTGTTATATCCTACTTGGGGGAAATATCTATCATCGAGGATATGATGGGACTATATTATGTTGTCTTAATTATGAGGAGGATATCTAAGAAATTAAAGAGGTGAATGAAAGATTTGTAGTGCTCACACTAGCGACACAGTCCTCACAAAGAATATTTTATGTGTCCGATACTATTGGCATACTGTGGAGACATATTGTTGTGAATATGTAGAGAAATGCATACTATGTCAAAAACACAGTAATCTCATAGATTCTCTATCTCATCTTTGTAACCTATCACTACACCATGTCCATTTTCAAAATGGGTACTCGATCTCATAGGGAAGCTCACAACAACTTCTTCTGATGGCCATAAGCACATTATCATTGCCATTGAATACTTTACCAAATGGGTGGAAGTTGTTCCTCTCACCTATGTCACTGGTGTTCAAATATCCAAGTTCATCATAAATCATATCATTTTCTACTATGGTATCCCTTCTACCATTAGATCGATAACGATAAATCCTTTGAGAAAAAGAAGTGAAGGTAATTTTACAACACTTAAAAATCAGCCACAAGTGGTCTAGCCCTTATTACCCTCAAGGTAATGGGAAAGTTGAGGCCTCCGATAAAAAAATTGTATGTATTATGGAGAAAATGGTTGGTAAAACTGACCGTAATTGGTACCTATAAATCCATCCTTCCCTCCGGGCCTATAGAATTTCTATTTTCACACCTACAAGTGTAACCCCATATTCCCATTTATTTTGTACTGAATCCATTATACCCCTAGAATTCAAGCTTCCTTATTTGAGAATATTCTTGCAATATTATCTGGATAATGATGAGGATAATAGAGTTTATAAGGTGGCAGAGCTTGAATAACTTTATGAAAATTTCCTCCATGTTTTGGATCATCTCAAAGTGTATCAAAATAGAGTTTAAAAAATCTACAACAAGTGCATCATCCATCATGAATTTGAGGTGGGATAACTTTTCCTTCAAGAGAATAAGTTCAATACCACTAAAGAACATGAAAAGAAAGGTAAGTTTGAGCCTAACTGGTTAGGGCCATACATTATGGTGGCTAAATTTGGTTCTGGTGCTTATAAGCTTGTTTATCTTGATGGTGATGAACTTTGGGAGTGCATGAATGCCATGAATCTCAAGCACTTCTATTCCTAAACAAATAAAAATTAAAGAGAAATAAATTCATCCAAGTGTGAAAACATGCAATTGTAGCACTTTGGACAAGTCCTTTGATGAAAAATAGTTTCCGGTGCCATATGAGGATTATGTTGTTTATAATAACCTTATATTTAGAGCATGGTTATTTCTTCATGGCTTCTCAATTTAATTTTTGTGGGTTATAATATTGAACCTATGCCTCGTGGCCTTGATCCGACTGATCTTCTTCTTGTATATATACACAAGATTCACCCTTGCATATTCTCACCTCTCATAAGGGCATCTTGACATTTGTTTTTCTTATAAATAGTTTCAGAAAACTTCAAAAATCGAAAACATTGGTAACACTTTCAAAAATCCAAAAACATTGATAACACTTTCAAAAATCCAAAAACACTGGTAAAGCCTTCAAAATATAAAAAAAGTTACAAAATCCTAGAAAATCCCAAATGTTAAAAATACAAAATAAAAAAATAGTGAAAAATAGAAAACACAAAACATTGGAATCTATACTAAAAACCATATTAATTTATTTCTTTCTTGTTCTAGCATACAACATGTGGATCATCTTAATATTCATTCATTAAAAAAGATAGTTTTTTTATGTTTATCTTACCTTCATATATTGTTGCTTGGGTCAGTTTCGTAGTGCACATTGATTTTCATGGGACTTATTTTTCCTCTATATACTCCCTTGCACGTATATTTTCTTAGGGCATCATTAAAACCGATGTCATATAACTTTAACACTTGGGAACTACATATGGATACCAAAAATATTATTACAACTCTTCTTTAGCATTGCTTATTTAATTATGTTTGTTGGTGCATGTTTATTTGTTAGTATACTTGTTTAATTTCTCTTAATACAATGCTTTATGTATTTTTCTTTGAGTCAATTCTTTAAGATAGAATAAAAATTAGTATTATGGATTTTCATGTCATTTTACCCTTTTGTTGTGTGCTTATATCAAATAAATAAGTACTTTTGAGCCGGATGGTACGTTAGGTACATCACGATCTTATCATTCTCCATATATCTTATCTTCCAGTCTAAATGAATTTCTACCTATCAATTTCTTCCCTCCCCACCCTCCCTTGATTCTTCCACTCAAAGATTCCCGTGATCTATTTCTAATCAATCAATTTAAATAATGGCTAACCAATCCAAGTTTGAATTCCTTCCTTTGCTATGACCCATTTTTATTGTACACGATCCGTTAAGAAACATATACCTTGTAATCCACAATAATGACCATGTCAAATTACCAAAAAAAGAGTTTATACTTGGTATTACGTAATGACCATTGATCACATCTCTTCAAGTATGTTCAAATTCGGTATATTGTCATCTATCTTGTGATTGCAATAGGATTTTTTTGCTATTGTGTTATTTTCTCTTCTCTTTTGAGCGTCCATAGAATTTTTCTATCACCCCATTGACACTCAAGGGAGAATCCTCCATCCTACTAATTTTATTCCCATTACAAAATTTATTTTTTTGTAATTTTCTACTATCTTTGATGTGGCATCGCTTGTGCTACACCACATCAATGGGGGAACATGTAGAAAATTAAATCTAGATATATAGTTTTAAAACTATAAATTACACTTCTTATACCCTTTTATATCACTTGGTTATAATTATAATCTTTTTTTATCTAATTTGATAACACTCCTCTTCATCTCAATCAATCAATGACACTTTGTTAATTAACTAGTCTCCCCTTCATTTGGGATATAAATTAACATTACTAAATTGTTATTTATAATATTATTCTAATTAATTAATTAATCGACCAATATTAATTAGTTAACCTTTTAAAAGTGAATCTACCCTCCTATTAGGTCACTTCCCTTTCTAATCATTCAAATTCCGCCCATTTCACTCCAATTAGATTTTACAAGCCTAACTTGGTCTATTAATCAATTCTAATTGATTAATTTAAATCAAATCCATCTCATATGTGTTGGAAATTATAATTAACCTTCCCTAATCATACTTAACCCACTCAAATCAATTTATCACTTTCTAACCTAAAATATATTTTTATCCCAAATTCATATGGATGAAAGTTTCTGTAATCTAGAAAACTATATATAGAACCTTACCCCCACCCTTCCAAGTTTACACCATGTCCTTGGTAAGACATCTGCATATGATAAGAGAATTTAAAGACTTGGAAGGATCATTGATCAAGAAAACTTATCCTTTTTCTACTTGGCTAAGAGTAGTAAGAGAAGAACAAAAAATGGTGACTAAGCCATATTGGTGAGATCTCTTCCTCTTCCTTGGAGAAAATCATTTGATCGCACATGGCTACGTATGTCTCACAAAAGGAAGTATCTAAAATCCAAAGACCTTCAAAAAATCAAAGGATGGTTTTTATTTCATATTTTTAATATTAGATGAATTTGTTTAAATATTATCCTTTTAATGGATTTATCTTGATGTTTATATTCAACTAGATTAGTTATCAAATATAAATGTTGTTAGGTTATAGAAATTATATTATCTTGTTTATCATGCATAAACTCTTTATTGTAATAGTTATGTCATAAATTATACAAAATCATCAACAAAAACAACACATAATCCTGATGTAGAAATTATCTTTTCATCATCACAACCATATAACCCATTTTTAATCTTGTGTTTTCCTTCTTATTATTTTCCATCTAAAATTCCTTATACCATAATGTTGCGTGACCCTTTGATTTTTTTTTTTTTTATCCTCACTTTGTAATGCTATGAAACTTCATCAAAATCAACTAATTCTTCCATCTCGTGATCCAATTAATAAGTTCCTCCAAATTTTGTGTCTACAAAAACAAGGTACCTCCATTTGCACTCCTTGGAAAATCCTTAACACTACCTTTAGAAACCTAATTCCATGTCATCCCTCACAGAATACCTCAAGGTAGATCATCTCTTTTATTACTCTTATATCATCATGAACTGGTGTACATTATTTGTAACATATTTATGATCTCCTCACCCCTTATGGTTATGTTAATCATCACCACATTATATTTTCATACCCTTCTAGGTGGCATATTTATTTTAAGATCCATGATCTATTATCACATTCTTACAAACCTACATAGAATTCATGTTATCTTTCATCCATTTTCTATGCACCTCACAATACATATAACTTAATCTGAAAGTCCCAAAATTATGCCTTACTATAAGTCCAAATAATTCAAATAGGTATGTAGGTTTCAGTAGGGATCCACCAACTTGTGTCTTATTATTAAATTACATAGAAAAATATCATTAGTAACATTAAATTAAGAAGTAACTTAAAACCATGTTAAAAAATAGATTATTACAAAACAATAGAAACTTATCACCAATGATACAATATTGTAACACACTATACTTGTCCCTTAAAAATTCCAATTTTTCCCAAAAATGTCTACATGGAAGAAATATTCCAAACCTAAGACACTCTAACTTGATATTTATGATCACATCCTCCTTCTCTATTATTTTTATCCTTAAACATATTGGAACTAAAATAATTTTATAATGACATTGGGATTTTTTTATATAGCCATTAAGTTCCAAAACTTGATAACTAACATGAAATTATGGTCGAAGGACCTAATAAATACTAAAAGATACATTACATGACTCACTTAGTATTTTTGATCATATTAGTTTGACATGATCTTTATTTGATGTCTTATGGATTCAAATCAAATTATTAATATCCCATGAATTCTAATGTAGACTTATAGTTTCTATAG
Organism: Taxus wallichiana var. yunnanensis; assembly: GCA_018340775.1. Lineage (NCBI taxonomy): Eukaryota > Viridiplantae > Streptophyta > Pinopsida > Cupressales > Taxaceae > Taxus > Taxus wallichiana. The sequence continues at coordinate 559,391,579 of CM031240.1, forward strand.
CATACTAAGTGTTCTAAGGAATTTTCTAATGTTCATGAGATATCCTAATAGATTGTATAGTTTGTAAAAACAATTCACATGATTTCAAAAATTGTGCAAGGAACTATACATTTGGTAATGGGCTTGTTCACTTTACAAAATGCAACACAATAGTTTATGATCCATAAATAACATATTTCTTTAATGTTTGACCCATAAATAACAAAAAAATATCATAAAATGCAAATACTATCTAACTCATTTTTGGTTGATATTTTATTGCTTGAAAGCATAGATTCTCTTGCATCAATAATCATACCTCAATACCATAGTTAGTTATCTAAGACTATACCATCATCTTGTTGGTTAAAATTATGTATTATATTTCATCTTGGAACATCACAATAACTAAATTCTACCATATCTATCTCCACACTAACGTGATTTGGGGCTACCTCCACTTCCAGTCTTCTCTCATTGGATCATTTTCCAAAATTATGTATACCAATATGGGGACCTCAATGAATATATACCTTATACCATGGAGATGTCAAAACCAACATAGAAAATATAAAAACATGCAAGCAATAACACACAATGTGAATTTTTACATAAAAATAACACATTAATAATCTTTATTCCTATCGATAAAGAAATAACACACATATGTCAATCATCATTGATATAATAAATATGTCGATAATATTGTTCTTGTCTAAGACACTCTACTTGAAAACTTATTCTCACATACACACTCTGCTCTTATTTATAAATTTCAAGGCTATCTGTCCTCTTCCAAACTCCACACTCTAAGACAATTGCGATTTATGTACATAGGAAACCAATGCCACAAATGTAACTCCAACTAATATGAAATTATGGTACAAATGACTAAATACAGGCTCACTTGGCCTTTTCAAATCTTTCTTGGCTCTAAATGATATTCTTCCAATGATTTATGGATTTAAAACAAAATTTATTCTTGTGTGGATTTTTAGGCTCGTGTGGCTCCCATTAGTCTTCTACAACATCTGACAATGCTTGTAAAACCTCCAAAAAATTACATGGATTATACAAAAACTCCAAAAAATACACAAATTGGACATTCTACAATGAAATTTCACACAACAATAACATTGTGCAATAGGCTTACACACAACAAAAAATAAAAAAATAGTACTTTTAATCCAACCAATAAAAACTCCTTTATAAAATGGCATGTAAATAAAAAAATGTAAACAAATGACTTCACATATTTAAACTATTTCTAGTAGATACATGATAACCTATGAATTTTAATGCTCTGAATCATGCAATTTAGGTAAATTTTAAAACTTGATCTCTACTCAAGGAATTAAAATTCCATGATTTACAATAATTATGGTATTGAGCCAAGTTGTATTTTAAAAATTATTTTCCACCTAAATAAATACTCTTTATACTCCTTCCTACACTATTTCTTGATCATATTTTTAAATACTCCTTCCACCTCTTCACATAATTTTCCGGCATTTTTTCTCCCCAATTTACCAAACCATCCTCTAAATTTTAACCTTCAATTCTTCCTTTTACTACAAAGTAAAGATATGGATATACACATTAAATATGTTTGATATATCAATTCCCTCATACAACTTAATCTCATAAGTGTCATGAAAATTAATCATTAATAAATAATATATTCAAATTTTCTTCCATTTGAGTTAATTATATGTCTCTTTAGGATACTCTTTACATTTTAAAATGTGTTGAGATCATATATCCTTTTTATATTCAATTTCTCTCCTATTCTCATTTTCACCTTGTTTTTACTGCACATTCATATTCTCCAACCTGATTACACACTTTCTAGTTTTCCTCTATATAATCTCGTGAAATATTCCAGTTCTTCAATATTATACAATAAATATCTCAACTGCACTACTCCTCGTAGGTTACTACCATTTAAAATTTATAATAATGTCTTCTTTGTGCTCTAATTAACTAAATTGATGTCTACAAACTCTACTTACACAAGTGTCAAGTCCCACATTCCTAAATTATATTAAACCACACACCTTAGAAAGTCTCGTAGAAAATTTTCACCATATTCATCTTTCCATTCATCTATAGGTGATATGCAAAATTGAATCACAAATTTATACTCATATTCTTCCACAATGTGTAACAAAAATGTATTAAAAATTTAGTGTCCTCTGTTAAACATAATGTTGCATGGAATACCTTGCCATGCAATCTTACAATATCCTTGAATAAAATATTTGTGATCTTAGTTTGTTCACCAGTCTTCTTGCAAGAAAATAAAAGTTCCATATTAGAGAATCTATCCAATATAACAAAGATGTAATCAAATTCTCTCCACATCTAGGAAAAATTAAAAACAAAATTTATACTAATATCTTCCCAAGGCTTCTTTGAAATGAGAAAATACTGATACAACCCACAATTACGAGATCTTATCTTATAAAACTTACATTCTTAACATTATTACACAAAATTTCACACCTCTACCAACATCCATGATCAAAAGTAATTATTCACTAGTTTTGCTAACATATTATCCAAACCAAAAATCCATGCTAATATTCTATAGTGTTTCTCTCTCACCAAATTATTTCCCATTGATCGTATGGGAATGTACATTTGGCTACTGTTAAAAAAATACCTTCCTTCAAAAAGAAATCCAACAATGGTGTCTTAGCAACACTAATATGCGATGCACACACTCTCCATGATTCACCATAGTCTTCATCTCATATATAACTCTTTCATGGATTCAAAACCCAATACTTCTACTCTCGCGTTTTTATAAACACATTACCTTTACGAAATACATCAAAAATATATTAGAATTACCAAATTTATGCATCAACATAAATGTGTATCCATATAGTTACTCAAACTACTTGAAATTTCTTAGGATAAAATTTATTCAAGTGTTAATAAATTCTAATTCTGAATTATTAGTTAATATCATGAATTCCTTTGCTAATATGTAACACCTTAACTTCTTTGAGATATTTCATAATTTCATATAAATATTGATCATATATACTATAATTTATCTTCACATCATTCTTATTTTGATTAAAATATTCCATTGAGCATCCTTCTTAATTTATCACTACAAAAATTCAAAACCACAAGCATAGAAATCCACCTAGAGAACCTTGAAAACATTAGGTTACACCAATATCGGTTGTTCTTCTAGCTTCCTCTTTGGATCTTGATAACTATTCTCTACTCATTGGGTATTAATAAAAATGTTCTTGTCCCCGACATGGCCTCGTATGATAGGTAAATAATATCCTCTTAATTCCTTTACGAACTTTCTAAAAAATCTGTCTAGACCATGAAAAATTATATTTTGAAATCATTGCATAGAGATGGATAGTCCACCGTTATCAATTATTTCTCTAAATCCATATTTAAACCCTAACTGGAAATTGTAAATCCCACATATAAAAATCCTCTTATATAAAACTAAATATATTCATATTAATCATTATTTTTCTAGACACAACTACTACAACACTTTTATTAGATATAACAAATTCTCTTTTCACAAATTTCTTAATATCAAGATATCATCTAGGTATATGATAATTTTTTTCACAAAAATGGTTTCATGAATTCATTCATAAACCTCATAAAATTTATTTGGTGTTTCTCAATTTTAACAAAATAAATATCCACTCATATAATTCTTCTTACATCTTGAACTCATTTTTCCATTAATCTCCCTCTCTAATGTAAATTTGATTGTATCCACTCTTCAAATCAATATTTCTCAAATACTTCACATTACTTAAAAAATATATGATATCGATATTCATAGAAATGGTAATCTATACCTGATGGTGATCTTATTTTTGGCTCTCAAGTTTTTATTCATCCACCATTCAACACCTTACTTTAGTACTAAAAATTCTTGAATTTTTAGTCACTAAAAACTCCACTTATTATCTGTTACATTGCACCTCTAGTATGTTGTTATATGCATGATTTTTCAGTTTGGAAACTAGGAATTGGTGACACCTCTTTGGTCCTTTTCTTTCTTTGTTTTGATTTGGTTATATATTTCATCTAGTATTTACATATTGTTTGGTCGAGTCACAAGGATCCATGTTCATGTCTTTCGTTCTACTTTTTTTTTTTTTTCTTACTATAGAACAATACCAACCAGAAAGGGTATTAGAACCTAGATACTAATGTCCTTCTCTATGCTTTGTTCTATTTACTTGGTTTTATCCTTTATTGATTTCCTTTGGCTTTGGGTATTTTCTTATCTCCATTTTATGACCTAGTTTGGATTTTGGTGTCACTATGAGACTAAATCCAAACAAAAAATCATATATGTATACAAATTACTAACTAATCTAACGGGAAATCAGGATATCATTTCTATATCTACCATATACACAAGAGAAGAAAAAGAGATTATGTTTTGGGCTGCATTATTCACGCATATGGAAAAAATATTCTTAATTCCATATAAGACATTATTACATGGGGAAAAATTAGTTGTAGCCTTATAGTCTTTACGTGACTAACACTATGGAATCTTAGTTCAAGTTAAATAATTTCAATCAAACACCAAAAGAACTCCATGGATTGTAAAATTTAGTGCAACACTCGACAATAAGATCACATTAGGGTAACTTTGTGGTCATCCGACTCTCTCATATGAATTTTCCATTCAATCTAATATATGCTTGAGTCTTTTGCAGGTAGCTAGGGATTTTTTTATACTACAAGTGTGAGAGAGAAGAAATGTAACAAACATAATATGACCTACGATGAGATAAAATTGAAAATAAGTGACACAAAAAGAATCAGATCCTAGGTTATCTTGCAAACACTAGTCACCAAAATAGACGTTAGCACCTAGGAACTAGTTTCTCTATGAGGTTCTCATGTACCTGAGATTGTCACATGCCAGTTCTATTATTTAAGATTTTATATCTCGAACATGCATGTTCGATCATTCACCATCTTATAGTCGGTCAAGGCATATGATTGCAAGCTAAGTCATTCTAAAAAATTTATATTTAACTCTTTCTTGTACTTATATTATCTATATATTATATATTACTCATATTTTTTTAATTATTAGTTTCTTATCTTAGATTTAATTTCATTAAATCATTTTCTTCGAACAATTTTATTGATCATACCTTAGGCTCCTCCATGAATTTTTTCAACATGAATATCTCTTTGAAAACATTCTATCAAGCTCACATGGAGTGTATTAATGATTTACAACATACTATGGATCTTACCCTAATCGATCTCGATACCTATCCCACCTATGTTACACATCGAGTACCCTTAGTGTTTGATTTAAACCATGAGCATATTATTTTTACTTTTGATTATATTACTTCATAATAAATAATTTATAATGCACCTCCTTTTTATATTTAGGCTCATATTAACAACGTGTTAGCTAGGCATGATTTGGTTGATAATGGATTTGGTCTCAACATCTAAAATATTTCTTTTTACATCAGATAATCCTTTCGGAAGATAATATCACCCGATATACTTTATACATTCATGGATTTGATAATATTAGCAAGCAAATATTAGGTGAAATTTCCCTACCCATTACAATAGGACCATGTACTATCAATGTGTCATTTCATGTTATGCCTAATAATATCAGTTATAATTTTCTCTTAGGCCACCCTTGGTTACATTCTATGCATGTTGTTCCCTCTACTCTCCATGTTAGGCTTAAATTTATTTTTGAGGGTGTTGTTTATGATGTCTTAGTTGATCCATCCCCTTTTACTTATTGTAATACCACTGACCACCCATCCACTTCTCCATCTCCTCCAACTCCATATACATTTTTGATTATATTTCCTATGATACTAGTTTTACGTATTTTATTTGACATGATTTTTCCGCTTGGGACATGGAAAGAATATCGAAGGCATCACTAAGCCCATTTCCATCCCCAAAAATCTATATAAAGTTAGCGTCCATTTTTTTCCTTTGCTCCTCTATTACACTTTCTTGGGAACTCTTTTTCTCCCCACTTATTCCTATTCTAAGATCTACACTAATTCCAATTCCTCCACATTTTAAATAGTTCATTCACACCTTATTGATGAAGTTTTTTCTCTTGATCACCCCCATTTAGATGAAATTCACAATGATGACACACTCCTTGAGTATATGGACATACGATGCTTTATCTTCACACCATCACAAGAAGAGGTTTGTTCGCTCTTTACAAGCCACTACATATTTTTCATGAGGGTAATCCTAAAATGTCATAATTTTATGCTCTTGAAACTATACCCACTAAATTATATGCGAAGAGTGATCTACCTTGCTTAATGGAGAAACCATTCCTTGTAATCTAGGAAGTGATGATGAACCATGTATTATTCTTCTAGTTGTTTTCCTTAGTGATAGTGAATGGGATGATATGAAAAAGTGTTGAAAATTTTCCTTAACTTATTTTTGGAATTATCGTGGTATACCCTTTATTGAACCCTCTATCGTTATACAAAAAGTTTTATTATATGAATATGTTAAACCCATCCAAAAAACAATCGGAAAAATTCATCCACATGTGCCCTTATTATTCAAATAAGAAATTCAATGTTTGCTAAACATCAAGTTTATTCATCTTGTGGACTATCAATAATGGGTATCCAAAATTGTTCCCATTATGAATCCTAATGGGAAAATTCATTATTTCACCAACTTTTGTGGTCTCAATAAATCCTCTCCTAAAGATAGTTTTCCTCTACCACTCATTGATTTTATTGTTTATTCCACTATTGACTATGATATGCTCTCCCTTATGGACAAGGTTACTTGATATAATAAAATAAAAATAAACCCGGTGACCAAATAAAACCTCCTTTATCACCTCATAGGAACTTTTTTCTATTCTGTTATTCCCTTTGGTCTAAAAATTATGGGGCTACTACATACCAACATGTTATGTCTTAAATATTCCATGATTATATTCATAAGATCATTGAGGACTATGTTGATGACATTCGGTTAAATATCAACATTTTGATAACAATTCTCAATATCTCCATACACTATTTACACTCTTATTAAAATATCATGTACGCCTTAATCCCAAATGTGTATATTTTTAGTTAGTACTAGAAATTTTTAAGGAATCATCATTTCCCAAAGAGGTGTTATTATTGATCCCTAGAAGATCCATGTCATTGCAAAAATGCCTCCTCCATAAAACCTTCATAAAATTTGTTATTTACAAGGTAAAATCAAGGCTATCCATCATTACATTGTACAACTAGATGAAAAATACAACCATTTACATGTCTCATGAAAAAGGATACTACATTTACTTAGGATGTTAGTTGTCAACATGAATTTTATAATATTAAATTGTATTTACTCAATTCTCCTATTTTAACTCTTTGTATTCTTAATCAACCATTAATTTTGTACATCTCGACCACTTTTCATGCCTTAGGCACTTTTCTTGCTCAACATGATATGGATCAACATGAACATGTCATCTACTATATAAACATCACTATATGATCAATACCAAAATTCATATTATTACAAAATTTGATCCTTTGTGCTATTTTCTTTCACAAAACCATCTATCGGCCTCCTAACTCATTGGGTCATGTAACTTACTAAAATTAATCATAAAATTTATTCATAATTTATTTTATCAAAGGCCAAGTCATTGTTGACCAACTAGCAGATGATCCTATCCATGATCCTTTCCCTATATATGATGAATTTTGTGATGATTTTACTGCATATACCATTGATTATGATATTTGGAAAATGTATTTTGATGGATCCCATTGTGCTACAAGTGAATGTCCTGGTAATATTATCATTATGCCACATGGTGAGCATATTCCCTTTGGTTATCGACTCAAATTCTTATACACAAATAATATAGATGACTATGAAGATCTAATTCTAGGCTTATCTGCCGCTCAATCTCTCCATATATGCCACTTCCTATATTTTGTGATCCTCAACTCATTGTCAATGAAGTTAATGGTACACACCAAGTTAATGAAGATAAAATCATCCTGTATCATATCATTGTTACTGGTATTCTTGCTACAACTGACTCCCACTCTATCACTGATATCCCTCACAAGGAAAATCAACATGTGGATGCCATGGCCAATGCTTTTTCACTTATTCCTCTTGACATTACAATTGATCACACTATATTTTATCTTTGCCACTTACATCACCATTCCATTGATATCCATGGCATACATGATTTAAAATTTCTTTTTGTTACATGTAGCACTGAAAATCAAGTATGATACACTCCTATTTATAATTTCCTTTACTAGAAATCTATTCTAACCAGCCTATCCCTACACAAGGCACGATGAATCCATTATGATGCCACCCTTTATGCCATTATCAATGTTTTTATTCAAATTGGCTCTTGATGGTAATATCCTTCATTATTTGGGACTCTAAGATACCCCTTTGGCTCTCTCAAATACATGATAATACATGTGGTGGATCCTTTAGTGGAAAATCTATGACTTAAAAATTATTGCCAAAAGAGCATTATTGTCCACTCGTGGAACAAGATTTCCTAGAACAACTAAAAAAATTGATAAGTTTGAATGCCAAACAAATTATACCATGTATTAGCTCATGATTTCCAACCTATTGCTTCCCCATGGCATTTTTCACTGGTGTTTTGATCTCATTGGAAAGATTAACAACAAGTCATTAAAATGGCATAAATTAATCATTACCTTGAAAAATTACTTCCTAAGTGGGTTGAATTTACACCCTTACAAACTACTATTGGTGACGATATTTACAAATTACTTAATACACATATTAACCTTTTTGGGGTTCCTCTATAATTGTGATTGATAATGGATCATATTTCAAAAATCACACAGTCAAATTTTCTTACACAAAATAAAAGGTAAAACACACATTCTTTACTCCTTATTACCCCAAGGAAATGGTTAAGTTGAATCCACTAATAAGATTATAATTAATATTCCCTTTACAATTGGTGATTGTAGTAGTGAAGATTGGCATAATCAAATTTTATATGTTTTTGGGCTGACCACACTAGCATCCATACCCCTATAAAATATACACCATTATCTCTTGTGTATGGTAATGATGTCATTATACCTCTAGAGCTCGAAATATTGACTTTACACATTTTCTTCAAATAATCATATAAGATAGTGACTATCAAGAGTGCCGCTTATACAAACTTGGAAT